>OX596277.1:32783013-33110140 GCA_951394225.1 Harpalus rufipes | reverse complement strand
TTGAAAGTGAAAGTGTATGGCACCGCGAATGGATTGAAAGCGTAAAAGGTAATATAACTAAAATGTTTTTCCCAAATTTGAACAATAGACTTAAAATAAAGTTACCATACTCTCCAAATTTAACTACTTTGCTAAGCGGACATGGAAAAATTAAAAGCTATCTCTACAAATATAAAATAACAGACAATGCAGAGTGTAAGTGCGGTAATAACAATCAAACTGTTAATCATTTAATCTTCGAGTGCGTCATGTTAAGAAGTGAACGCGAGGTTCTGAAAAATTCAATTTTAAGAAGAAATGGAAGTTGGCCCTGCTCAAATGCTGATCTTGTTGAGAACTACTTAAACTTTTTTATGAAATATGTTAATTCTATAAATTTTGATAGTTTAGTTGATTAATGAAATTAATAAATTTATTTATGTAAGTTATAATTAAGATATGTATTAGAAAATGTGTTAATTAGTATCAAGTTTGTTAAATAATTGTACATTTAAAGCATGTAATATTTTGTAAATGGAGCATGCTGAAATAAAGATTTATTATAAATAAAAAAAAAATACATACATACATACATACATACATACATACATACATACATACATACATACATACATACATACATACATACATACATACATACATACATACATACATACATACATACATACATACATACATACATACATACATACATACATACATACATACATACATACATACATACATACATACATACATACATACATACATACATACATACATACATACATACATACATACATACATACATACATACATACATACATACATACATACATACATACATACATACATACATACATACATACATACATACATACATACATACATACATACATACATACATACATACATACATACATACATACATACATACATACATACATACATACATACATACATACATACATACATACATACATACATACATACATACATACATACATACATACATACATACATACATACATACATACATACATACATACATACATACATACATACATACATACATACATACATACATACATACATACATACATACATACATACATACATACATACATACATACATACATACATACATACATACATACATACATACATACATACATACATACATACATACATACATACATACATACATACATACATACATACATACATACATACATACATACATACATACATACATACATACATACATACATACATACATACATACATACATACATACATACATACATACATACATACATACATACATACATACATACATACATACATACATACATACATACATACATACATACATACATACATACATACATACATACATACATACATACATACATACATACATACATACATACATACATACATACATACATACATACATACATACATACATACATACATACATACATACATACATACATACATACATACATACATACATACATACATACATACATACATACATACATACATACATACATACATACATACATACATACATACATACATACATACATACATACATACATACATACATACATACATACATACATACATACATACATACATACATACATACATACATACATACATACATACATACATACATACATACATACATACATACATACATACATACATACATACATACATACATACATACATACATACATACATACATACATACATACATACATACATACATACATACATACATACATACATACATACATACATACATACATACATACATACATACATACATACATACATACATACATACATACATACATACATACATACATACATACATACATACATACATACATACATACATACATACATACATACATACATACATACATACATACATACATACATACATACATACATACATACATACATACATACATACATACATACATACATACATACATACATACATACATACATACATACATACATACATACATACATACATACATACATACATACATACATACATACATACATACATACATACATACATACATACATACATACATACATACATACATACATACATACATACATACATACATACATACATACATACATACATACATACATACATACATACATACATACATACATACATACATACATACATACATACATACATACATACATACATACATACATACATACATACATACATACATACATACATACATACATACATACATACATACATACATACATACATACATACATACATACATACATACATACATACATACATACATACATACATACATACATACATACATACATACATACATACATACATACATACATACATACATACATACATACATACATACATACATACATACATACATACATACATACATACATACATACATACATACATACATACATACATACATACATACATACATACATACATACATACATACATACATACATACATACATACATACATACATACATACATACATACATACATACATACATACATACATACATACATACATACATACATACATACATACATACATACATACATACATACATACATACATACATACATACATACATACATACATACATACATACATACATACATACATACATACATACATACATACATACATACATACATACATACATACATACATACATACATACATACATACATACATACATACATACATACATACATACATACATACATACATACATACATACATACATACATACATACATACATACATACATACATACATACATACATACATACATACATACATACATACATACATACATACATACATACATACATACATACATACATACATACATACATACATACATACATACATACATACATACATACATACATACATACATACATACATACATACATACATACATACATACATACATACATACATACATACATACATACATACATACATACATACATACATACATACATACATACATACATACATACATACATACATACATACATACATACATACATACATACATACATACATACATACATACATACATACATACATACATACATACATACATACATACATACATACATACATACATACATACATACATACATACATACATACATACATACATACATACATACATACATACATACATACATACATACATACATACATACATACATACATACATACATACATACATACATACATACATACATACATACATACATACATACATACATACATACATACATACATACATACATACATACATACATACATACATACATACATACATACATACATACATACATACATACATACATACATACATACATACATACATACATACATACATACATACATACATACATACATACATACATACATACATACATACATACATACATACATACATACATACATACATACATACATACATACATACATACATACATACATACATACATACATACATACATACATACATACATACATACATACATACATACATACATACATACATACATACATACATACATACATACATACATACATACATACATACATACATACATACATACATACATACATACATACATACATACATACATACATACATACATACATACATACATACATACATACATACATACATACATACATACATACATACATACATACATACATACATACATACATACATACATACATACATACATACATACATACATACATACATACATACATACATACATACATACATACATACATACATACATACATACATACATACATACATACATACATACATACATACATACATACATACATACATACATACATACATACATACATACATACATACATACATACATACATACATACATACATACATACATACATACATACATACATACATACATACATACATACATACATACATACATACATACATACATACATACATACATACATACATACATACATACATACATACATACATACATACATACATACATACATACATACATACATACATACATACATACATACATACATACATACATACATACATACATACATACATACATACATACATACATACATACATACATACATACATACATACATACATACATACATACATACATACATACATACATACATACATACATACATACATACATACATACATACATACATACATACATACATACATACATACATACATACATACATACATACATACATACATACATACATACATACATACATACATACATACATACATACATACATACATACATACATACATACATACATACATACATACATACATACATACATACATACATACATACATACATACATACATACATACATACATACATACATACATACATACATACATACATACATACATACATACATACATACATACATACATACATACATACATACATACATACATACATACATACATACATACATACATACATACATACATACATACATACATACATACATACATACATACATACATACATACATACATACATACATACATACATACATACATACATACATACATACATACATACATACATACATACATACATACATACATACATACATACATACATACATACATACATACATACATACATACATACATACATACATACATACATACATACATACATACATACATACATACATACATACATACATACATACATACATACATACATACATACATACATACATACATACATACATACATACATACATACATACATACATACATACATACATACATACATACATACATACATACATACATACATACATACATACATACATACATACATACATACATACATACATACATACATACATACATACATACATACATACATACATACATACATACATACATACATACATACATACATACATACATACATACATACATACATACATACATACATACATACATACATACATACATACATACATACATACATACATACATACATACATACATACATACATACATACATACATACATACATACATACATACATACATACATACATACATACATACATACATACATACATACATACATACATACATACATACATACATACATACATACATACATACATACATACATACATACATACATACATACATACATACATACATACATACATACATACATACATACATACATACATACATACATACATACATACATACATACATACATACATACATACATACATACATACATACATACATACATACATACATACATACATACATACATACATACATACATACATACATACATACATACATACATACATACATACATACATACATACATACATACATACATACATACATACATACATACATACATACATACATACATACATACATACATACATACATACATACATACATACATACATACATACATACATACATACATACATACATACATACATACATACATACATACATACATACATACATACATACATACATACATACATACATACATACATACATACATACATACATACATACATACATACATACATACATACATACATACATACATACATACATACATACATACATACATACATACATACATACATACATACATACATACATACATACATACATACATACATACATACATACATACATACATACATACATACATACATACATACATACATACATACATACATACATACATACATACATACATACATACATACATACATACATACATACATACATACATACATACATACATACATACATACATACATACATACATACATACATACATACATACATACATACATACATACATACATACATACATACATACATACATACATACATACATACATACATACATACATACATACATACATACATACATACATACATACATACATACATACATACATACATACATACATACATACATACATACATACATACATACATACATACATACATACATACATACATACATACATACATACATACATACATACATACATACATACATACATACATACATACATACATACATACATACATACATACATACATACATACATACATACATACATACATACATACATACATACATACATACATACATACATACATACATACATACATACATACATACATACATACATACATACATACATACATACATACATACATACATACATACATACATACATACATACATACATACATACATACATACATACATACATACATACATACATACATACATACATACATACATACATACATACATACATACATACATACATACATGACATACATACATACATACATACATACATACATACATACATACATACATACATACATACATACATACATACATACATACATACATACATACATACATACATACATACATACATACATACATACATACATACATACATACATACATACATACATACATACATACATACATACATACATACATACATACATACATACATACATACATACATACATACATACATACATACATACATACATACATACATACATACATACATACATACATACATACATACATACATACATACATACATACATACATACATACATACATACATACATACATACATACATACATACATACATACATACATACATACATACATACATACATACATACATACATACATACATACATACATACATACATACATACATACATACATACATACATACATACATACATACATACATACATACATACATACATACATACATACATACATACATACATACATACATACATACATACATACATACATACATACATACATACATACATACATACATACATACATACATACATACATACATACATACATACATACATACATACATACATACATACATACATACATACATACATACATACATACATACATACATACATACATACATACATACATACATACATACATACATACATACATACATACATACATACATACATACATACATACATACATACATACATACATACATACATACATACATACATACATACATACATACATACATACATACATACATACATACATACATACATACATACATACATACATACATACATACATACATACATACATACATACATACATACATACATACATACATACATACATACATACATACATACATACATACATACATACATACATACATACATACATACATACATACATACATACATACATACATACATACATACATACATACATACATACATACATACATACATACATACATACATACATACATACATACATACATACATACATACATACATACATACATACATACATACATACATACATACATACATACATACATACATACATACATACATACATACATACATACATACATACATACATACATACATACATACATACATACATACATACATACATACATACATACATACATACATACATACATACATACATACATACATACATACATACATACATACATACATACATACATACATACATACATACATACATACATACATACATACATACATACATACATACATACATACATACATACATACATACATACATACATACATACATACATACATACATACATACATACATACATACATACATACATACATACATACATACATACATACATACATACATACATACATACATACATACATACATACATACATACATACATACATACATACATACATACATACATACATACATACATACATACATACATACATACATACATACATACATACATACATACATACATACATACATACATACATACATACATACATACATACATACATACATACATACATACATACATACATACATACATACATACATACATACATACATACATACATACATACATACATACATACATACATACATACATACATACATACATACATACATACATACATACATACATACATACATACATACATACATACATACATACATACATACATACATACATACATACATACATACATACATACATACATACATACATACATACATACATACATACATACATACATACATACATACATACATACATACATACATACATACATACATACATACATACATACATACATACATACATACATACATACATACATACATACATACATACATACATACATACATACATACATACATACATACATACATACATACATACATACATACATACATACATACATACATACATACATACATACATACATACATACATACATACATACATACATACATACATACATACATACATACATACATACATACATACATTTTTTCGACAATTATATGGTATACAAATCAATTTAGCTTAATTTTTATTTGATTTCATTTCAGTATACGTCATTATAAAATCTCCAATCAAAAACGCCAACAAAATACATACTCTTTTTTTTATCAAAAAACCAAAGCAGTTTTAATTCGAACAATTAAGTTAAAGTATCTTAATTAGCCCCCTCCTTTGACATTTCCTAGATCCGGCCATGTCATCAAATGAGCCTAAATTGATATAATAGGGTCTTCTCATGAGATAAACGTAAAATAAAATATCCGTCTTTAAGCTTTTTACAGGGTGCCATGCAAGACAAAACATACAATTCAAATAGTCGTATAGACTACGTTTATTTCGCAGTGACATAACCCGCTTAAAAATCTAGTGACTTAAAACTAACTCTTAACTCGATTTCGTTTATATCGCATGTTTTAAAGTGACTACAGGATAATTAGCGTTTATCCACTGATGTTAAACAAGGACAGATAGAAAATTTTGCGGATGACTTTCTATAATAATAATAACAAAACGCTCACGATCTTGAAGCAAACCTCAAAATAAACAGTTTTTAGAAGTTTTGAGTGTAATAATATATATTTTTAATAATTATTTTCAAGTTTTTAAAAAAATGTTGAGGTTAATCCATAGCCTTAACCGTTTATCTCGCAAAATTTCAAGTAGGTTAGTTAACTCAACCCATTATTTAAGTTACTTCACTTAGCGCTGAACTAACGTGTTTATCTCGCATGTTTAACCCGCTTCTCAAGCGGGTTAGCATTTAAGTGGATAAACTAGTGCGAGATAAACGTAGTCTAGGTTTGACTTTGACAGATAAAAGTTTATTAATTGATGTTTAATTGTTGATGTATCCATGCTTACTGTTAAATAAATTAGTTTCTTTTTTTAATTTACATGCCTAATGTGTTACATTTATTAAAACTAGTCTAGAAGACTAACCATTAATTTTTTTCTGTACATCTTATACCTAAATACTTATAAGCTAAAGTCTATCCGATGATATTCTTTAGATTTTTTTTATTGTTATTGTTAGTACCTGCACTGGCTCACACACTATGCTCTGCTTTTACACACAACACACTACACAAGATCAAGTGGTTTGGTTCTCTCCAGTCTTTTAGTTTTGTTGAAGAGCTTCTGCGTTGATATGTTGCTGTAGTCTGGTTTCATGTTTGCCTGCAAACCTTTTGATTTCTTCCTTGACCGTAGGGATTCCTAGGTCTCGATGTAGATCCGAATTACGAATATACCAAGGAGCATTCACTATACCTCTTAGTACTTTATTCTGGAAAGTTTGTATCATCTTGACACTGCTATCACTGGCACATCCCCATAGCTGGATGCCATAAAGCCATGCTGGTTTTAGGATTTGGGTATAGATTAATATCTTATTACTTATTGTTAATTTGGAATTCCTTCCGATGAGCCAGTAGTATTGTCTATATTTTTTTCTTTTTTATATGCTCTTTCCAGTGCAGTTTGACGTCTAGGCTCATGCCGAGATATTTAACGTTAAGTCTGCTATTTTTTTGTTCGTGAAGTTTATGTGAATTGATATAAGTTCGTTAAGTTTAATTTTCCAGCTTCTGGTCCATTTAAAGATGTCGTTAGTTGCTGTTTGTAGTTTTTTGATTGCTTTTTCTTGGTCGCTATCAACTGCAAGAATAGCCGTATCATCAGCAAATGTTGCTATTGTAATTTCTGTCGAAACTGGTAGGTCAGTAGTATAGAGCAGGTACAGAATAGGCCCCAAAACACTTCCTTGAGGGACACCAGCTTTTATTTCTTTTAAGTCGGAATATTCATTTTCCTGCTTTACTCTAAAAAGTCTATCTGAGATATATGATGTCAAGATTTCTACGTACTGTTTAGGAAATATTTTGTTTAGTTTGAATATCAATCCCTCATTCCACACTTTGTCGAATGCCTGTGCTACGTCGAGAAAGATTGCAGAACAGATTTGTTTTTCTTCGAGTGCGTATTCAATTATATTTGTGATGCGATGTACTTGATCTATGGTTGAATGTTTTGATCTGAATCCAAATTGGTACTTTGGTATCAGGTTATTATGCTCTATGATTTGCTTCAATCTTCTTAATAATAGCTTTTCAAATAATTTTGCAATGATTGGCAGTAGTGATATCGGTCTATATGATGTAGCATCATTTGGTGGTTTGCCTGGTTTTTGCACCATGATCACTTCACCTACTTTCCAGCATGTAGGAACGTGTCTTAGCCGAAACGCTGCATTAAACAAATATGTGAGCATTACTATGCCCTTTCTGGGCAAATGTTTCAGGATTCCACCTGTGATCAGATCAAACCCAGGTGCTTTCTTTGGATTTAAATTGGTTTTTATTTCTTTGTCAACTTCTTTGGGAGTAACAAGTGTGATATTTCCTGTTCGTAGATTAGTTATTTCTCCTAGTCTAGTTTCTTCATTTGTTTCATTAGGTGTGAATGTATCTACCAAATGCTCTGCAAAAACCTGAGCTTTTTGTTTATTATCTCTCGCCCATGGTCCTGAGTCTTTCCTAATGGGTGGAATTGAAGATATGGGATTTTTGATCTTCTTTGTTGCCTTCCATAGCGAGTAATCTGTATTCTCGTCGGCTCCTAGATTTTGTAGGTACGCGCTAGTTGATTTTTCTTTTATATTTTTTATTTCTCTGTTAAGTCTTTTTGTTATGTTGTTTAGGATATTTTTATCAGCCGGGTCTCTTAACTGATGCCATCTTCTTCTGGCTTTCCTCTTATCCGCGACTATTTCCCTAATCTCTCTTGGGTAGTTAACTCCTTTAGTTACATGTGTAATTTCTTTCGTATTATTAAAGGCTGCTGCCTGGACAGATTTAGTGAATTTTTCTGCCGCTTCTTCCAATTCTGTGATTGTTTTTAAACTCCATTCGAGGCATAGGTTTTCTTTCAGTTCCATTTTGAAACTCTCCCAGTCTGTAGTTTTATTTGTCAGTGAGGGGCGAGCTTCCTTCTTAATATTTTTTTCGCTTAGTGTTAGTATAACTGCCGAATGATCAGAGTCCAGATCAAAGTTTTCTTCAACCTCAACGAAATTAGCTGATACCTTTCTTGTGATAAAGTAGTCTAGCAGATCTGGGAATTTATTACGATCAGTTGGCCAGTATGTAGGTTTGCCAGTAGAGTGGAAATTACAGCCTATTTTGCTTATAGCTTTCCGTAGCTCCCTACCTTTCGTGGTGGTTAATCTGGATCCCCAGTCCACATGCTTCGCGTTGTAATCTCCTCCTAGTATGAATCTTTCTCCAGGATGTTGCAGGAGTAATTTGTAATCTTCTATCTTAAGATTGTATCTCGGGAGGCAGTATACTGCACCGACCATTAGTTTTTGTTTTGCAGATTTAATGCCAACCATGGCTAATTGAATTTCTGCACTTTGTATATGAATTTCTTCGTAATGATCAATTGACTCCTTTATTATTACCGCATTCCCCCCAGTTGCTTGATCGTCCGGGTGAGTGCTGTTATATACTTTATATCCTTTTATACTTAAGTTTGATTGTGAAGTGAGATGTGTTTCGGATTTTAGGCACACATCTATATGTTGCATTTTGAGGAATATTTCTAGTTGATGTTTTTTCTTCAGAATGCCATTGGCGTTCCATGTCGCGATCCTTATGTCTTGCTTATCCATGAATTTTATGTTCTCTTTGGGATAGCGCCAGTGTTCTTAGCTTCTATGTTATCTAATCTTTGGTTAACTTGGCTAAGCATTTTTATTATGTTTTGTATCATCTGAGGTATAGTTGGCTCAGGAATTTGGGAGTTAGTGTTGTCTTCTTGCTTGTTTTCAGCTGTATGGGCGAAAGAGATTCCTGTTTTCACCAAATTAGAATGGAAGGTTTCTGGTTGGGTAATAATTCTTTCATTTTTGGTAGCTATTTCTCTTCTTTTTTGCAGTTCTTTGGCTATCTCACATCCCCTGTAGTTAGCAGGATGAGCTTCGTTACAGTTCGCGCATTTGGCGGGTGTATTTCTGGGCTTCGTGCATTCCTTAGTCAAATGATTACCTGCGCACCTTACGCAAGCAGCTTGGCGGTTGCAAAATTTCTGAGTATGGCCATATCTTTGGCATCTTTTACACTGAGCAATAAGCTTATTAGTTCTTATCGTTTCGATTTTTACTTTCATATAATTTAGATATTGTATTCCAAATATTTTGTTGATGTCTTCCGTGTTTTCGAAGGTTAATGTGAATAAGGGGAGACGAATATAGTCAGTCGCTTCATTATTACTTCTAATCTTTTTAAGTTTCTAATCTTTTTAAGTTTCTGATCAACAGATATTATTTTAAATCCTTTTTCTTTTAGTTCGTTACTAATGGCATTAACGTCAGAAGAAGGATGCAGATCTCTAGCCATAACTCGTATTGGACGATTGGCTTTGTTTTCGTAGCTATGCCATTCCAGCTCATTTTTATTTATCAAGCTGGTTATCTCTCTGTATTCTGTTTCATTAGTTGCATTAACTTTAATTTGTTTGTTGTTCAACATCCTAGTGGTACACTTACGGCCGAATTCACCATTAATCCGTTGATTAATAATCAGTTGATTAAGGAATCAAGCTAATCTGTAGATCAACGTATGTTCTAATTCATCAACTTGATTTCTGAATCAAAGAATCATGATCAACTGATTCACAGTTTTGTTTTGGTTTTTGACAGTTATTGTAACTGTCAAGGAATTTTATTCGTGATAATTGTACTTTCCGCTAAAAAGGTATTGATATGTAAGTTTTTCATATATTTATACAATATATTTTATAATTTTCCTATAATAATATTACATTTTTATTTTGATATAGGTAGAAATTACACTGATTCCAATAAAGGAATGTTTTTAAATATAGTGAAAATGAAAGATGTAAAAGTATAGTTAAAAATAATAAAACCAATGCGGTTCTAAATAAAGATAAAGAAGGAGAATGAACCAAAGTTACAAATGGGTACAACAGCCAGAATCCTAACATAGCTATAAATGTCAAAATTAGGATTCAAAGATGTGATCAGTCCTTGATTCATGGAATATGACGAATCAGTTGATCATTGATTTTGATTAGTAGATTAGCTTGATTTTTAATGGTGAATTGGATTGATTTAGGATCAGCGTTGATCTGTGAATCAACTCATGATTAAGGAATGGTGAATTCGGCCGTTACTGTTATTAATTTGTAGTTTTTCTTTTACCACCTCATAGTTCTCCACATTCCTGAGTATAATGGGTAGAGGCTTTAATGTCTTTTTTCCTGGGTTGGTATTATGAGTGTTATCAATTTTTTCGGGCGATTGCGAAGCCTTTCGTTTCTTTTTTTTTTCTTTTAATATCCAGTTTGTTTCTCTTTCGACTATTTCTTCTTCTTCTTCCCAGGTAGCTGGGCTATGAGGTTTCTGGTTCTGCAACTTTGTCAGCTGGTTTTTGAGATATTCAATTTCTTTCATAGCTTTTTGGAGTTGCTCGTGTAGACTTGAGATTATTTTATTCTCTTGATTAGGCATTTTATTTTTGTCTATCTGCAGATAATTACTCACCGATTGCGATCTCGCTCTTGTTGGGGGCCCTTCGGTTATTTGATTTCCTTGAGAATGATTTTTGTTTTCCTCTATGCATTTTTCTGTTGTTTCTGGTGTCAGAAGTGATTTATTGCTCTTTATATTGAACATTTTACATTAGTACCTCTGTGGGTAATAATCATGGTTTGGCCAGTAGCGATTTGTTACGCCACTGGCAGGTCGACTTGCGCGTAGCACTCGTCTCGCACTCAGTTGCACTTATCACAGTGGCTCCACCAAAGTCACTATCGTCAATACAGTTATTACTAATTTATGCTCGTTTTACTGTAGACTTTAATATAGATCACATTCACCGATTTAAGATTTACTACATCGCAAAAATTTTATTATTGTTTGCACAGTAAATTCCGCATTTTCGCACTTTTTCACTGGAGTTCGTGAAACTACTCTGTCACCGTTCATGTGCAGAGTCACATAAATTAGTGGATTCAATAATTATTAAAACTTTATGACAGCTGTCATCTGCCAAACTCAAACATTACAACTGTTTATTTTGTGCTATTGTTCATGGCATTCCGTAAATAGCTGAATATTATCACTTTTACTTTGCCTCTCTTCCGCAGACGCAACACATGTAAATAGTAATTTTGGACTTGTTAGATTCAATTTTTAATTCAGAACATTTTTTATATTTACATTTTTCTTATAAAATTAATAGAGCTGAAGTATGAATACCATTGTATTCCCTATGGTCCACAAAAAGTAGACATATAGGTTTATATACTTACAAGAGTCGTACTTGTTAATATTGCAATGTCGATAACGCAATACATAAGAAGTCTCTGATTCATAGAACTTATATACTTAACGGTATTTGTAATGCTATTACCAGATTACTTAGTCCTAATGAAATAGATTACGGTATTTCTTAGGTCTAAGCTTATTATAAGATTGAAGATAAATTCCTACTCTAAGAAATATTAGTATAAAAATACAAAGACAAAAATATTTGAAAGTATTCTTGCATTATCTGTCAGTGTAAACAGTTTATTATTATTTTCTGCAAAATATTTCGACCGTGGAAGAAGAATAGTAGCGGAAATATTATTAAATAATAAATAAATAATATTTTTCTTCAAACGTCACAAAAGTAGCATCTTTTGTGACTTGATTCACAAGGTAGAAATAAAATAAATAAATATCCATAGAAACTATAAAGAATCAACGAATAAGTAACTTAATAAAAGAAACCTGTAATATCGCCCTAAATGTCACTATAACACGCTAGGTAACCTAAGAATAAAGTTACTAACTACCACCAATACTGTCAAATTTAATTAAATAACCTATGAATTGAAATATAAACAGAGTTTACTTTTGAGGAAATAACATATTAAACAATAGCAGACTTACAGATTACAATTACAGGGACGGTAATGAACGTAAGAATACTTAGAATTAAAGTGATATAAGAAAAGTTTATATTGTTTTGCGGTGATTCCTGGACATATCTTTCCGCCACACTGTTAGATTTTCATCCAATTGATCAACTTCAGGGGGCATATAATATAATACTTCAAATTGCGACATAATTGCACACAAGGAGGATATAAAATTGCACCGGTTTTATTTAAACGTCAAAACGTGAAAATTTTCACTTCAATGTTTATAACAAAAAGTGGACAAATAAGTATCCATAGCTACAGGGCAATTGAAATCGCATACGAAATTTACGTAAAATGTAACGTCAGTAGTAGATATTTCTCTTTAAATATCTACCTTTGAAGAAAAAATATAATGTGTCATTCGGAGTAAAAGTGTCTTTGTGTGGCGAGCGTGGAAGTTTAAACGACGAGCGAAGCGACAGGGCAATTGAAATCGCAAACGAAATTTACGTAAAATGTAACGTCAGTAGTAGATATTTTTCTTTAAATATCTACGTTTGAAGAAAAAATACAATGTGTTATTCGGAGTAAAAGTGTCTTTGTGTGCCTCGCGTGCATTTATCCGACTCGCTTCGCTCGTCGTTTAAACTTCCACGCTCGCCACACAAAGTGTCACTTTTACTCCTAATAACATAATATACTATAATTATCATAAAAATAGTTTATATAAATCATTTTTACATTAACATGGATAGCAAATTGTTTTAAATGTATACAACGGCCTTTTATTTGAACCAGATGAAACAAGGACTGTGATAAAAACATCAATTTTAAAAAAAGTGGGTAAATGTACAGTTCAGGCCATAGTAAAAAGAGGAAGTGTATCGAAAAAACGAACAAGAAAAGATACTGGCTTAAGCAAAATGAACGATTTTACAAAAAACTGTTAAAATTTTCAAATGAGGGTACTTCCGGTTGACCAAAATCTCATCACCTCTTCTTTTGGATGTAAACGTGAGGAATATGAAAAATTGTTATTTAAGTATTAGGGGCAGTAACCCTTACCTCCTTACCGGTTGAGGATTAGTTTGGAGATCGAGACGAAGCAAAAAATATAATTTTTGGAATTGAGGTATTGGAGTTATGCGATCCGAAAAGATCCACACACGCACGCACGCACACACAACACACACACACACACACAACACACACACACACACACACACACACACACACACACACACACACACACACACACACACACACACACACACACACACACACACACACACACACATAGAGTCGTCATCGCGAAAATGGTAAAATCGTATTACAGGGACCAAATTATTGCTTATTCACTAAAAAATTATCATTGAATTTTTTGACCAAAGACAATACCTTCCTTACCTTAAGGTGACGGAAGGCAAAAACAATATATCACAGCAAATGTTTAAACAAACCACCATTTACCATTAAACAATGCCCCAATCTGTTGTAAAATTCTTGTCTGACATTTGCTAATTATTTATAAGATATTTGCATATATTTTTTTTTATGGGGTCTCGTGGCCGTGTGCCTGAGTGTCTGGTCGCGAATCTTAGGGACCCGGGACCGACGCCAAAAATTACTTCGCATTTTAATGGCACAAAATTGACCCCTGTGGTGCACTCTCCACGCCAGCAATGAGTGCCCGTGAGGTGACGCCTGGTAAGCGCCCACACGGTACAAATATTTCATAATTACCAATATCTGTGTACAAAGCAGATTGGCACACTCAGCAATGGATAATATGCCGTGATGATATATTTATTTATTTTATTTTTATTAAAAAATAACAAAATTTAAATAAGTTTTTAAGTATATAACATGAAAAATCTATGACAGATGTTTGCGCTTCTGTTTATTTTTTTGTTCCATGGCATCAATGATTTTTGCAAAATTGTTATTATTGCTTTCGACTATTTTTACGGTTTACGGATATTGAAAAATAATAAATATTAGCATATTCGGATGCAGTATTTTTTCTGTAGTAGAAACTTAAACACAATTTTGCTCTGAAATAATTAGGGGAGTAAATAATTGCACATTCAGATTTTACCATTGAAACCTCTATGCTGCGTCGTCCAAATCACCATCCTATATACAGGATGAACATGAAAATCGACCACCGTCATTATTTTCTTTATTATTGTAGTTACAAAAAAATAGTATAATGGCGGTGGTCGGTTTTGGTGTTACATCCTCCATAGGTGTCTTATAACTTAAAGAATATATTATTGTCTATACGATTTGATTGCATTTTATATTTCATATTTAACAGATATAGGATTAAAGAATAATAAAGATAAAAAAATTCATATAAATTTCATAATTCAGCCAGCTATGCTAACTTAACCATGGAAACTGCTAATTCAAATTGACAGATGTCAGTATCAATAAAATGTAAATCAATGACAGAATAAGGGAAGTAACTCTAGTGTTAGAAGTTTCAGGATATAAGAAAGACGATTACATTGGTTTGAATATGTCATGAGAAGCGATGAATATATTAATAGAAGGTGGAAGAAACATAGGAAGACCAAATATAAGATGAAAAGATTGTATTGCAGAAGACTTGAGAGAAAAGGAACTGAATGAGAAAGACACGCAAAACAAAAATGAGTGGAAGAAGAAAATAAAAAATAGCGACCCCCTAACGAATGGGAAAAACTAAAGAAGAAGAAGTAGATGTCAGTGTCAAGTGCAATTTGCATAGTTTGTTTATGAAATAACTTTACTGGAAATATAGCATCTTTTACAAAAAAAAATATGTATAGGGCGCGTGCCTTTGGCAAGCAGATATGGGAACCCGTATCAAAATGACAGCAATTAATTATGTCCATAACTGACAAGTGTCATAATTTTTCATTCAAAATTTCATGATTTTCTTATTTCATGTGGTTTGTTTGTTATCAGGAGAATGGAATTCAGTTGCCGAGAAAGGGAATCATAAAATACCAAAAAATTAGAATCTTTTAGAAGAAAATTTATGTATGGAATTTGTACATAATACACAGGATTGACGGAAGGTATTGTGCTGGCCACAACAGATTTTTTTATATCTATTCATTTTCGAGTTACTGATTACTTTTATTTTTCATATTTCATAATATGGCTCTGGCATTTTTAAATTGAGATTTTTTTTCTTTACAACGATATGAAACAGTAATAATTTATTTTTATAATGAACAAAAATTGTTCTTTATAATAAAATTGAATTGAAAAAAATAAATCGAAGGCTGCTATGGAAACAATGATAAACTAGAAGTTGTCGAAAAGTGCAACAATTGAATTTCTTTATTTTACTTGATAAAAGTAGATCAATCATGTAATCATTTTATATCCTTATATAACAAAAAATGAGAAAAATTCAATTAAAATTTAAATAAATTTTATTTTTATAGTTTTCAGTAGGCTATGAATAAAAAAATGAACTTTACCCATTTAACACCTTTAGATTTTTTTTATGCGGTTACTTAAAAATAAACTTTTTATTGGGAATATCAGAATGAAAATGAATTAAGAAATGCCATAGTAAGAATTCTAAATCAAATAAAAACACTATTTATAAAGTTATTAACAAGTATTTATGTTTCCTTTCAATGTAAGCACAATTTTTCCATACATAGCCTACTGAAAAATAGCTATACAAATCATATTTATTTAAGTATCAATTGAATGTTTCTCAATATATTTGTTATGTAAGGATATAAAATGATTATATTATTGAATAAATATAAAGACATTAAATTTCATACATTAGCCAGCTATGCTAACCATGGAAACTGTTAATATATTCAGATAATTCAAACTGACAGACGTCAGTATCAATGAAAAGAAAATGAATTTGGCAGACACGGACAGACAGGTATGGAATTAAAGGATATGGGAAATGGCTCGAGTGATAGAAGTTTCTAGATTGACACAAAAGAGACGATTACATTGGTTTGAACATATCATGAGGAGAGATGAAAAATATAATTGAAGAAAAATAAATAGCTTAGTAATAAAAGGTAGAAGAAACAGAAGAAGACCAAAGATAAGATGGGAGGACTGCATTGCGGAAGACTTGAGAGAACAAGAACTGAATGATGACGACACGCAAAACAAAAGTGAGTGGAAGAAGAAATAAAAATTGCGACCCCTAACAAATGGGAAAAACTAAAGAAGAAGATGTCACTGTCAAGTGCAATTTGCATAGTTTGTTTATGAAATAATTTTACTGGAAATATAGATCTTGGCAAACAGCCGTGTCAAAATGACAGCTATTAATTATGTCCATAACTGAAAAATGTCATAATTTTTCATTCAAAATTCCATTTTTTTTTTTTTTTTGGGGTTTGAGAGAATAAGCACGCAAAGCATGATGTAGATATACTTGTGAGTGAAAGAGTGAAGCCGTTTCTACGAAGTTGTGTTTGTACTTCTTCGCGAGTTTATTGGATGAGATCAAGGTAGGCTATATACGAATCTTCGTTGCGTCCGCTTATGGTCCAGCAGAATCTGAAAGTGGCCTTAGAAAAGATCAGTTTTGGAATTCGGTAAATAGCGTAATTGATTTATGTGATCCGGGTGAGAAACTGACATTGTGTAGTGATTTAAATGGATGGGTGGGTGTTAAACGAAGTATATCTGAGAATGTATTCGGACGTTTTGGTGATTGTCGAGTGAATAGCAATGGTGAGAGAATTGAGAATTGTTTCATATTGTTTGGAGAGAAATTTCTTCATTTCGAATTTCATTTTTAAATATAAGCTAGCTGACATATACGCCTGGGAGAATGTGGTTCAGAATAAACGTACCTAGTGTGATTGACTTCGTTATATATGATGAGAGATTGAGGAGTATGGTTTGGTTGTAGATACGTATGAAACGAGGCGCTGAATTGGGTACGAATGATCATTAGTTGGTTGTATCGCGAATGCGGTTGAATAAATTTTGGCGAATGAAGGTGAAATGTTTTGCATAAAATCTTTTGCACTTTTGAATGAAGATGTAAGAATGCAATATGTTGAAAGGTTGAATGAATCCTTGCCCGAATTTAAGTCTAATTTTGATTGTAATATAAATAGAGTTTCTCCTCAAATGTGCAAAGAAGTTTGTGATGAAAGATTAGGCTCTTGTCCAAAAAATGCATGGTGGAATGATCAGGTGAAAGATGTGATTGCTGAGAAAAATAGGGCATATTTAAAAATTTTAAATGTTAAGAATTCGCCTAGGCGTTTACGTGAAGAATGTTTGTTAGAGTATAGAAGGAAGAATAAATGGGTGAAGCAAGTAGTGAGAGAAAGTAAAAGCGATTTGAAGACTTGTTGAGTTAAAGTTTGTCAAATGTTTTTTTTTAACCCCTCGACAGGATTAAATCTCAATTACAGAGTGAGTTCACATACACAAACATCTATGCCTTAGTGGGATTCGAACCCAGAACCCCGAAGCGTTGCTCTAACCATTGAGCCACCGCAGCCGTCGAATAAGCGACTGTTTTGGTTGTGTGTGAAGAGACTGTGGGGTGGAAGTGGTCAAGTTGTAAAAGCTGTGAGAAGAGCGAATGGAGAGTTATTGTGGAATGAATCAGATGTAAGGAATACATGGTGCGAATATTTTAAAGGTTTGTATGTATGAAGGTGAGATTGAGAGGGATGATTGTAGCAAAACTGACAGTGAAAATGATAATGAAGATGATTATGATATAGATGAAAGTGATGTATGTGAGGCATTGGCGCGTGTAAGATATGGTAAAGCTGCGGCTTTGGATGGGATTACAAATGAGATGTTATTACTATATGGAGGAGAGAAAGTTTTTGAATGGTTAATTTATTTATATAGATTTTGTTTGAATCGTTGTGTGGTTCCGGAAGATTGGAAAAAAGCTGTCATTTGCCCAATAATCAAAAGCAGTTTGAGTGAATGTACGGATTTTTGCGCGATAAGTTTGTTAAGTGTAGTAGTGAAACTTGTTGGTAAGGTTTTAATTCATAAGGTTCGAACTTTAACAACTTCAAAAATTAGTGACGTTTAGGGGGTCCGTGAAGTTGGAGTTACAACATCGCATTGCCACATCTTGCTTTACATAGTAATATTTTGCTCATTTTTTACTATTTTTTGCTGTATAGCTTGAATTTTTTGCTGAATCCATTATTAAGTTATAAACAAATTAAAAATGTAACTCTATCTTCACGGTGGAGTTACAACTAACTTATATCAAAAATGTTTTCGTACTGTGATATTTTGCTCATTTTTTTGCTATTTGTGCTGTATAGCATGAATTTTTTGCTTAATCCATTCTTAAGTTATAAACAAATTAAAAATGTAACTCGATCTTCACATCGGTGTTATCTACTGTTACAACTAAGTTAAACCAAAAATATTTTAATGGCATTATTTTTAAATTTTTGCTGTATAATTTGAATTTCTTGTTATAGTTAATCTCAAGTTATAATTAAATAAAAAAAAATATTTGTAACTCCAACTTTATATCTGTGTTAACTAACAACTAACTTAAATAGATATCATGCCGTTATAATATCTTGTTAAATTCATATTTGGACGAAAGGTGAAGACTACCAAGCGCAAATACAATGGAAGGGGGGGTTAACGTGAACGTATAGCTACAGCATACTATACTCGTAGGAATCAATTTGTAATAATGTTAAGAAAAAATACATATATTTGAATAGCTAATTAATGGTGAAAAATCTAATGTGACCAACATAATACTTCCCGCAATTTAATTTTTATTAATTTAAATACATGTAGCTAAGGAGTCTCGTGGCCGCGTGCGTGAATGTATGGTCGCGAATCTGGGGAACCGGATTCAATCCCTACTAACACCAAATATTTCTAATTTTAAATGGCACAAAATTGATCCCTGTGGTGCACTTTCCATGCCAGAAATGAGTACCCGTGAGGCGACGCTTGGTAAACGCCCGCACGATACAAATATGTTATCATCATTACCGAAATCTGTGTACAAAGCAGACTAGCACACCCAGCATTGGGCCATATGCCGTGATGATATATATTTACCTTCCGTCACATTTAGGTAAAGAAGGTATTGTGTTTGGTCAAAAAATTCAATGATGAGTTTTTTAGTGAATAAGTACGTTTTAGGGTCCATATAATACGATTTTACTATTTTTACGATGAAGTCTGTATGTATGTATGTGTGTGAGTGTGTGTGTGTGTGTGTGTGTATGTGTGTGTCTGTGTATATGTGACGAAAGTTTCGGATCGCATATCTTCAATACCACTATTCCAAAAGTTATATTTTTTTCATAATGCTCAAGTTTACATCCAGAAGAACAAGTGATTAGATTTTGGTTATAAATGGTCAATCGGAAGTACCCTCATTTGAAGATTTTAACAGTTATTCTTGTAGAAACGCAGTTAAATATCATTTATTGACATTTAACGTTATTATACCTTGAAGAATATATTATTCTCTATACGATTTGATCGCATTTTATACTTTATATTCAATTGGTATAGAGTTAAAGAATTATACATTATATTAAATTTCATAAATTACCCAGATATGCTAACCATGGAAACTGCTAATATATTCAGATAATACAAATTGACAGATGTCAGTATCAATAGGTGCGTTCAATGAAGTAAGCAGTTCAAGCAAATGCTAAGTAAGCAAACGAGACTTGTTGCTTAGTACACTGAAAGATTTGCTAGCTATATGACGAACTGATATACACAAATGTCATCGAGAAAGTTATACAGTTGTCAAATATAACATGTGTATCTCTCATATCCCTTTTATTGGTCTGGAAAGTTATACAAAATGAATTTATAGATAGGTACAGTTATTTGCAGATAGTGGAATTAATTTTGAACTTTTTTTTTAGGTCTAAGAAAATATTTCAAATTTAACAATGGCGCTTGCGAGAAAATCAAGCAAATGTAGGCTAGCAAAGTCGTTCAACAAATTTTACTTCCGATCGCTTGTTTTCCTGGGACTTATTGAACGCACCTAATGAAAAGTAAATGAATGTGGCAGAGATGAGGATGTTGGGGAAGCACGGAAAGATACGGCAAGGAATGAAAGAATACGGGAAATAACTCTAGTGTTAGAAGTATCTATAAAAATACAAGAGATATGATTACATTGGTTTGAACGTCATGAGGAGAGATGGAGAATATATTGGAAAAAGAATGAATATCTGAGAAATAGAAGGTAGATGAAACAGAGGAAGACCAAAGATAAGTTGGAAGGACTGTATTGCGGAAGACTTGAGAGAAAAGGAACTGAATAAGAACGACATGCAAAATAGAAATGAGTGGAAGAAGAAAATAAAAAATAGCGGCCCGTAACGAATAGGAAAAGCTAAAGAAGAAGAAGATGTCAGTGTCAAGTGCAATTTGCATAGTTTGTTTATGAGATAATTTTACTGGAAATTTAGAATCTTCTGCAAGAAAATTTATATATGGAATTTATACATAATACACAGGATTGACGCTTGGTAAACGCCAGACAGACAGACAGACAGACAGACAGACAGACACACACACATACATACATACATACATACATACATACATTACATACATACAGACATCAGCGTAAAAACAGAAATATCGTATTATATGGGCCCTAAAACGTACTTATATAGGGTGTTTCCTTTAAAACAACTAGCGCTTTTTTGGGCGAACTAATGAAATATAATTTTATTCTACCGTTTGAGAACCACTGGTTGAATTTTTTATTTATTATTCCTCATAAATTAAGCCCTTTTTCCTGGTAATTTTTTGTATATAACATTTTTCTCTAAAGTCATTAGTTCGCCCAAAAAAGCGCTGGGTGTTTTAAAGGAAACACCCTGTATAGTATATAGGCCAATGTTGGGTGTGCTAGTCTGCTTTGTACAGACTTCGGTAATGATGATAACATATTTGTATCGTGCGGGCGTTTACCAAGCGTCGCCTCACGGGTACTCATTTCTGGCATGGAGAGTGCACCACAGGGATCAATTTTGTGCCATTTAAAATTAGAAATATTTGGTGTTGGTAGGGATTAAATCCGGTTCCCGAGATTCGCGACCATACACTCAGGCACGCGGCCACGAGGCTCCTTAGGTACATGTATTTAAATTAATAAAAATTAAATGGCGGGAAGTATTATGTTGGTCACATCAGATTTTTCACCATTAATTAGCTATTCAAATATATGTAATGTTTCTTAACATTATTACAAATTAATTCCTACGAGTATAGTATGCTGTAGCTATTTACACGTTAACCCCCCCCCCCCCCCAAATAGCAAAAAAAAAAAAAAAAATGAGCAAAATATTACTATGTGAAGCAAGATGTGGCAATGCGATGTTGTAACTTCAACTTCACGGACCCACGTTTAGGATGGTTTTTTGCCTGAGAGGGAATGTGTCAATCAATTGTTTGCTCTTCGTATGATTGTTGAGAAGTCACTTGATAAGAACAAGGTGTTCTGTGGCTTTATTGATTTAAAGAAGGCGTATGAAAGTGTTCTTGGAAATGCATTGTGGGATGTTTTCAGAGAGTACGGCGTGAATGGAAACTGGTTGAGAGTGATTCAAGAGTTGTATGAGGGTAGTGAGGCTGCTGTGAGAATAGATGGTAGGTTAAGTGATTGGTTTCGTATAAATGTTGGTGTGAAACAGGGCTGTAGTATGTCTCCGTGGTTATTTAACTTGTACCTATATGGATGTGTTGTTGCGGAGAGCGTTGAATGAAATGTATGGTGTACATATAGTACCTGAGTTAGCGTATGCGGATGATGTAGTTATTTAAGGAAAAAATGAAGAGCAACTCAAGAGAATGATAGAGAGAATACATGTAGTTGCAAGAAGTATGAATCTGGTGTTGAATGTTGATAAATCCAAGGTTTAAGTATTTGAAACGAGTAAATTGGTGACCGAGTGCAATGTGTTGGTGGATGGAGTGAAACTGGACCAGGTAAATGAGTTTGTATATTTGGGTAGCATGATGTATGGTCGAATTGATCGAGAGATAGAAAGGAGAGTGAGTGCGGGATGTTAGGTAATTTCAGTTTTTCATTATCTAGTGCCCTGTGAGAATTTTTGGAAAAACAAAAGCACAACTGAAATGGCCCCTAAAGGTGCACAAACAATTTCATTTAACCGAAATTGTATCTCTTATAGTTCTCGAGATCCCAATGGTGGCAGCTATAAATAGGACACATTATATATTTTTTATGTATTTGGAATATACGTAATATTACGAATTCACTCTATGCGTTAAATGAATTTTTATTCAAGAAATAAATTACAAAAACAAAAAAGAATTATGAATAATTAACCTGTTAAGCCTTGATACCAGGTATGCTATGAAAACTATTGATATAATTGTTTACTGTTACAAAGTTATTCCTTGTCAATTATTTTTAAGACATTATTATGTTTTGATTAAATTGTTTTCAAATCTGTTTGGCTTAAGTGGATATGCAACCCCCAGTCCAATGCGGACAAAAAGATAGTTTCGAAAATACGCAATATTTTCTAAACTGTATGTTCAAATGTAAAATTTTAAAAACTATTGGTAAGTAAAATGTTCAGTATAGGGCTCTAAATTATTATTTTTGAAAATTTAATATTTTTATATATTTTTTTACTTGTTGAAAATTACAGTATTTTGATGCAATTTTTTTGGTAATATACATATAATCAAATTTTCAAATTCTAATAATTTGCGGCCCTAGATACACTCTTTATCTTTAAAATGGTGTATAATTTATCAAAACTTATACAAAAATAGAGAAAAATCTATGCAATATATGACAGCGTGTTTTCCTTACTTTTCTACAAGGAATTACTCCATGAGCTAACAACCCTAAGTGGTAGACTCTTGCACTAACATTTAGCTCCACCCTTACACAGTCTTAATAAAAATTTACTTTCAATATTGTTAAGGAGTTCTATAACAAAATATCGATTCCAGAATATACGTAATTGAAGTGTGGCGGTATGAGGGGAAATATACCACCGACGGTCTTATCTTGTGTACTTGTAGCGTAGACTCAGACAACTGTAAAACATTTCGTTGTGCATATTGAGAATTACGGTAATAAAAGATGTCTCAATAAGAGCATCGGATTTAAATTTCGCGCCATTATTTTTCTATTCGTTTGGTATGTCTGAAACATTGGCATTTGTAATCTGCAATTGTTCCGAATAGTAAAGATGTAACGCTTTACGACAGAACAACCCATTGTTACTGTTAAAATGCAATTTGAATCCTTGACATATACGCGTTTAACATGGGAAAACAGTTTTTTTTTGTAAATAGTGTCCGGCAGAAACTTAAGCCATGATATTGAACATGATAATAGTACATAAATAAATAAATATATCATCACGGCTTATTACCCTTTGTTG
This sequence comes from Harpalus rufipes, assembly GCA_951394225.1. Classification (NCBI taxonomy): domain Eukaryota; kingdom Metazoa; phylum Arthropoda; class Insecta; order Coleoptera; family Carabidae; genus Harpalus; species Harpalus rufipes. The sequence continues at coordinate 33,083,226 of OX596277.1, read as the reverse complement.
GGTGTGCCAATTTGCTTTTTTCACATATCGGTTATGACGATGACAATAGTATATAACATCATGTATGTTATTTAATATTAATTACTTTGCCTTTGCATACAAATTTGTAAATAAATAAATGTTCAATTTTTTATTACGTAATATGAAATGATCATCAAATGCCTCTGTGGCCTACTGGAGCGAGTACTGGACTATTGGTTAGCATGGCTGCTTTTGAATTTGAAGATTGGGGTTCGATTCTCCATTATAATAATAACTTACTTATAATTTATTTTTTTAAACAAAAATTATTGAAATTTAAAAATCTCTCTTCTTTTTCCAATTACAATCATTTAGATATAATAGTAGCATTGTAATAAAGAAAAATAATTGGTTATAATAATAAAAACATTATTGATATATGTTACAAAAATCTGATGTGATCAGCACATTATCTCCCGCCAAGCAATTTTTATTTATTTTAGTAAATAAATATTTGCCAATAATGCAAATGTATTATTTTTTTATAATCCGAGTAATATAGCTATTGTTCTTATTTTCTACTCGAAAAATCTTACCGTTATATTAATTCAAATACATAATTTTAAATTTTTCAGAATGATATTTGAATTAAGATCGTAAGAGGATCCACACCCACAGACATCATCGTGAAAATGTTAAAATTTGATTCTAAGGACCTTAAAACGTGCTTATTTACCAAAATCTCGATATGCGATTTTTAGCACGATCCCTATCCAAGGATAGCGGGAGATAAAAGAGCATTACATTTTCTTTAGATATTAATAAAAAAAAATAATTATATATACCTACAGTAAAACATAATACCTACCTACACATACTCATTATATCTCAGTTATTTTTTTATGAATACCAATAGAAAGTATAATGCATTGTTGTTATATCAATATTTTGATTATTGTAATCAATTATTGTCAATTATTTTCTCTATTTATTACAATGTTATTATTATTTCTAAATGATTGTAATATGAAATAGAAAATACATTTTTAATAGTTCAACAATTTTTGTGTATAAAAAATAATGTATAATTTTATATACAATTTAAATGAAAAAATAGTACCTATATGATATTCATGTTAAAAGTGATTTCATTTTGTTCGAAAGTTCCATCTCACATAATAAAATATCACTTTTAACACATAAATAACTATTATTGTAAAAAGTATATTTTGTTAAATATTTATACCTTATATACGTATCTACTAAATAAAAAAATTATAAAAATGATTCTTGTAACTTGCAAATTATACATTATTTTTTATACACAAAAATTGTTGAACTATTAAAAATGTATTTTCTATTTCATATTACAATCATTTAGAAATAATAATAACATTGTAATAAATAGAGAAAATAATTGACAATAATTGATTACAATAATCAAAATATTGATATAACAACAATGCATTATACTTTCTATTGGTATTCATAAAAAAATAACTGAGATATAATGAGTATGTGTAGGTAGGTATTATGTTTTACTGTAGGTATATATAATTATTTTTTTTTATTAATATCTAAAGAAAATGTAATGCTCTTTTATCTCCCGCTATCCTTGGATAGGGATCGTGCTAAAAATCGCATATCGAGATTTTGGTAAATAAGCACGTTTTAAGGTCCTTAGAATCAAATTTTAACATTTTCACGATGATGTCTGTGGGTGTGGATCCTCTTACGATCTTAATTCAAATATCATTCTGAAAAATTTAAAATTATGTATTTGAATTAATATAACGGTAAGATTTTTCGAGTAGAAAATAAGAACAATAGCTATATTACTCGGATTATAAAAAAATAATACATTTGCATTATTGGCAAATATTTATTTACTAAAATAAATAAAAATTGCTTGGCGGGAGATAATGTGCTGATCACATCAGATTTTTGTAACATATATCAATAATGTTTTTATTATTATAACCAATTATTTTTCTTTATTACAATGCTACTATTATATCTAAATGATTGTAATTGGTAAAAGAAGAGAGATTTTTAAATTTCAATAATTTTTGTTTAAAAAAATAAATTATAAGTAAGTTATTATTATAATGGAGAATCGAACCCCAATCTTCAAATTCAAAAGCAGCCATGCTAACCAATAGTCCAGTACTCGCTCCAGTAGGCCACAGAGGCATTTGATGATCATTTCATATTACGTAATAAAAAATTGAACATTTATTTATTTACAAATTTGTATGCAAAGGCAAAGTAATTAATATTAAATAACATACATGATGTTATATACTATTGTCATCGTCATAACCGATATGTGAAAAAAGCAAATTGGCACACCCAACAAAGGGTAATAAGCCGTGATGATATATTTATTTATTTATGTACTATTATCATGTTCAATATCATGGCTTAAGTTTCTGCCGGACACTATTTACAAAAAAAAACTGTTTTCCCATGTTAAACGCGTATATGTCAAGGATTCAAATTGCATTTTAACAGTAACAATGGGTTGTTCTGTCGTAAAGCGTTACATCTTTACTATTCGGAACAATTGCAGATTACAAATGCCAATGTTTCAGACATACCAAACGAATAGAAAAATAATGGCGCGAAATTTAAATCCGATGCTCTTATTGAGACATCTTTTATTACCGTAATTCTCAATATGCACAACGAAATGTTTTACAGTTGTCTGAGTCTACGCTACAAGTACACAAGATAAGACCGTCGGTGGTATATTTCCCCTCATACCGCCACACTTCAATTACGTATATTCTGGAATCGATATTTTGTTATAGAACTCCTTAACAATATTGAAAGTAAATTTTTATTAAGACTGTATAAGGGTGGAGCTAAATGTTAGTGCAAGAGTCTACCACTAGGGTTGTTAGCTCATGGAGTAATTCCTTGTAGAAAAGTAAGGAAAACACGCTGTCATATATTGCATAGATTTTTCTCTATTTTTGTATAAGTTTTGATAAATTATACACCATTTTAAAGATAAAGAGTGTATCTAGGGCCGCAAATTATTAAAATTTGAAAATTTGATTATATGTATATTACCAAAAAAATGCATCAAAATACTGTAATTTTCAACAAGTAAAAAAATATATAAAAAATATTAAATTTTCAAAAATAATAATTTAGAGCCCTATACTGAACATTTTACTTACCAATAGTTTTCAAAATTTTACATTTGAACATACAGTTTAGAAAATATTGCGTATTTTCGAAACTATTTTTTTGTCCGCATTGGACTGGGGGTTGCACATCCACTTAAGCCTAGAATCCGCACGGTGCAAGGATTGTATAGAGCGGGAACAGACAAGGGACCGAAAAATGTCCAACCGGGATATCGGCCCTGAGCGAGATGCGCGACTGAAAGTCAAAATTCCTGTATACAGTGTGCTTGCACCGTTGACTATACAAACATGGACTACAAAATGTTGGAGAGCTTAAATTTTGTGATTCAGAAGATGATTACAATAATGACATAATGTTTCTAAGTTCTCAACTAAAACGAAAACACACATGAATTAGTGATGTAATTAAAGAAAGAGAAGTACACGGCCTTCATTTAAAACTAATGCAAAAGTAGACGAAAAACTTTTTTTTTGTCGCATGAGCAGAGCACAATTTCATAATTTGTACGAATTAATAAAACCTTATTTTTCAAAAATTAATGTTTCGTGTACACAGTCACTACAAAGATATGCACCGTCCAGAACAACAACTGTATAATATTTAGAGTAGAGGGAGTAAGAAAGGTTAAGCGGAGCTGGCAAAAACTCGCATAGAGAGTGAGTTGATGCAGAGTTCGCGCCGGGTCTTATGATCCACTGGATGTACTACATAAGATTATAATGTGAACGAGTATTTTCTGCCCCGTTGCATACCACATTCGCGCCATGTGGATTCTAGGCTTTAACGTGGCTTACCAGATTAATTATTCATAATTTTCTCTTAAGTTTATGTAACTTATTTCTACGATAAAAATTCACTTCCAAGTGTATCGTTGCATTTATAATTTTACGTAGATTCTAAATACAGGGTGAGTCTGGGGAGGGCCCCCCCTTTAACTTTTTTTATTATCAGTAATAGAAAAAATGGCTTATATAAATGTTTTATTATTTTAAATTATATTATTTGCTGGCAGATGTAGATATTTTTTTATAAAGTCAGGTTTACAAGATACGACTATCAACTTAATTTTTTTAAATTTTATTAATGTATTTGAAAAAATTTGAGAAAAATAAGATAATTAAGAAATATAAGAAATAATTTTTATACAAATATTATAGCTGGCTATGAGAAAATAAACAAAAATTAAGAATGATAAACAGTAATACATAAAATGACATTAAAATCAATAATGTTCAATATTTCCAATTTCTACAGTTCGTATTTTCCTTCTTTTCATTAGCCGTAGAAAAAGTATGCCGTACAACTCGAATGGAATGTCCATATCTCCTTTGGATGATTGAACACTCCGCCTACGGCGTCGTGCTCAAACTTCATCCTCACGCGATATGGACATCATTATCTACTTTTGTTGTACAAACTACTATTTTGCGTTGCTTGTTATTGTGTAGCTCTTACTAATTAGCATAGTATAGAGAAATGACGCGACGACTTCACATAAATGCAAGACTTACGAAGATGACATCGCCGTTATTTTCACGTTTAGATTTACAAAACGGACGTCATGTTGCAATTTTATTAAAATGATCACAACAAAAATTAGACTTCTATATTGATTGCAATGTATTTATATTTTATCAATCTAATATAAAATTTACTTCTTTTTAAGTACCATCATTATCATTTATATTTGAAAACTATTAATTTATGGGTACACGGCATTATTACCAATTAACTTTTAACAGTGGAACATTGAAAAAAAATTAAATAAGTGTGTACCAGCCCTTAAGAGTTTTTCTTTACGTGCGACATGCCCAAATGTCATTTTCGTAAGTTTTGCACGTGTGTGTAGTTTTCATGAGTCATTTCCTCATAGCGTGGCAGACAATAGTTTCCATAGTATCTACGAACCACGACGAACTAAGCAGACTGGGGTGCACAAATGTTGAAAAAAAGTCTTTGCTACTGCTTATTGATTTCTGTGAAGCTTTTTATGAAATAACAATGATGGCAATAGGCTGTCTGTGAAGTTTTCGCAACAATTCTTGGTTGGTTACAGAGAAGTGGTGCGGGCAAAAACAATGAAAACTTTATCCATTTTATGTAATTTTCTCTTTAATTCACTTAAAAGTCTAATTTTTTTACCTTCCGTCATCTTTCGTGAAGGAATGTATTGTATTCGTTTCCGGCGAAATCATTTCGAACGCAACGTTGCAATTAAACAAAGGGTCTAAAATTAATAATAAAGAAAATAGCTATTTTTTGGCCCTATTTTTTCAGTCAGCTTGTAGATAGTAGATATTCTCATTAAATTTGAAATAGTACTTTGTTTAAATAATTTATGTGTAATTTATATTATTTAATGTATTAATGGTCAATAAAAACTTAATTATTAATCAATTACTTAGTGTTTTTGGAAAAATACCGTTTAAAAATAATGATAACGAGCATATATTTTTTTTAAATTCGTTTCTCCCGACTACAGTGAATTTTATTGAAATAATAGTACCTTTTATAAAAAAATTGAGAGGATTTCAAAAAATAGAAATAAAAGTTTAATGCATTCGCTATATTACATTTAAAATATGCCATTGTCGTGATCATAATTGTAATTAAGGTATCAAGGCGTAGGGCGTAGGGAGTTATAAGGTTGATAAAATTTGAAGTAGGCAGTGTACATATACTGAGGGCCTCAGGCCCGAGGGATGAACGTCGTCGAAGAGCGTATCATTATAACTCTCGTGGTGCCTTCAACGTTTTTTTGTCTTACTATAAATTTTGAATATTCTATGCGGATTACGGATCAAAAAGTTTTAATATTTACCAAGTAGATTGGCTATAAATGCTACTGCTTGTTTTTTATGCTTTATTCCGGTGTCAATATCAATTTCTTGTCAACATTACCATAGCAACAACTGAATGCCCTGGGTATCCATGACATTAATAAACAATAATGTACTATACTTCATTTCACATAAGAAAGTAGTAGATGTCGCTAGAAAGCCGACCATTTTTACACACATGAAATAAATAATTTAAATTCGTGAAACTAAACTTTGTCAATAATAAATATTATTATTATAAAAATGTACATGACCTCTTTATTAAAAAAATCTGATGTGGACACCACACGACTTCCTTGTACGATTATTAAACTATGCATATTTTTTTTAATAATTAAATTACAAAATATTGACAGGCTTTTAAGCCGAGCCCGAGAAATATTTTGATATAGAACAAAAAATAATTCATTTACTACTATCATTCTTAAATTAACATTAATCTAACCCGGTTCTTTTTAAAGAGAGTTTTGATTACAACAAAGAAATATTTGATTACAACAATGAATATGACTAATTTCACAATAAAAATGTAATAATTGTTATTGTACGAATCATAAAATTGCACGTATTTAACGTAATTTGTCATGAATATTTTTTTATGTTTTTTTCATAATCTATAGCAAGCTTTATTACAAAAACAAAAAAATTGATGTGGACACCACACGACTTACTTGTACAATTGTTAAACTATACATATTTTTTAATAACTAAATTACAAAATATTAATTTTAACTTCAAAACGGTAAGATATATAGCGACAAATAATCTAACCCGGTTCTTTTTAAAGAGAGTTTTGATTACAACAAAGAAATATTTGATTACAACAATGAATATGACTAATTTCACAATAAAAATGTAATAATTGTTATTGTACGAATCATAAAATTGCACGTATTTAACGTAATTTGTCATGAATATTTTTTTATGTTTTTTTCATAATCTATAGCAAGCTTTATTACAAAAACAAAAAAGTATATAATTTTTAAATTTACATATCTCGCTTATACAAAGGGCTAATGTAATAATACTTGATGTGCTAGACGCAGAAATTAATTCTCTAAAACTTTTATTTGAAGCATTTATTTCTAAAATCAAAATAAAATCATTGTATTCAAGAAAAACTGTTAACAACTTCAAGTAATGTACCACTTCCGGTTAGCCTATTTTAACCAAAATCTATTATGTTATTTTGATTGACATAAAGGTCTTGTATACTAAATTTGAAAAGTTTTGGATTATATTTTAAAACAGTTTTTCATTTAAATCTATTATAGGCTTCATGTAAAGTGCCACTTCTGGAAATTGTGTAATAACCAGAAAGGGAGGTGCACAACTAGATGTTATAGGAGTCCTAAATACAAAATTTCAACTTTCTACGGCTTACCGTTTTTGAGTTATGCGAGATACGTACATATGTACGTACAGACGTCACGACGAAATTAGTCAAAATGGATTCAGGGATGATCAAAATGGATATTTGCGCTGAAATCTGAAAACCGAAATTTTTCGCGATTACAATACTTCCTTTACTTGCGTACAAGGAAGTAAAAATTATATAATTATCCATTTTGATCATCGCTGAATCCATTTTGACTAATTTCGTCGTGACGTCTGTACGTACGTACGTACATATCTCGCATAACTCAAAAACGGTAAGCCGTAGAATGTTGAAATTTTGTATTTAGGACTCCTATAATATCTAGTTGTGCACCTCCCTTTCTGGTTATTACACAATTTCCAGAAGTGGCACTTTACATGAAGCCTATAATAGATTTTAATGAAAAACTGTTTTAAAATATAATCCAAACTTTTCAAATTTGGCATACAAGACTTTTATGTCAATCGAAATAACATAATAGATTTTGGTTAAAATAGGCTAACCGGAAGTGGTACATTATTTGAAGTTGTTAACAGTTTTTCTTGAATAAAATGATTTTATTTTGATTTTAGAAATAAATGCTTCAAATAAAAGTTTTAGAGAATTAATTTCTGCGTCTAGCACATCAAGTATTATTACATTAGCCCTTTGTATAAGCGAGATATGTAAATTTAAAAATTATATACTTTTTTGTTTTTGTAATAAAGCTTGCAATGGATTAGGACAAAAAAATGTTCATGTCAAATTACGTTAAATACGTGCAATTTTATGATTCATACAATATCAAATATTATTAGTCATATTCATTGTTGTAATCAAATATTTCTTTGTTGTAATCAAAACTCTCTTTAAAAAGAACCGGGTTAGATTATTTGTCGCTATATATCTTACCGTTTTGAAGTTAAAATTAATATTTTGTAATTTAGTTATTAAAAAAATATGTATAGTTTAATAATTGTACAAGGAAGTTGTGTGCTGTCCACATCAGATTTTTTTAAATTTACATATCTCGCTTATACAAAGGGCTAATTTAATAATACTTGATGTGCTAGACGCAGAAATTAATTCTCTAAAACTTTTATTTGAAGCATTTATTTCTAAAATCAAAATATAATAATTTTATTCAAGAAAGACTGTTAACAACTTCAAGTAATGTACTACTTCCGGTTAGCCTATTTTAACCAAAATCTATTATGTTATTTCGATTGACATAAAAGTCTTGTATACCAAATTTGAAAAGTTTTGGGTTATATTTTAAAACAGTTCTTCATTAAAATCTATTATAGGCTTCATGTAAAGTACCACTTCTGGAAATTGTGTAATAACCAGAAAGGGAGGTGCACAACTAGATGTTATAGGAGTCCTAAATACAAAATTTCAACTTTCTACGGCTTATCATTTTGAGTTATTCGAGATACGTACGGACGTACGTACGTACAGACGTCACGACGAAATTAGTCAAAATGGATTCAGGGATGATCAAAATGGATATTTCCGCTGAAATCTGAAAACCGAAATTTTTCGCGATTACAATACTTCCTTTACTTACCTAGAAGGAAGTAAAAATACAGCAAATTTTGAATTTATATTCCTATCTAAACTAACGCCATTTTCTTATATGAAACGAAGTATAGTAAGACATTATTTTAATGGAAATGATGAAGTTACTGGATTACAGTCAAAAATATTTTATTTAAAATTCGGCCTCTACCGGTTTCGGCATCTCCGCTAGAGGCCGAATTTTAAATAAAATATTTTTGACTGCAATCCAGTAATTTCATCATTTCCATATACCCATCCAGTCAAGAAGCTTTATCATCCACATAATTTTAATGTGAAACTGGTATAATATTTTCATAATAAACCTGTATCAGGCTAATTATATAACAAATACATAATATCGTGGTCATTATGAATTGTTCCTATAGTAATGTTGTGACGAAATTGATATTGACACTGGGATAAAGTCTAAAAAATCTGATGTAGCCAGCACAATACCTTCTGTAAATCCTGTGCATTATGTATAAATTCCATGCATAAAATTTCTTGCAAAAGATTCTAAATTTCCAGTAAAATTATTTCATAAACAGACTATGCAAATGACACTTGGCACTGATATTTTCTTCTTCTTTAGCTTTCCCCATTCGTTAGGGGTCGCTAATTTTATTTTCTATAAAATGCAATCAATTCGTATAGATAATAGAATATTCTTTAATATTTATAATATATGTAAATAATATTTCATAGTTTGTTTATAAAATAATTTTACTGGAAATATAGGATCTTTTGCAAGAAAATTTACGCACGAGCAGTCACGTGACTTTTTGACCTTGGCAAATAGATATGGGAACCCGTATCAGAATGACAGCTATTAATTATGTCCGTAACTGACAAATGTCATAATTATTCATTAAAAAATTCATTTTTTGGTATTTTATGATTCCTTTTCTCGGGAACTGAATTCCACACTCCTGATAACAAATAAACCACATGAAATAAGAAAATCATGAAATTTTTAATGAAAAATTATGACATTTGTCAGTTATGGACGTAATTAATAGCTGTCATTTTGACACGGGTCCCCATATCTGCATGCCAAAGTCAGCAAAGACACGTCACTGCACGCGCTCTATACATAAATTTTCTTGCAAAAGATCGTACATTTCCAGTAAAATTATTTCATAAACAAACTATGCAAATTGCACTTGACACTGACTTCTTCTTCTTCTTTAGTTTTTTCCATTCGTTAGGGGGTCGCTATTTTTTATTTTCTTCTTCCACTCATTTTTGTTTCGCATGTCGTCCTCATTCAGTCAATGGAGACGAGAGAAAATGTTCTCTCGTCTTCCGCAATACAGTCCTTTCATCTTATATTTGGTCTTCTTCTGTTTCTTTCACCTTCTATTACTAAGCTATTCATTCTTCTTCCAATATATTCATCTCTCCTCATGACATGTTCAAACCAATATAATCGTCTCTCTTATATTTTTCTATAGAAACTTCTAACACTAGAGTTATTTCCCTTATTCTTTCATTCATTTACTTTATATTGATACTGACATCTGTAAATTTGAATTACCTGAATATATTAGAAGTTTCCATTGTTAAGTTAGCATAGCTGGCTGATTTATGAAATTTATTATGTTTATAATTCTTTAATTCTATATCTGTAGAATATGAAATATAAAATGCAATCAAATCGTATGGAGAATAATATATTCTTTAAGTTATAATAATATTTTTTTCAAGAAAAACTCTTAAAATCTTCAAATGAGGATACTTCCGGTGGACCAATTATAACCAAATTCTAATCAAGTCTGCATATGGATGTAAGGTAGAGGAATACGCAAGAATTGTAATTTATGGAATATTAGTATTGTAGATACACACATCGTAAAAATAGTAAAATCGTATTGTAAAGACCCTAAAACGTGCTTATTCAATGAAAACTCACCATCGAATTTTTTGACCAAAGACAATATCTTCCTTATCTAGAGGTGACGAAAGGTAAAAACAAGCTGAAACATTCATAACCTACAGACTTATGAAACTTTCTGATCTGTAATCCATAGAATATAAAAAAAAATTAAGGCATTAACCGTTGGAGGCACCACAGGTGTTAAACCGACAATAATGCCTTCGGTCAACGTGCACACCGAGCCAGAGACCTCTGGCATTATTGTCTTTTTAACACACTTGATATCTTAATTACGATTTAAAAAGAAGCTAGGAAGATTCATGTAATGTTAACGTGGCACGTGGCAGCAATGAGTAAATAAATAGTTTTTAAAATGTATGCTACGAAGTTGAATAAATAAAGTTTGATCGTACAAATCAATGTTTTTATATGCTGTAACATACTTACTCGTACATGGTAAGTTTCATAATTCTACGTATGTATACCCATTTTCAAGTTAAACATTAAAATATGTACTTTTAGGGTCATTTTCAAGAAGTTGGTACTTCTCAGAGACGAAATGGTACCTATTTAACATTTTAAATATAGTCCGGTGAAATAAGGATTCTTCGTCGGAAAATTCCTACCAAGCTGAATTTTCGTATACACTAACGCTTCGATGTTACAAATAAGTTTATAAAAAAATCCAAAAAATATCAGCAGGATCGAGATATTAAAGGTCAAAGGTCACCAAAATTGGTTTTTCGCGAATAACTCATCTCCCATGCATCGTACATCAATGAAGATATGAAAATTATAGAAAACATGATTATCTACTAGATTGGTTATATGCATTTTTATTCATAAGTTTAACCTTTTTGAGATATAGCGCAGGGGGAAACAATAAATAAATATGTTATAATACCTATGTATAGAGGGTGTTAATTAAAAACCTAGCCATAGGCGTTTAACATGGGAAATCAGTTTTTTCTTATGCAAAAGTTACAAAATTATTTTAGACAAAAATACTTCAAATAAATGTTGTATAGAATTAAATTCTGCGTACAAATTAGTAATTAAGATTTTATTTTTGATATTTCATAACCGAGAAAATCAATTTTAAAGGTTATTTAAAATTACTGATTTATAGCGATAGCCATGAACTCAAATAAAATTACGAACAATTGCATGACATAAAGAATTAGTAGAATTTAACTTTTTGATATATAAAACAAATTTGTTTCTTAAATACATGGTTTAATTTTAGAATACATAGCTGTCAACACATTCAAAATAAAATAGAAATGAAGACAAGAATAATGTGCTTATTGAAAAAAAAAACAGAGAACTAGAATGAATATAATTTTATATTAAATGTTCAAATAACCCCCCCCCCTCCCATTTTGCGCTAAGCAATACCCAAGTCTATTATAAAAGCCGTGTCTAACATTATGCAGCTATCTGGCATTTATTTTTCTACATTCATTGGAAATTGCAGCTTTAAGTTGTTCAATATTTTCATATCTTTCTCTGTTCACAACATTTTTCAAAAGTCACACGGTGTTAAATCGGGTTTGCTTCAATTAAACAGTACATTTTCTTCATTTTTATAAGACACATTATTAATTTATCGTTCCTTAAAATTGAATGTTCCAGTCACTTATTAAATCAAGTAATTTTCTGTAGCTTTGTCCAGAGTAACACCATTTTATGATCTGAAGCTTTTCTTCATGAGACAACTGTTTCATACTTTCAAAAAAAAAATATGTTTTTGAACGAAAATCACAAAGCACTTTTTTTGACAGTTAAGATGCCATACAATTGTTTGTAATTTTGTTTGAGTTCCATGGCTATCGCTATAAATCAGCAATCTTCAAAAAACTTTAAAATTTATTTTCTCGGTTATGCAATGTCAAAAATAAAACCTTATTACTAGTTTGAATGTAAAAATTAATTCTCTACAACATTTATTTGAAGTATTTTTGTCTAAAATAATTTGGAAACTTTTGCGCAAGGAAAAATTTAACTTGCTAAATGTCTATGCCAGGTTTCTAATTACCACACTGTAAATATACAGAATGGTGACTTGGACGACGACGCAGCATAGGGGTTCCAATGGTAAAATCTTAATGTGAAGTTATGTTCTCCCCTAATTATTTTAGAGAAAAGTTGTATTTAGGTTTTTACTATAGAAAAGAAAACTCTATCCGAATATTCTATTGCTTATAATTTTTCAATTTCCGGAACCGTAAGAATAGTCGAAAACAATAATAATATTTTTGCAAAAAACATTGATGCTATTGGAATAAAAATTGATTTATATTTACAGCGAATGCATTAAACTTTTACACACACTAGAAACTATTACACTTCTATACTTATTTACTTGTCTATCTACTATTTTTTAATATCCTCTCAATTTTTTTAAAAAAGGTACCTAGTTTTATTTCAATAAAATTCACTGTTTTCGGAAAAAATAATTTTTAAAAAAAATATGTGCTCGTATTATCAAACTTTTTTAAATGATACTTTTTAAAACCACTGGTTGCAATAACAAGGCTTAAATTTTAAGCGACTCTTAAACAAACAAATGCAAATCGGAATTTTGACAGCAATGCATTATAGTTCATTTTAAATTTAATTTCGATGCAATATTGTCTATTTAAGGAACGCTTAAAATTTAAGTCATGTTGGTGCAACTGGCTATAAATAATAAATTAATAATTAATTTTTTGTTGACCATTAAAACAAAAATAAATATAAATTACGTATGAATTATGTACACAAATTACGTATCAAATTTTATTAGAATACCTACTTCTATCTATAGGCTGATTGAAAAATGGCTATTTTCTTTATTATTAATTTTGTTTGGTGTGAAAGATCTCGCCGGAAGCGAATACAATACCTTTCTTCCCGAAAGGAGACGGATGGTAAAAATTCAGAGAAGACTTTTAAATGAAGTAAAAAATAGTATTACGTTCAGTAAGTGCTTCCTACCGGTGGAGGATGATCCGATACATCCGATACCGGTAGAAGAGCACTTACTGACCGTAATACTTATTACGTTTTTTGCACGATCAATGCACAGAATTAAAAAAAAGATTTAAAAATAATTTTGATATATTAAAAAGTTTTAGTTGCCATTTTTAAAGTAAGCTTTGATCGTCGTTTTATCTTACTTACTGCCTTCGCCTCCTGGTCGGTAAGTGATTCACACCATTTACCGATCAGTAATTTGTAAATAAAACATACTGCCTTGAAAACCCTATCGGTAAACATTAAAAAACCCGACCATGCTGAAAACAGTACACCTAAAATACATAAATTTTTCATTGTTTTTACTCGCACCACTTTTTTGCGAAAAATCTGACAAATATACAAAACCATATTCTTAATAACGACGTAGCAAATAATATACATACAAAGTTTTATAATTTATGTCTATGACTGTTTTCAAATTATAGACCAAAATATATTTTTCTAGGCTTGGGCGTTCTTCCCTACGGCCCACATCTAAAAATGTTTGGCAATGTACGAGCAACTCCTTATAATACTGATCAAAATGAGTAAAAAGCTTAATTAACATTGTTCTGATCTTCGACTTTCCGAGAAAAACGAAAAATCAAAGAAAATCTGACAAAGATAGTAATCGAACAAAGTTTTGTCCCTCAGTAAATAGACTATAAGAAAACAACAAAATTTTCTATGAAATATTTTTCTAGATGTCTAATAATTACTAAGTTATTTGAAAAATAAATATTGCCCAAGGTCGCCACAGCATTTAACTTGGTACAAATATCAGATGGAGATGGAAACAGGTAGTAACTATGTTTCGGACTTGCAGTCAATAATAAAATTTATTCATGCCAACCTTTCGACTATACCATAGTCTTCATCAGGGCTCTACATATCATACACACGAGCGAAATATATAGTACATGTGAACACAAAAAAAACAAAATATATATATATCTAAAGATTACAGTAATAAAATATGCACTTACAGAAATGTCGGTTGAAAAAAAAATTACACATGTGGCTAACGAAAAACATACATTAACAGGCGGACATTTAAAATTATAAATAAATAAATAGTTAAAACCGTAGATCACAGAGTGAAAATCGTCAAATATAAAAACTTATGATGGATGTATATGATATAAATGGATGTAACAAAGAATTTTTTTTTAAAACCACGTAACTTTTACACATTTGTTAAACTTATAAGATAAGGGCTAACTCTGCTTATTTTAGATTAATTAAGGACCAATGTATGGTTGGATGCAGCAATTCTGTCGTGTGCTGATGAACCCCTGGAATGTTGTTATCTTGTTGTGCTTCCGTGTAATATTTATGTGTTGGTTTTAATATATTGTATATATATTTATTACTTTTTATTTTTATTTATTTTTAATGTTAATTAGATTGTTGTATATTTAGCTAAGATGTTCTATATCCGTGTGAGCATTAATATTATTTTTATCCTGTTTAATGTATAGCATCTCTAAAGTTAATCGTTTTTGCAGGTTTGATTCACTAGCTAATATTTTAGTTCTTTGTTTGTTGTGTCTTTGATTACGCTAAATAAGTTATATACCGTTTTATGTTTTTAAAAGCTAATTTAAGTCCAATTTCTGTTTAATTATTTTTTTTAATTTTGGCGCTAATTATTTACGGTAATGATGTATATCTAACATTGATTTTTTGATGGATCGGTTCATATGTCGCTCTCAACATGAAAAACCGTGCCCTGAAATTAACAAGCAATAAGCATCACAAAGAAATTAAAAACATTGTAAAGAACCTGCTCTTGATTAATAACTACCCAAACAAACTAACCAACAAAATAATGAATACATCAGATTCTGTCAAACTAAATAATATTAATGAAGTTAGATATATATCATTACCGTATATAAAAGAATTAGCGCCAAAATTAAAAAAATTAATTAAGCCAAAATTGTACTTAAATATAGCTTATAAACAACATAAAACGGTAAATAACTTATTTAGCGTAATCAAAGACACAACAAATAAAGAACTACAATCCAATTTAATATATAAGATTCTATGTAAAAATTGTAATAAAACTTATACAGGACAAACAAAGAGATACCTAAAAATACGCCTAGATGAACATAAAAGAAACTCCAACAAAAATAATAGATATATAAAATGTGCTCTAGTAGAACACGCTAAAAGTAACAAACATGAATTTGATTTTGAAAATACGAAAATATTAGCTAGTGAATCAAACGTGCAAAAACGATTAACTTTAGAGATGCTATACATTAAACAGGATAAAAATAATATTAATGCTCAAACGGATATAGAACATCTTAGCTTAATATACAACAATCTAATTAACATTAAAAATAAATAACAATAAAAATTAATAAATATATATATATATATACAGGGTGTCCCTTAACTTGGTGCACAAACTTTAAGGGCATATAATACTGATCAAAATGAGTAAAAAAAGCTCAGTCAAAATGTGTCCGATCTTTAATAGTTTCCCAGATATAACGCAGTGAAAAATGAGTTTTTACGAGATTTACCTTTGCTATCTCGAAAACTATAAGAATTACGATTTTGATTAATTGAGACTTTTTGTTTACCTTTGAGAGGTAATCTTAGATGGCCTTTTGTTATTTTATAAAAATCAAAAGTGAAATGTTGTGGCGACCTTGGTCAATATTTAATTTTCATATAACTACGTAACTATAAGAAATTGAGAAAAATGTTTCATATAAAATTTTATTGTTTTTTATAGTCTTTTTACTGACATAGACAAAATTTTATTCGATCGCTATCTTTGTCAGTTTTTCTTAGATTTTTCGCTTTTCTCGGAAACAGTTGAAGATCATTCCTATGTTGATGAAGCTTTTTTATTCATTTTGGTCAGTACTATATGCCCTTAAAGTTTTTGCTCGAAGTTAAGGGACACCCTGTATATATATATATATATATATATATATATATATATATATATATATATATATATATATATATATATATATATATATATATATATATATACAATAAATTAAAACCAACACATAAATATTACACGGAAGGACAACAAGGCATCAACATTCCAGGGGTTCATCATCACACGACAGAATTGCTGCATCCAACCATACATTGGTCCATAATTAATCTAAAATAAACAGAGTTAGCCCTTATCTTTTAAGTTTAACAAATGTGTAAAAGTTACGTTGTTTTAAAAAAAAATCTTTGTTACATCCATTTATATCATATACATCCATCATAAGATTTTATATTTGACGATTTTCACTCTGTGATCTACGGATTTAACTATTTATTTATTCATAATTTTAAATGTCCGCCTATTAATGTATGTTTTTCGTTATCCACATGTGTAAATTTGTTTTCAACCGACATTTCTGTAAGTGCATATTTTATTACTGTAATCTTTAGATACATATTTTGTTTTTTGTGTTCACATGTACTATATTTCGCTCTTGTGTATGATTTGTAGCGAATATATACTACAAATATTAGATTTAACCAAAAAAAAAAAGCACATCTATGAAAGGTAAACAAAAAGTCTCATTTAATCGAGATAGCAGAGGAAAACTCCGTAAAAACTCCTTTTTCACTGTCTTATAACTCGGAAAATATTGAAGACCGTACCTGTGATGAGTAAACTTTTTTAAAATAATTAAATATTTGTAAGTCGCCACGACTTTGGCCGATATTTAATTTTCAAATAGCTTCATAACTATTAGAAGCTCGTGTGATAACGGCTTATGTTGCTGAACTGTTTCCGGTTTATTCATATACACATTTTCCTTCAAATACTTCCATAAAAAGGGCTACTATATATTGGATCAATATTTTAAATAAATGATCAGTATTAAATGATCGGTAACTTATAATAAAAACCTGATCTAACCTAATTTAAGGTAACCTAATTAATCTAACCCAATTTAAATTAAACTTACCTACAATAACTGCGATTAACCTAAACATAACTTATCCTAACCTAATATAATTTGAACACAATATTTGTATTTACTGATAATTTATTTTACAAAATACTAATCATTAATTTAAAAAAATACCGAACAAATAAATATATACTTAAAAAAGTTTGGTGCAATTAGATCAGGAGATCTTGGTTGCCAGTTGAAATCAGCAAAACATGAAATTAAACGACCAAAAAACATATCCTTTATTCATCAGGCTTTGGTCTTCTAATTTTTCAGCTAAAATTTTTGCATCATTTTTCGATAGTTCTCATTAGTAACAAAAACTGATTTACCTCGGTTTTTTCTTAATAAGGCCCAATCATGTTCTGAACTTGATTATCACACCAAACACTGTATTTTACTGGTTGCGGTGTTTAAATATGACAAGAATTTTTCCTTGCACAGAAATGGCTTTTTAGTTTATAATATGCCCACAGGACATTTAGGATATATTCGGCAAAATGCACGTTGAGTTGAAATAATCAGCTTATTCTTATATTCATTAAACGTTAGAAAAATGTCAAACGTTTTCTTGAGGTGTATTTTCCCATAATAAATTTTAAGAATCTCCTCTACATAACCCTAGATATAAAATTAACTTAAACATTAACAAAATAAAATGGGGGCATGACTTGTCCCATATTGTTTACTCGTATATAACCAGATAACCAGGTGGGTATTAAAAAACGAATTCTGTTTGAAACTTAACTCCGGAGTGCATTAAGATATCGATTTAAAAAAAATTAAAAAATACACACTGATAATTTTACAATCACCTTAAAACGAATTGGGCTATTATGTAAACAAATGTAATTGTCAGTTTAAAATTATCAACGTGTAGATTTGAATGGCAAATTTAGATAATTGCTATACACTCGTCTTTCTATATAAATGATTGAAATTTGCTAGGAATATTTTTAAACCGTTTTTCTGTAACAGACAAATTTTTACAATGGGGAAGTTTAGCATTTTTTTTTAAATATTTTATTAAGAATATCTTCATAAGTGATATTCTATATTGTATTTCACTCAAAGAAGTCTAGATTTCTCAAAAAATTAAATTTTCTAAAATAATGACGTCACAGAAATTCATGGAGAACGATAGTCTACCTTAGGTACGCGCTGGGTTCACATGGCAACAGGAAGTTTTAAAAATAGCATCCACATGTTTTGATGTTTATAAGCAGTGACAGTTCTGTTTTGTGATTATTATAGTTTTGTTATTCTTCTTGTGCAAAGAACTGGTTCTATTTATTTCATTTAGTGTATTATTGTATTCAATATTAAGTATCGTATAATAGTATTGAAAACACATACAATTCCATTTCGAACTATAAACTCATAACCTCACTCCGCGAAAACGTAAACAAACCCACGTGAACTAGCCAGAAGTATGTAGGTAATGCCTCAACATACGTTCAAGAAGTCGGGTCTCACCATTCGTTCTAGGCATGCGCATGTCACTTATGACGGCACAAAATTCGATGTTAAATAATTAATTATAAATAAATGGGAACATAATTTTAACTTTCAATTACATTTTAAGTTATAATTATTCATATATTTACGATTAAAAATTAGTTCACATATAATTTCAATCACGCTAAACTTCCCCATTGATACCTCAATGCACTACCGAGTTATGGAGTTTCAAACAGGATCTAATTTTCAATATCCTCCCACTATACAGAGTGTAACAGCTAAACGAGTTACCTCGAATAAATTATATACTATTAGAGATTAAATAATAGTATAATTATCTTAAAGAAAATATTTTTTGAACTAGTGGTTCTCAAGTTACAATAGAAAGTTATATTTTTTATATGGGATGATATATTTTTTAGTTCCATTCTGTAGAGTATTTTTTTCTGAATTCAACCATAGGATTATTTTATATCCTTATATAACAAAAATGTTCAGAAAAATTCAATTTAAAATTAAATGATTGGATTTTTGTAGTCATTTTTCAGTAGGCTATGTATGAAAAACAATTGAGCTTAAATTAAAATGAAACAAATACTTGTTAATAACGTTACAAACAGTATTCTATTTAATTTGTATTTTAAATAATTTAAATTGACAAATAGCAGTTTCTGAAAAATAACTAAAAATAAAATTTATTTCATTTTAATTGATTGTTTCTCAATATTTTATGTACGAATATAAAAGAATCACACGGTTGAATTAAAAAAAATCTCTATCGAATGAGCCTAAATATATATATATATATATATATATATATATATATATATATATATATATATATATATATATATATATATATATAATTAAAAAATGTATAATTTTGTATTTTCTTCGCAAATCAGATATCCTCCTTGGTCTTCTATATGATTTTCTTATAGTTTGTTTATTGTATTTTTAAAAATGTAGAAATTATTTGAGGTAGGTAGATCGTTTAGCAGTTGCGTTCTGTGTATTTGATAGTGTATGGATAACGACGTATTGTGTATTTTGTGAACTGATTAATTATTTAGTCATATAAGCATTTTTTATTTTATTTATACGTTACATAATTAGTCGAAATTAAAGCTCGTGCATAATAGTAACATGCATTGAAAAAGTGCGTGTTCAAAGTTGAGCAAAAGAAGTTATTTTATAACGGTTGAAAAGCAAATTTCAAGAATTAAAATGCAATTTGTTAACGTTAGTTTAATGCTGATACACAATGAATAAGAATAGTTACGATATTGAAACTGTTAGCTTATTTCATTTTTGAATGGGAGTAGGTGTTTTCATAACAGTTTAGGAAAAATTTAAAGAAAATTTTAAGACCGACATATTCAAAACTTTGAATGTCGATAATGGGAAAAAGTGACCTCCTGTGGTGCTCTTTCCACAACAACTTAAGCCCGTAGGGTGACACCTGATAAACGCCACCAAGGGTACAAAGTTATTACCGAAATCTGCGAATATAAGCAGGTTGGCAAACCCAGAAATAGGTAATAAGCCGTGATGATATATTTCATTTATTTACAAAGAAAGAAAGAAAAAAAATAATTCCACCAAAACTAGAATATGCATGTACAAATTTAGAGAATATAACATTAGTGAGAAACGAGGGAACGAAATATGTTGAGATCCTCCACCTTGCCCAGTCCATGACGATTACGACAGCAAGTTAATGAGGTTACGGTTACACAATGTATACATGATAAAAATTTATACTGAGACATCGAAAAAAGCGGTTCAGGTCAGACGTTAGAGCATTAAGTGCGAGCAGCACGCGAACGACACGAGCATGAGAACGTAACGCATCGTGACGTGGCGTGACATGAACATAGTAGCGTAGCGAGTCGTGGCGTAGAGTACAGCGGCTAAAACGGATTTCACCTTTTCCAATATGTATATGCGTACGCGGTCGGTGGGTAAAGGGGGCGAACAATCGAGTAGCGACGCGATCAGTGTTGGTGGTCGGGAGAATGAGACACAGACCCAGTGAGCTCGAGCATGGAGCCGCGGCGAGCCTGGCGCCGTTGGCTGGGCGTGACGGGAGCGCCTGCGCTTGAGCCAGTACTACGCTGCAACACGCCCAGCGGGTCCGACACACCGTCCTCGATGAGCAGAACGGCGCTGGCAGCCACTGTTGCTGCTCCCGCACCCGTTCCCGCACCGGTCATGGAACCGCGCCGCTCGTGGCGCTCGTGTCGCGGAGACGAGTCGCAGCTGCTGAGGTGTGCCGAGCCCGTGCTTTCGCGCCGGAACAGACCTATCACAGACGATCTTGGATTCTCTATACCACCTGTCAACACAATACACAACAACCATGCATATCACAAGCATATCATCGCCGTCAGCTGGGCTAGTGGCTGCAACATCCAACATCGACTTCCACATTCAGAGATCAGTGCGAGATGCAGTAAGCCACATTAAGTACTGTAGTGCAGATACATACAAGATACAGTACGAGTACATGTTACAGATAAATATGTACAAAGATTTACAAGTTGACGAAAATAATATAGACGTAGCTTTAAAATGAACTAATTATTTAGTAATATGTACTAAATAATAAATCGTTATTAATGTAATTAGAAGTATTAGTTTTGTATTGAAAGTTTCGAAAAATTGCTTCATATAAAAATAATAATAAAATGTAACATAAATTGGCATATATGGACAAATGGAAATTGTACTTTTAGTAAATGAATTAGTAATTTTACCAAGAAAAGTTGCTGACGGAGAGTTATACGCTAAATATTCCTTGTTAGACGCCCAGGCAGGAAACTCATTTTGTTGCACAGCTCCACTGTCCGTATCTTCGTCGTCGCGTTTCCACGGCAACATTGTCTCTGTGGCTGTTGGCGTCGTCACGCGAACCATGTCGCCGCCACCTTTAAACAATTACCCATATTACATGCGAAAATAAATGTTTATCTTATGTTATGTAAGTAATGTGCCGAGTTCATTGTATGATCAATAAAACTGAAAGAAGTTATAATGTGAAATATACTTGTCCGGCGCAATCTGCCAAGTTGAAGGACTATAAAGCCAGTTTCTAAATAAATTAAAATCTCAAAACCAAATTGTCCCAAATATTTTCTGGTTGTTATAAATGACATTGAATTTGCAACAAGTGGCCTAGTACCTATAATTCCATATTTAGAAATGTCTGTTACTTCTACTAATTAAGAATCCACCGACATGCATTTAGTTTACAGAGAAGTACGCCAAAACAGGCGCCATTATAAAAAAATCCTTCAAAAATGACAATTATTGTTTTTATTCAAATTACTGTGATTTTTAAATACTTTTTAATCAAATAAATAATTGTTATTCGTCCATCTTAAAGTGCGTTTACAATTGCAAAAAGCACAGAAAATAAATTATTGCAGATTACGATACATTAGAACCTTGTTTAGTAAGTGGTAACATATGACATGTTACTTAAATAACATCCTGTATTTTGGTTCTTATATTGTCTTCACAGTAATGGTTTGTGATCGAAGATATTTTTTTATATAATAGAAATAGGCATAATGAAGAAATATGGATCACACTGGAATTTCAACCAAGGTCGTTCCTATACCTAGTAGGATGCTCTATCCAATTCAGCTACAATATCTCATTGAAGACAGTCAAAAGACTTGCAAAAGATTCACTGCCTACTAACATCAATGGGATCTTGTAGCTCAGTTGGTTATAGCATCATACTAGATATAAACGGGTTCTTGGTTCAAATCCCAATGGAGTCCATGAATTTTTCACAGAATCTTTCTTCACCAATTAAAATAATTTTTGATCTGGTATGCCTATTTGTACGATTTAAATTTTTATACAGGACGACTCATTGGTCTATTCTTTATAATAATTAGATTATTTAAAAAATACGGGTGTCCCAATTTTACGCAATGGTATGTAACTTTATATTTTCAAATCCATATATTTTTCAAATTTGAAAAGGACATGAAATTTATTATACAACCCCCAACCCCATCTACCAGCAATTATTAGGCAAACGAGGAAGGAGGAGTGCGTCCTAGGTTCAGGTTCAGCGGACAGTAGTAGTTTATGGGGACACTCCCGGCGACCGAGACTTCAGCGCCGTTAACTTATGCATTCTGCTACGCACGAAAGTATTGCAATTCTACAATTTATCCGGGTCTTCAGCGCCGTTAACTTGTGCATTCTGCTACGCACGAAAGTATTGCAATTCTACAATTTATTTTAATTACATTTATTTTCTTCGTTATTATTAAACACAGCACAATAATTCTTATTTTTATTTTATGTGAGTGCTCGTTAAATGACGCTTTGGGTATTTTAATTACATTTATTTTCTTCGTCATTATTAAACACAGCATAATTCTTAATTTTATTTTATATGAGTGCTCGTGAAATGACGCCTGGTAAGCGCCCACTTATGGGTACACTCCCGGCGACCGAGACTTCAGCGCCGTTAACTTATGCATTCTGCTAAGCACGAAAGTATTGCAATTCTACAACTTATTTTTATTTTATGAGTGCTCGTGAAATGACGCCTGGTAAGCGCCCGCTTACGGGTATACTCCCGACGACCGAAACTTCAGCGCCGTTAACTTATGCATTCTGCTACGCACGAAAGTATTGCAATTCTACAACTTATTTTTATTTTATATGAGTGCTCGTGAAATGACGCCTGGTAAGCGCCCGCACGGAACAAATATTTCATCATTACCGATATATGTGTACAAAGTATATTGGCACACCCAGCAATGGGTAATATGCCGTGATGATATATTCATTTTTTATTTGCCGCTACGAGCAACAAAGATACTTTACATTATCAAAACTGTTTTCCTTACCATTATACCGATAACTTTTCTCTTTGAATGCACCAACGCTTATGTATGAATATAACTTCTTGGGTTGAAAAGTACCTGACACCCCGAGTTTGAGTGTATTAGGGTGAAATTTGCTTTGTGTAAGGCAATAAAACATTGTAAAATCACTATTTCACTTCTGAAGCTGTGCGTTGGTGCATTTTTTCAATAGTAGTAGAAATTTTATTTTCTTAACTTAATTTAAAAAATAATTAATTATAATATGATTTATATAATAAATAATTCATTCCAATATTTGTAATATTTTGTAAGATTAAAATATTATAAGATGTTTCCTAATTATGTACTTTTAAATCTGTATTCAAATAACAATGCGTTTAAAATACACTTCTAACATGAATTAGTAAATTGTAATATGTTGTTTTTTGTTATAATGTATTTTGTTTTCTTTATCTGACTACAGTGTGCTATACACTCTGTAATAAATCTCTATTTTACTATGTGTTTTTTTATATGTAAATATTTCTTCCCAGTTAATAAACTTAAATTTTGTTTTATTATCTTTTTTAATAATCTAAGAACAAATGTTATAAGTCAATACAATAAATAATTAAGTGATTTACGAGTATGTTGCAGACATCAGTAACAAGACTGATGTCTGCAACAGGCGAGCAGACCTCTTTCGATAACAGAATTTACAAAATAAAACCCGTAGTTATATACATCCATTTTATACATACGGTTCTTTGTGTAGATTATTTTGTGAAAAATTAATTTTTATTTATATAACTGGTAAAAATTATAATAATTAACATTGTTTCATGTGGATTTGACTTTATAATTGTACTTGTAGGACAGAAACACAATAAAATAATTGTCACTGTCAATAAAATCATTCAAAATTATTCGCGGCAACAGCACATGGCTAGGATGCGGCCGTATCTACGTTTAGCTTTGAAATTTTAATGTGAAACATTCGAAACAAAAATGTATTTATCTTTTGAATGGGGGTACTTTAAAGAAAAACCGTTAGGTAAAAAGTTTTATTACAATGTTATCATCTTCCATTACATATATACAATGTAATCATCCTCCATTACATATATACATTGTATGCCCAAATACTTTGCAATTTGCAAGAAACGTCGAAATGTATATACACTTCACCGGGTAATGGATATTTTAAATCTCAGTCACTAAATTTTCTGAACATCATGTTTTGTTTAATATTTCAACCCTGTTTGTAATTATAAGAATATGTCAGAATAAATACATGATGTTTTAAAAAGTAATAATAATATAAAGGTACATTCTTAAAATATATTTTCAATTTTCAAATATAGTTTTATATGAAGCTTGTTTAATTCTGCAACTATGTTTTAAATTATAAGACTATGAAATTGAATAAATTCATGTTTTTTATTCCAATTTAACTGGAACAGAGTGAAATATTTCGAAGATTGAAATTTAATTCTAATCTGCCGAAATATATTTAAAAAAAAAATTAGAAATAATACTAAAGTATTCGTAAATTTATTTAATATTTATTATAGGTGGGGCAAAACAACCTCCCTAGTTTCAATAGAGAATTGTGAAGCGAGCAGAGGTCGTAAAAGGGTGAGGCGTATTTGGCGGCAGGTAGATATGCCGTTTGCGTTACAAAAGGTTTCAGTCGTAAACATAATGTGGACGAACGAGCAGCGCGCTTTTGCCATGGAAGTATACATACGCGAAAACGAGTCTGTAATCACCGCCCAGCGCGCGTTCCGTATTCGATTCCAAATTCCCCGTCGTCAAGCAGTTTCGGACCGAAAATCGATTACGTTGTGGGTAAAAAACTTTCGGGAAACAGGATCTGTTGTCAGGAAGAGAGGTGGACGACCTCGATCTGCTCGAACACCCGAAAACATAGCCGCAGTCAGTCACTCAATTTTGCAGTCACCTAAATGCTCCGCTCGCAAACATGCGACCGCACTTCGACTCTCTAATCGCTCTATGCGGCGAATTCTTCATCAAGACCTTCATCTTCATCCATACGAGATGCTCATTGTTCAAAAATTGTCAGAACGTGATTGGCATAGCCGAATTGTTCCCCGCGGGCTTGGTCTCCCTGAGAGGCGATATTCCGTGGGCCGCGCGCTCGCCAGATTTGAGCCCGTGCGACTTTTTTTTGTGGGGTTATCTCAAAGCAGAGGTTTATAAACATCGTCCGAGGAACCTGCAAACCCTAAAGGAGGCAATCCGCACGGAAATTCGTCGTATACCTGAAGAAATGGTCGAAAGGGTTATGAGAAACTTTAGAAGTCGCTTGCAGCAGTGTGTAGATAATAAAGGACAACACTTGGCCGATATGATTTTTAAAACCACATAAGATAAAACTGGCCATGTAACTACTTTATTATATTGAAATAATTTTTTTGTATCTCGACTACTTTTTTTTTTAATTCACTGTAAAAACTAGGGAGGTTGTTTTGCCCCACCCTGTACAATAAAAATACACAAATAAACCAAATATATTATTTATAGATACAACATATACCGAGTGTCTACATTTTTTTCCGAACCAAAGGAAATACAATTGTAAAATTTTCATATGGTTGTAATATCTGCCCTATTTATTTTAGAACAAAACATGTTCAAAATTAAAAACTGCATGGAGAGAAATGTATTGTAAGAATATTATTATAAAGTATTATATTATAAAACATACCACAAATATATTTAAATTTAAAATACAATGTTATAGTAATTACAAAACCGCAGTATATCTTTCACACAATTTCTGTTGTTAAACCATTTATTATATATCCTACAATAAATATTTTATACTTGGCACATTAATTGTACCTTACAACCAAAATCAGAACCATAACATCATTCCCCATTCATTTCTTCTGATTTTTTATTTGAAATAATATTTCGATTGAGTATAGAGTAAGGCCTTGGTGATAATATTGTAAAATAAAAATGAACGAACCATTACAAGTGTTACTAAAAATTATTTGATATAAATTAATCATAAATTTTCACATTCATTTCAAGGCTGTTTCTTCGAGATAATAATTTAAATGTGAAACTTTGTAATTCGAACATAATTTATTTATTTTATATCTCTTTCTTTTTCTCTTGGGGTAATATCATTCATTCAAAGAGAAAAGTTATCGGTATAATGGTAAGGAAAACAGTTTTGATAATGTAAAGTATCTATTGTGCTCCGGATGCGGTATTTCGCTACCGAAAATCGGTCACTTTAATATGTTCAAGAGTAAGGATTTGTTGTATGACGTTGATGGTTATTCTTATTGTTATCGGGTTTGTGCGAACCCACTAAGTGGGACACGCGTGATTTTATGTATGTATGTATGTATGTTAATATTAAGATAAAATTTTAAATATAGATTGTTCGTGCTACATATTTTCGGAAATTGTACCTAATTCTCCAATATGAAATAAAACATAACTTTATTATTTTAGATGAGGGTATTGACATGGAGGCCTTTAATTTATTATCAGATACTATCATAGAAAAGCTAATACCCAAAATTGGTCTGCGTATTAAATTTTTATCAAAATTTAAAATATATAAAAATATTACAATTACGTTGGGATTAATGCATAATTAAAATTAAAGTAGCTTTTCTAGTTATTATGCAAACTTATCTCTTGTTATTTATTTTTGATGCGTACGCTTACTTTATATGTAACAAGTAATTTAGTGAAGCTTCTTTAATTGAAATAAAGATGCTATATATCAACCTACAATTTTTATCACTCTAATCGAAGTTATATTTATAGGGTAACTCAGAAGAACTAAATTCCAATAGCACTGATAGTACCGCATCTGTAACTGAGACAGATTTAAATGAGTTGCTATTTGAGATCAATGAAGACAACGTCACTCTTTTAAACTTATCAGGTGAATTAATGCCACCAGCGCCACCGCCTTCTCCAGCAGTAGTATCTCCACCAGTGCAGAAAGTTTCAGATATTTTTCCGGACGTTAGTTAATTAATTAAATAATTATTAGTCTTTCAGTAATTATTTGCGTTATATTTCATAGGGACTGGAATTTGTTTTTTGTATTGTGTGGGGGGTCTTAATATAGTAAATAAAAGATACTCTAGCTTGAAACGTCTTTATTATTCTAATCTGTCACTCATCACTCTTGACTATTTACATGCCATCTGTCTACTATCTACTCTAAGCCTACTCATCATACATCTCTCCCCTAAGATGTTTACATGTAAGAATATAAATTAAAGTTTCAGTCTATCTGGGACCTTTACTATGCGTCCGCTTCTTGTACGATAAGTGTCGACAGTCTCAGCTTCGTCTGTTTGTGCTCCTAATCCTCCCCCGTTTTGTTTTGGCAAATTCTCGTAGTAATCGTCGCCGTCCTTAGATGTATCTACATTTTCAGGCATAGGTATTAATTGATAACGATTGCGACGAACATTTTGCTTTTTTTTTTTGATGTTGTATGAGCGTGGCTCTTGTCGACGATTAATAATGATTCCAGATCGTTTTAAATCAGGTATCCATACTTTGTCTCCCTCTTCCAATTCTGGCAGTTTGCGTACTCCGTGGCGTCGATCATAATTCGTTTTTTGTTTTTTTCGTCGAATTTCTTCTTTTATATTTAGTTGTTGTTGATTGGGTATCTTCGGTTTTAGTTGTTTTGTGGTGATCGGCAATGATGTCCGTAATTTTCTTTCCATCAACAGTTCAGCGGGCGAGTACCCGTTTGTGAGTGGTGTCGCCCTATAACTCTGCAGGGCTTTGTATGTGTCATTACTTCTACGTAGGCAGTTCTTTATTGTCTTTACTAGCACTTCTACAAAACCATTGCTTTGGGCAAACTTTGGGCTAGATGTTATATGTACAAATTCCCAGTCTTTTGAAAATTTGGTGAATTCCGAAGTGACCAATGGTCCAAAATGAGTACCATTGTCGCTGTACACAAATTCTGGTGTGCCATGTCTTGCGAAGATTGATTTCAGATGCACAATAACTTCGGATTCTTGGAGACTATGTAGTAATGCAATCTCCGGGTATCGGGAGTAATAGTCTACTACGATAAGAAAATTCTTATTATTAAGATAAAAATAAATCAATAGCAACCTTCTGCCATGGACGTGATGGAAACTCCGATGGTATTAAAGGTTCATGTCGATTGATTGTATCGATTACACATTTAGGACAATTTTTAACCATCAACTCGATGTCTTTTGTAATTCCAGGCCACCACACGGCTTCTTGTACTCGTGCTCTGCATTTGGCGATACCTTGATGTCCCTCGTGGATCTTTTCCAGGATTTCTTTACGAAGGCAGGTTGGAATTATGATTCTAGTTCCTTTTAGCAGAAGTTGTCCTTCAATGCCGATTTCAGATCGATGTTGCCAGTACGGTTTGAGGTCGATACGCAGTTCTGTCGGGTCTGGCCATTCCGTTCGGCAAAATTCGATAAGTGATGAACATATACTGTCGATTTTCTGTTTATCGATAATCTGGCGAATCCGATCTTCTGATGCCGGAAAGTTCGATGTTATCATTTGTACATATGCCGTGATATGCTCTTCGAGATCGTCGTCATCATTTGCTTCGCCTGTCGGTCTTCGTGATAAGATATCAGCAATTCCAAGTTCTTTACCTGGTACGTGTCTTACGTTGTACGAATATCGAATCAGTCGGAGTCGCATACGTTGTAATTTTGGTGTTAGATCATCGAGATCCTTGGAGGTGAATATTGAGACTAGTGGTTTATGATCTGTTTCAAGAGTGACTTTCAGCCCGAGAATGAAGTCTTTAAATTTTTCGCAAGCCCATACAAGCGCATAGCCTTCTTTCTCTATTTGAGGCCAATTACGTTGGTGTTTCGTAAATGTTTTTGACGCATATGCGACTGGTCGAAATCCACCGTCTTCCTGTTTCTGTTTCAGTACAGCACCTACTCCATACGACGAAGCGTCTGCTGCGATGACAGTTTCGCGCGCAGGGTTGTACCATGCTAAGATTGGAGCGCTAGCTAAGTCTTTCTTGATTTGGTTAAAAGCTAATATTTGCTCTTTCCCCCACGTAAATTCGATTTTATCACTTAATAGTTCATTGAGAGAATATGCTTTCGTTGATAGGTTTGGTACAAATTTCGCGATATAATTTATGGTGCCTAATAAGCTTCTTAATTCCGAAATATTTTCTGGTTTATCCATCTGCAGGATTGAAGTAACTCTATCTTCGTCTATGCGAATGCCGTTTCCTTCGATGATGTGTCCGAGGAACTTCACCTTCGTAACTCCAAATGTACACTTATCGATATTAAGAGTTACCTGTTTTTGCAGGAGACATTTGAAGACATTATGTAGTCGTCGATCGTGTTCTTCGATTGTGTTTCCATACACTAACACGTCGTCCATGTTTACCAGTACCCCGTCGAGATTATCCAGTATTTTCGTCATTCTTTCCTGGAAAAATTCGGGTGCGGCTGAGATACCAAATGGCAATCGTTTGTATTTATATCGTCCGAATGGTGTGATGAACGTCGTCAACAGTTGTGATGATTCGTCGAGATCGCATTGCCAGAATCCATGATTGGCATCGATTTTAGAGAAAATCTCCCAGTCGACCCAAAATGTTCTCAGTCACTGGCATAGGATGATCTCGTTTCACAAACTTGTTCAAATGTACGTAGTCGACACACATGCGGATCGATCCATTTGGCTTTGGAGCAAGTACCAGTCCCGCACACCAATCAGTTGATTCTTCGACTGGCTCAATGACTCCCATCTTTACCATATTATCTAAATTTGATTTGATCTCCTTCAACATCGGAATGGGTATTCGCCTGGGCTTCTTCAGATTGTACGGTATAGCATCTTCTGTAAGAACAATCTTATACGGAATTCGTATTTTCCCGAGACCTTGAAATAACTTAGGATATGTAGTAATTGGGTTAAACGACATTTTTATGGAATCGCTATTTACGGCCTGGCATCGTATAATAATTCCTAGTTGCTCACTTGTTTCACCATCAAGTAATGGGCTTGTGAGATTTTGTACTACGTAAATATCCGTCAATACACTTTTTCCGTGATATTCAATCTTTTCCGAAAATATTCCAGTTGTGTTCATAAGTTGATGATCTGCGTTGTACAAACGAATTGGTGACGGTTTCAATCGTATGTTCGAAAAGTATTCTTTATAGGTTTTCTCTGAAATGCAAGTAATGCCGGCGCCTGTGTCGATTTTGAAACTAATCTTCTCATTTCTTATGTCGACCTCTGCTTGCCAACAATGCGCTTGTTTCTTCAAAATTCCTATTGCATTTATGGTACCAATGAACGAATCTTCGGCTTCGTTAACCTTACGTATGTTACCGTTTCGTTGACCATTTAGGCATACTCGCGCATAATGTCCTATCTTTTGACATTTGCTGCATTTTTCTTTCCGTGCCGGGCATTGTCGAGCTGAGTGTGAGCCGCCGCCGCATCGTCTACATCGACTAGATTGGTCGGTCGTTGTATCATTTGAGTGCGTATACTTTCCAGATTTCTTCCCCTCCTGGCATTTGTTTCGCCAAAACTCGTTCATTCTAAACTTTTTCGTTTCGATACGACTAACTTCGAGTTTCTGGAGTTCGTTTTGTAGCTGGGGTAGTTGCGCTTTCACCTGCTCGCTTTGTTTAGCCATAAAAATTGCATCGTCGAGTTTTATATCCGCATGAAGTTGCATTCGTTCAGCTAATTGTAGATTCCGAATTCCTACGATTATTCTGTCTCGAATCAGTTCATCGCGTAGCTTTCCGTAATTACAATGTTCGCTCAAACTGTAAAGAGCCGTTACGAATTCTTCTATTGTTTCACCCTCGTTTTGTATTCGTTGGTTGAACAATACTCGTTCGTATACGATATTTCGCTTTACTACAAAATGCTTTTCGAATGCGTCTTTAACTTTTTCGTATTTCTTACTGTCCTCCTCACTAAGGTTTAGGGTCTGAAATACGTCATCGGATTGTTTACCGATACAGTAAAGTAGACTTGCGATCTGTCGACTTTGTAATTTTGAATCCAAACCTGTCGCTTGGCGATACAAATCGAATCGGCGAATCCATTTCGGCCATTCATGTGCCTTTGCAAAATTAAATTGACTTGGAACTTCAAACATATTGTTTCCCTCCATTATTTTAGCCAATCTATATGTGGGTTCTTCCCGCTGTCACCATGTATTGTGTGGGGGTTTTAATATAGTAAATAAAAGATACTCTAGCTTGAAACGTCTTTATTATTCTAATCTGTCACTCATCACTCTTGACTATTTACATGTCATCTGTCTACTATCTACTCTAAGCCTACTCATCATACATTTTTCAAAACAATTATAACGGAAGAATTGTTTTAACAAAAACTATTATTGACAGTTCTTGCAGAAAAATCATATCAGCCGTGGTGGTTGATCATTTACTGAAAATATTTCCCAATAGCAGGTATTTAAATGAGAATGTGGGGGCGTTAGTAAAAAAATTAATATAAGTATATATTTTTTTAAGAATTCCTTCACATGCGTTTGTGAAAACTGCGGAAGAAATTATGACATTATTTCCGACAGAAAAATCTGCTACCTATTTTGTACCATATAAGCCAAAAACGACGACATCACCACAACTATTAGCCAGAGGAAATCTATGGTCTAGATAAGTGAATGTTACGAAAAAATTTAGAACAAAATTACATGTATCTGAAACTTCAGGTAAAAAATTACAGATTGCAGCATACTGTATTTTTTATTTATGTATTTTCTTATTGGTAGATACAATTTCTAACAATGAAAATCAGACTGATGATGGTGAGCAAGACTCTGCATTAGACGGATACTTGACCTTTTTAAAAACATCAATTGAAATATATAAAACAGTATAAAAGTACATGAGTACATCAAACATTTTCCTGCACTGCAGCAACCCAGTGGATATACTTTGGTAAAAATATATAGATTTAATTTTCAATATTTTTTTTAAATGGATATATAATTCTTTTCTAGTTGATTCGGGATTTTCTTCAAAATTATAAAGAAAGAAAATTGCCTGTATGAAAAGTGGCCAAAATATGCACGAGCAATTAATTTATTTGCTGCAAAAAATAAAACATCTCTACCCGATGAATGTGAAGGTATCGTAATATTTTTATAAGAAATACAAGAGAACTTAATACTAATTTTAATCATCTGTAGATATAAATATATTGGCAATTAAGCAACTTCCATATATTTTTCCGCTTACAACATTACGGAACAAAAATAAAAAGAAGAGCTGGCGACCATCGAAAGCCGAAGTTCAAAATTCTTTTGTTCTACATATACTGGTAAGTCTATTTTACATTATATATATATATATATATATATATATATATATATATATATATATATATATATATATATATATATATATATATATAAATTTTCCTGAAAATACGTTTTACTTTCATTATATATTGTCAATAATTTACATATATTTTTTATTTAACTATTAAAATAAATTAACAAAATAAGATATATTCAATTCACTTCAAATAAAAAAAACTAAGTGTTTGTGCTATTCTGGAACTACACGTGAATGATTTGTTTCATATAATATTGTGGTGAGAATTCAGAGACGTTTCTATTATTTAGGGTTTAAAGTGCAATGGGAATGTTTCTTCGTTGTATGGATGTATAAAAGGATGTTAGAGTCATACGATGCAACCCTTTTTGTAATAATTAGCCCACTAGGAGGAATTGAAGGATGTTATGTGGTCATAGATGATCACAGATACAAAGTTTCCACTCCGCTAGAAGCTCTGGACGTTTGCTTCAAAATCTTTTTTTCATTGATGGCAGAGTATCCAGAGGAATCAAAACAAGTATGAATATTTATTCAATTGTATATTTGATACAAAAATTAATGTTGATGTTGAATATCCTACAATTTCACAAATCGTATCAGATTTAAATAATTATTTAACGGATTAAAGGGTTTTTAGTTTTTTAATATTCTTTAGTTTTCTACAATTTACTGTTTTTTTTTTTTTTAATAATAATGCCTAAATGTTTTGTATGTTTCTTTTGTGGAGACACAATTCAAGAACTTGTGTCTCATTTACGTACTGTTCACGATTGTAAAGAATACAATTTCATTTTATTTTTTAGAAAATGACTGCAAACGAATCTTTACCTCACTTAACTCATTTCGCAAACATTATATTTTTTTTTAATCAAAATATGACACATTTTATTATTTGTACATTAATTCTACTCTTCAGTTTTGAGTTACAAAAAAATCTATTACTTTGTCATACAAATCAGGATTTTGTTTTAATTTAAAAAGTAACTCTTTTTCTATAGATATAATACTTAAATAACTAAATCTTTCTTGACCCTTTCTTGATCTGCAATAAAATATTGCCAACGTAAAGAAAATATCTAAACATGAATATGGCGCGACTTTTACTCTGTTAATTTTTGTTTAATTTTAATACAGTATTTTAATTAAAGACCTTTTTAAAAGCATTAATTTGAATTTATTGACCGATAAAATAAAAAATGAATATATAATCACGGCATATTACCCATTGCTGGGTGTGCCAATATACTTTGTACACAGATATCGGTAATGATGAAATATTTGTTCCGTGCGGGCGCTTACCAGGCGTAATTTACGAGCACTCATATAAAATAAAAATAAGTTGTAGAATTGCAATACTTTCGTGCGTAGCAGAATGCATAAGTTAACGGCGCTGAAGTCTTGGTCGCCGGGAGTGTACCCGTAAGCGGGCGCTTACCAGGCGTCATTTCATGAGCACTCATAAAATAAAAATAAGTTGTAGAATTGCAATACTTTCGAGCGTAGCAGAATGCATAAGTTAACGGCGCTGAAGAGCCGGATAAATTGTAGAATTGCAAGACTTTCGTGCGTAGCAGAATGCATAAGTTAACGGCGCTGAAGTCTTGGTCGCCGGGAGTGTACCCGTAAGCGGGCGCTTACCAGGCGTCATTTCATGAGCACTCATAAAATAAAAATAAGTTGTAGAATTGCAATACTTTCGAGCGTAGCAGAATGCATAAGTTAACGGCGCTGAAGACCCGGATAAATTGTAGAATTGCAAGACTTTCGTGCGTAGCAGAATGCATAAGTTAACGGCGCTGAAGTCTCGGTCGCCGGGAGTGTACACATAAGCGGGCGCTTACCAGGCGTTTCTTATAAGAATTGTGCTGTGTTTAATAATAACGAAGAAAATAAATGTAATTAAAATACCCAAAGCGTCATTGCACGAGCACTCATATAAAATAAAAATAAGAATTGTGCTGTGTTTAATAATAACGAAGAAAATAAATGTAATTAAAATAAATTGTAGAATTGCAATACTTTCGTGCGTAGCAGAATGCATAAGTTAAAGGCGCTGAAGTCTCGGTCGCCGGGAGTGTCCCCATAAACTATTGATATTATGTGTGTGTCAGTATCTCTATTTTCTATGTGTGTGTGCTTGGCAGAGTTAAGACGATTTTTAATGAGGAATTGTTGTTTATTTGTATCCCATTCATCGTAAATGGTTAAATATGTTTTTGTTTTGATTAAAATACCGTAACTTTATTAAAATAAATATTGTTAAAGTGAATAAAGTGTTACTCGTATTTGACGCCCACTGCTCATCCGCTCTCCAACATTTGGGGGCTCAGTCAGGATTGTGATTGTGATAAATATTAGAATAAAGACGATAAAGTGCAAAGTGAAGTTGTAATGAACAAGTTAATAATGAAATAAATATAAAAAAAAAACTGTGCAGAGTTCCAGTGTTCACGGATAACCTAAATACTGTTTACACGCGTAAAACGGTGCCGTCCGAACACGAACGTGTCTTATCT
The DNA here is from genome assembly GCA_951394225.1 of Harpalus rufipes. NCBI lineage: Eukaryota > Metazoa > Arthropoda > Insecta > Coleoptera > Carabidae > Harpalus > Harpalus rufipes. The sequence goes on along the minus strand of OX596277.1, from coordinate 33,047,319 downwards.
TGCGTTGGAAAAACAAAATTGTAAATCATTTGACATGACATTCCGTGATATAAAAGATACTACTAGAAAATTTGACGGGATTTTACCCAATAGAAAAGTGGATAGAAGACTTCGAGGAGCTTGCAGAAAAATTTATATTTGGGAAAAAATCACTAGATGGCCTAGCAAAACTTCTAGTACAGTCAGACAAAGATATAACAATTGGGTGAAATTGAAAAAGAAATGTTACGAAAAGAGTTCAGTATTGAAATTAACAGTGTTCAAACACACAAATTATTAATGAATAGACGCAAGCGAAAAGATGAAACAGTTCAAAAATACATACTTTTAATGCGCGCAATCGGAAGTCGTGCAAATATTGAACGCGAATCTGTAATACAGTACATTGTCGATCGCATATCAGACGACCCGCATAATAAAGTAATTCTTTATGGTGCTAAAACGTACAGTGATCTGAAGGAGAAAATTAAACTGTATATTTGATAAAGTCGAAGAATAACTCGTCAAAATTTAAGCAAGAAAGAAAAAATGAAACAGCACATAGAGATAAGTTTAAGACAGGCACAACAAAATCAGATGGATCCAAAGATATGAAGAAAGAGAGTACGCGTCGCCAATGTCTATGGGGATAAAAGTCACACAACGGACATTTGTACGTCCAAGGATAAAGGCCAAAATGTTTCTCATGTAACGAGTTTGGCCACAAAGCATGTGACTATAGTAATAAGAAAGAAAATCGCAGACGAAAGAAACAAGACTAGTTGAGCATAAACAGAATTCATGCCTGAGAAACATCGAGGTAGAAAATACCACTGTATCTGCACTATTCGACACATGTACTTAGCGAAGTAAATTGAAAATCTTAAAGTAGTATCAAGGCCACACGACGAAGAAACAATAAAAATCACAGGCATCGGAGAAAAACAGGTGAATACATTGGACAGCTTTTTAACAACTATTACTGTCGATGACATAACTCTTCCAGTCAAAGTGCATGTTGTTCCCAATAATGTCATTAAAATTCCAATGATCGTTGGCCTTGAATTTATCGAACAAGCTGTTTTCAAAATAGATGAAAATGGAATAAAAGTACTCGGTAAACAAATAGAAGACACAAGCAAAAGAATAAAGAAAAAAATATATTATATAAATGTGTGTAGGTTGTTTTAATACTAACAAAAGAGCAAGTATATCAGTTTTTGATTTGCGCTCCTGATGATTAATATTTAACGATGAATGTAAGTAAATATTCATGAATAAAATTATATTATCATTTATACTATATAAATGCTTCTAGGTTGTTTTCATACTTGGAGCGTGCCGTTGCTACGAACTGGTTAAAATGAAAATAGAAGATATTAAATCAGTCTTGTTTACAGTTATGGAGGAAAATTACATAAATATTTATGGAAAATACACTTCTTATCGCCCAAAATATTTTAGAGAACGCCGTCTTTTTGTTAAATATCAAAGCGAAAAATGTCACTGTGCAGTAGTCGGCATTCACAAAATTAGCAGTGTTGCACAAGTAGTGGCAAAATATTTAAAATTGGAGAATGCCAATGAATATACCGGGCATTGTTTACGTCCATTACATTACCATTGGAATCAGCAATTAGCGGCTGATCAGTGCAGTGCCTATAATTCTGAAATACTTTTCATAGCAGCTGAAATTTCAGAACCTATTTTGTTTTTCATGGGCTTGGTCCACAAAAATTTGGAAAAAACATTAATCACAACTAAAATGTAGCGATAGCCTTTATTTATTCTAGCATAAGTAATCATTTCAATCAAATCAGACTGGAATAAGTCATTTAAGGCCTTTAGTAATTACACGCCTTCTATGAAAGTGCACTCTCGCTGGTCTATGTAATTCTTCTACAATTTCACGTTTAATTTTCGACATAGTTAACAGGTGTTTCCAGTATAATTTCCATATATAATTCACTAGTTCTTTAGCTTATAGGAGTGGGACATATTATCAATTTATCCACCTTGACATGTTAATTAAGTATTCTTGAGATACGGGGTTCGTTATTATTTAGGTAGTATAGTATGTCGTTTGGATTATTTAAATTAATTCGAATTATTTTACCTGAACAAGATAAATTGTAAAAAGATAAATTAGAGCTATTTATTATAAGTATCACCTTGTAGTTTTAATTTTAAATTAATAACAATGACGGATTTTAAATTATTTTTCAGGTTAGTCTATTCTATTTGGAAATTATCTTTTAGTATATTTATTTTGTTTATACAATCTAATTCTAATTCATTAATTTAACTTGAAACAAGGGGTAATACTTTATTAGTATACTTTTTTGCTATGATTAACTTGTTAAGTCATATTCCCGACTTGGTTACTATTGGAATCTGCAATTAGCGGGTGATCAGTGCAGTGAACGTTTAATGCCTTGTTAAAATGAATAATTTTGTATAAGTATTTAATGACGAGTTATATGTATAGTGCTTGTAATGTAACCTTGTGCTTCGTTTTACATGTATTTACTTGGGGAAATATTACAAATAGCACCATAAAGCATATTAACATTGATTCACAAAATTTAAATTATTGGCGACGCAAAAGGTAATGTTATTTCATTTCCGTTTGAGTTTCGATAATATAAACGACAGGAAGGTTGAGTGGTCTTTCCTTATCTTTGAAGACTAAAAATTTTCCCTACTAGGCAGCTATTTTTAATTTTTTCCTTATGGAAATACACCTTTTTTGTAACAAATTTGAATTTTTCTTCAGAATTAGTGTGGGCTCTTGTAAATAGTTTTTCACATTTCTTTAAGTAAAATACTAATTTTTTAAGACTATTTGCTATAAAGCAAAATGAGTCAATAAATCTGAAATTTTTTTTAAACCTTTTACATATTTTGTAAATGATATGTATATCTTTATTTATTGATAATAGTGATACAGTGTCTGTGATCTTTGTACTTAATTCTTTTATAAGATAATGTGCATTATATGAAGATAAATTATGAAATACTACAGGTACACTATGTAAATTTATATAATTTAAATTGCAACTTTGATGTGTAGCTCCTCTATTATTTAAATATATGAATTTTTGAATTATTACGCCCTTAGACGAATAAAGGCCCTCCGTTTCGCGTCAGGCCTTAAACTTTGTCCTCTGGCGTAATATTTTTCTGTCAACCCTTATACGTAAATAACTATAAAACAGGCATAGATATAACATTAAACACTGAATCAAATTTCGAATCTGATATAAATATTGAGGAGATAACTAATGATGGTGAGGAAGATATAGCAATACATTCATTCGTTCATAAATTCGAATCATTGTAAAAAAAATATTTTACATTCAAAAAACAAAATACATTTACATATTACTACCAATGTTTGTTAATGGATTATAGTTAATTATTTTATCATGTATAATTAAGCAATAAGCAGCTGTATTTTCAGGTACATTTTCATTTGTTCCAAATTCCAATCTTATATCAACATTACCCGATTTCAATGTCTCTCTTTGATGTGAATAATCTATGACTACCAGCGGTGCCGTATTGATAAATTTATGAGGTGTGAAAACAGGCTCACATGGTCGTTCATAGTAAGACACTTGAAATTGAGTGTACATTTCATATAACAAAGCCCAATGGTCATTTTTAATATTCAAATTTAAATTATCACATGGGTACATATCATAATTTAAATACAACTTAATATTACTCAAATTACAGTGATCAAATTTACTCATGTCCTTATTAAACTCATTCTTGCGATCTGTTTGAAATCCAACAATGATGAAACAAGGTGTTTCATTTGTGTTGTAGTTTTGATTGGCCAGGAGGCCTATTCTGTGCACAAGTTACTAGTGACTTGTAGTCACTATGGTGATATTTCGCAACGCTCTCTATTGACACAGAACGCGAATGACTGTATATGACGTCATATCAAGTGACTTCGAAGTCACTACCTCTGAAGGTGGTGACATACACAAGTCACTAGTGACTTGTAGTTTGATGTTTGAAAGATTGACAGAACCGTTCACTTTGCGTTCACTTATTTCCGGCTTGTCAGTTGAGTGGTTGAGTAGAGCGTTTGATTTTTCAGTTTTATTTATTTTTATTTTCATATTTTTTTGTATTTATATATTATAAGTAGTGTACGATTGTTTTCTTTGTTGTTTAGCTTAATTTAGTTCGCAATAACTTTGTAGTAAGTAGGTTAAGTTTGGTCCCTGATCACATAACTAACAGATTCGCCGATCTTATGTACCGAATGGCAGGAGATTTAAAAATTAATTTTATTCTCAATAGATGTCTCTAGGCGCAAGAATCTTTTCAAAGCAGTTTTGTTTACGTTACGGCAGGTGTTTGGGTTTGAGTCTTCGGTACGGTAGTGGAGGGGCAAATAAGAGAACTGCTGAGTTTCTTTCGCATGAATCACAAACCGCAATATGCAATAGAAAAATCAATTTGAAAGGATCACAATCATTTATTATTAAATATGATATAACATAATAGTAAGTAAGAAATACAATAATAATAATAATTTACTATTAAATAACAAATATATTTCGGAAAAATGAGAGAAAAACGAAATATGTATTTGAAATATAAATAGATAAAAATTTTGGAATTTTAATTCGCACTTACTAGTGTCATTGACGAGTTAAAAATCAAAACAGACTCAATAAAAACAATCAAAAGCGACAGATTGTGTATCCATGTTTAATATCCACTGCAGCATTCAAAAAAGTCATATAAAACTTTACATACCTTGTACTACAAATATGAACTTTCAAGACTTTTGACGGTCTCGGGAAAATTATTATTACAGAACACTGGGACAGGACTGATGTTTATAAAGCAATGCATGATAAATAAATAAACACTTAAAATAAAATAATTATTTTTCCTTATATGCAACAAGTTTTTCAACTGTTTAATTTATAGGTAGGTATTATTGTATTAATATTAAATTCAAACAATAATTTTCATGTTTTAAAAGTTCCGACAAAAGTTTCCGGACACTAAAAATTTTGAACATTTGTTGCTTATATTAAATTACTAATGTTTAATTAAGGACGTGTCAACTAACAACAATAATAATAATAATAATAATAATAATCGTCAGTAATATTTCGATTTTTTAAACAAATACAAATCCATTCTGTGACAAAAAATTACAGATACATAAAAACAAATAAAAATATATTACATTAAACAATAAAGTAAAGAAATACATAAGCTTTTCGTCATTTATGCTAAAAATTCTTAATTTTGAATTTTATTTTTCATTTGCCATATTTTGACCCAATAGTTTCGAATTTTTGTATAATAATTATAATAATTCATTATTGTATTTCGTTTTTTTTTTTACATTTAACTTATTACAATCGATGTTAATGGAGTGAGTTAATTATCGTATATATTTTCACCTCTGCTAAGAGAGGTATTGGAATCATGATAAAAATCGCATATCCAGATTTTAGTGAATAAGCACGTTTCAATGTCTCTAGAATCCGATAATAACATTTTTACGATAATGTCTGTCTGTCTGTGTGTGTGTGTGTGTGTGTGTGTACGTGTGTGAGATTGTTGGAGGTACGATTTCTCAAAGTCTATAAGACTAAAGACCTGTGTAACTACGGATTTCTCAATCTAACAGTAATGGGAAGAGTTGAATAGATTCTGGTAACAACTGGACAACCGGAAGTAGTATTTTAACAAAAATCTTTTAAATATTATTTTTTGAATATTTATGTTATTAATAATAAAAAACAAAATTCTCTATTCGACCCATTTAAAACTTTTATTATACTTTCTATAGATTTAAAGATATAGATATACAGGGTGATTGATGAGGAAACGGCGGAAAATAATAGTTCACATTTGTTTTTTGTGGTTGTCACGTTCAGCTGTTATTGTTAGAAATAATATTTGGCATTTGTTTTTTGCTGTAAATGCATCGAAGTTGGCGGTGGTATTTTTGAAAATATTCTACATTGAATGCAACAGAGCATTCTTCCGATTACTATATCGGTGTCTGTCGAGGATACTGTACTATCGAAGCTACAGATGTTACAGACGATTCAGAATAGGGCTGTGAGATTCCGACAAAACTTGTATCCGAGAACCCCAAAATATCCGGATCCTCGGATATCCGACGTTCGCATATGGAAGCAGATATCCGAAAATTTAATTCAATTTTGGATCCGGATCCTGATTTGGATCCGGATCTGGACTTGGATCCGGATCTGGACTTGGATCCGGATCTGAACTTGGATACGGATTCAGATCCGATATTTTGTTTGCGGATCCGGATCTGGACTTGAATCCGGATCCGGATTCGATGTTTTGTTGACGGATCCGGATCCAAATTAATATGACATGAATTTCATTAATTTATTATGTGCTTTTGATGAGACCCGATGCTAATATTTGAATATACGGTTCAATACTGAGAATATTCGAATCCGAGAATCGATCCGGATACTGAAATTCCATATCTAAAATCCGATACTCATTCTCATATTCGAATCGAAGATCCGATACTCAAATCCGTTTCCAAGATACGATATTCGGATCCGGATTCAAGATCCGATACACAGATTCGGATCCAAAGTCCAATACTCAGATTCGGATCCAAAATCCGATGCTCAGATTCGGATCCAAAATCCAATACTCAGATCCGGATTCAAAATCCGATACTGAGATTTGGATCCGAGTTCCGGATAGTTCCACATTCAATTATCCGGATATTTTTGGATCCGAAACCGAAACTATCCGGATCCTACCACTAATTCAGAATTAGAACTTCCATTACTGTCTACATCTTCCGCTGTTGAAGTTGAAGATGATTGTAAAAGAGTACTCGTATCTAAAAATGCGTAGTTTTCAGGTTCACAATTTGAAGAATGAGCTGGTTTCATTAAAGAATTTACGTTTTTTTTTTCTATTTTCTGATTGGGTAATATCCCGGTTTTGACGGACAACAATGGTTGTGGTCGTTCTTAAAAAATAGTGTATAGTATTCATTATTGCACTGTATAAAAAAAGGACGCCAAAATTTATTTCGCCCGGGGCGCTCAAAACCTTTTACCCGGCCCTGAACAGAGGAAAGAAAAATCATGAGCTGAAGTTCGCTTATTAACCGATATTAACCATCGCCTAAAATTAATTTATTACATTTTTCATCAGACCCAAACCACATTCGTTACCCAGAATTTTCAAAAATATTACTATCCAAAAAGATATTTTATATAATTACACATATATAATATGCTTGAATGACTGATCGCGAATCTGGAGACTCGGGTCCGATCCCGACAGATGCTAATATTATTTCTCATTTTAAATGGCACAAAAGTGACCTCCGTGGTGCACTCTCTACTCAGCCATGAGTGCTCGTGAGATGACGCTCGGTAAACACCCACATGGTAGGAACAAGTTACATTTACCAAAATCTGTGTACAAAGCAGATTGACACATCCAGCAATGGGTAATATGCCATGATGAATATTTATTTATATTTACTTCTTATTAATTCTAAAATATTCTAAGCTTAAAATCCGAAACCTTTGAAATAATTCGTCAAAATTTAAATTATTAGGTCTGTTTCGTACAGTATAAATTTTCCGTATTAATATTATCAATGTTTTCAAATTTTCCCTCTTCCAATATACTATAATAAATTTCATCAAAACATTTCCATTTTACTATATTTTTTATTTCAGATTTAAATTTTATTAGGTAGCTAACAAATTTATTATCTACTGCAAGTTCCTCTCAAATTTGATAGCGAATAAACAATTTATAAGGTACCTAATAACTTGTTTGGACATTGAAATACGCAAAAAAATGGTTGTTAGGTAAATAAAAATTGAGGGTTATTAAGAGATTGAAATACCGGCCCTTAATCGATTGATCGATTAAATATCTGTGATAATTCTGATCGATTAATTGATCTTCTGATCAGATCGATTACATCGATTTTTTTCACAGCATCGCAGTCTACAGTATGAGACATAAATAATTATGGAGGCATTTAAAATTCATTGGGGTTGGGCGTGCGTTAAATCGTCAAAAATAATTGATAATTGTCACATATTATCAGGCTCATGTTACGCTACTACGTGGCAAATATCCACTATGAAAATTATGATACATTATTTGCGAAAAACTTTTATTTACTTTAGTTGACTGTAAATTTTGATTTTATACTAAAATGTTAACAATATTTTTTTAGTCTATTTCTAGGGGTGGGATCAACTGCCCTTTGCCCCCACCCCCCTTGGCAACGCTCATGGTCCCTATACATTTGTTTCTATTTATTACAAATTTTATTACACTGTTCAAAATTCAAAAACATATTTTTTTCTACTCCTCTGAAAATACAATTTTCTGGTTTGTTTTTCATGCTGAAAGCACTCTTTGCGTGCTGCTTCGGGATCCTAGCAACGAATTTTACGTATGATTGTTGTATCCCTATCCCCAGTGGCGTAACTACCAAGGGGCTAGGCGGTGCCGTGCCCCGGGGCCACCGAGCTCAGGGGGCCCCTAGCCGTTGACCAGCATACCTCTAACTCTAGCTACCCTCGCAAATATTCTCCGACCCCCAGAATTATTATAAGAAGCTCAATTATCGCCATAGATCGCATGTTGTGTGAGAGCGCGTGCGCGCGACCTCTCGGCGTACAAGTTCATGTTTACTGGTGGTGCGTCGTCGGTGCGCGGTGTGCATGACGCAATGCCCGAAGTAACGCGAATCGCGGCGGAGATTGCCGAACGAACGAATAATCCTTCATTTCAGAATATTTTCAGGGGATTCCCAATTCCCAAACCATATTTTTTAGAATTATCATTCGTGGTATTACGTTCCTCCTATATTATCGTTCGTTTTGCTTAGTTTAACATTGCAAAACTAGAATTATGGATAAAAAAAGAAACCCAGTGGTGCTTTTAAACGAAAACAGCGTCAGGAAAGAGAAGAAAGCAAACAAAAATTACCCAAAATTGAAAAATTCTTTAGTCAGCCTTCTACGTCTACTAGTATTTCTGGTCCAAATATTGAAAAGCCTACTGAAGAATATTTAACAATCAATTCAGTTAAAGAGACAGCTGGTGACGACGTCGCTCATGATGACTACGACGACGACGCTTCCACAGCAGCACACGTAATACAGGAAGAACCATTGACTAAAATGTCATATGACTTGGGACACTTCACGAACAGGACATTAAGTGACGAAGAAAAACGTCTAATTCTTGATAAGGGGTCAATACAGCCTTCAGGACCTTTTCCAAAAGACCCTCACCAGATATGGACCAGTTAATCGTTTTTGGCTGTGTTATTCCGAAATACTAGATGCTGCCTACTGTCTACCCTGCTGGTTATTTGCTTCACAAAGGAATAATGTATGGTGTACGGGATATCGGGACTGGAAGCATTTATCAGAACGAATTAAACAACATAGTTTCTCGAGTGGTCATACGGAAGCATGTGCTGTATATGAACTTTGGAAGAAATGTGATACTATCGACAAAGAACTTGAAAATGAAATTCAGAAAGAAGCGTCATTTTGGAAAAGGGTTCTTAAAAGGTTATTTGACATCATACTTACCCTTGCAAAGAGTTCTTTGGCTTTAAGGGGACATCGAGAGGACTTAACTAAGGAAGGATATCATGGAAATTTTCTGTCCTTGGTAGAGCTTGTCGCCCGATACGATCACACATTACAGCAAGTTTTGGACATGCCTAAAGGTGATTTTCATTTCTAAGAAATGTTTTTAGCATTTCTTTTTTTAAATTATTTATACATATTCCGAAACTTTTTAAAATCGTGGTTTTTTTTAATGTTTTCAGGATCTACACGATATTTGAGTGCAACAATTCAAAATGAAATGATTGAGTGCTTAGGGATCAAACTTGAAAATCAACTATTGGAGCAAATTAGAGCGTCACCGTTTTTCGCCAACATGCTGGATACCACACAGGACATATCAAAGGTAGATCAGCTAAGCATTGTTGTGAGGTATGCAGTTATAACCAGATCGGAAAATGGCCAGCCAGTGGATATAGAAATAAAAGAAGTATTTCTAGGCTTTTACGCAGCCATCAAACATAGCGCAGCAGATTTAGTTAACCAGGTGACTACAATATTTACAGACAAAAAAAATGATTTAAAAAAGTGTGTAGGACAAGGTTATGATGGAGCCAGTGTGATGAGTGGTGTGTACAATGGTGTACAAAAACAAATTAAGGATATCCAGCCTAACGCGGAGTACGTACATTGCGCCAGCCATAATTTAAATTTGGTGATAAATTATGCTGTAAGCAGCTGTGTGGAAATACAGAATTTTTTCGTAACGGTGCAAGAGTTGTATATTTTTTTTCGGAAATAGCATTAAACGTTGGGACCTACTGTCCAAATTCAGTGGCGAATCAGAAACCACTCTAAAAAAATTAAATCCGACTAGATGGTCCAGTAGGGTCAATACGGTATCTGCAATAAAACTACGTTTTTACCTTCCGTCACCTTTAGGTAAGGAAGGTATTGTCTTTGGTCAAAAAATTCAATGATGAGTTTTTACTGAATAAGCACGTTTTAGGGTCTATATAATACGATTTTACCATTTTTACGATGATGTCTGTATGTATGTGTGTCTGTGTGTCTGTGTGTTGTGTGTGTGTGTGTGTGTGTGTGTGTGTGTGTGTGTGTGTGTGTGTGTGTGTGTGTGTGTGTGACAAAAGTTCCGGATTCCATAACTTCAATACTACGATTCCAAAAATTATAATTTTTTCGTATTCCTCAAGTTTACATCCAGAAGAACAACTGATTAGATTTTGGCAGTGGCGTAGCCAGAAAAAAATTACAGGGGGGGGTTTTAGGAAAATAAATTTTAAATAAATATGAGGTTAAATAGGTAACAACAATCAACAAAAAAAATATTTTTATAAATATAATTTTTATTAGTAGGCATTTTTTTATTCTAAATATGTTTATACAAACCGCAGTATAAACACAAGAAAAATAATAAATTATCTAGGTATTCTACTCAAGAACAAGAACATAGCGCATGAGATTCACTGTTAGCTGTCGGTAAATTTCGGTAAAGCTCTGCATTTTCACATTGCGCGAAAGGGTATCTGTAGGCTACAAACTGTAGCTAATAATTGCGTGTAAACAGATTTCTACAAAGTTAATATTCTTTTACAATGTTATTAAGAGAGTTGATGTGAGTCAGTTGAGATGGTTTGGGCATGTGGCGAGAATGGCGAGTGAACGGCTTGTTAAGCGTATATATCTTGGTGAATTTAAGGGTTTTTGATTGCGTGGCCGACCAGTGTGTATGTGGATGGATGTGGTTGGTTGGATGCTTAAAGAGAGAAAGTTTCCAAGTAAGATGAGAAGAAGAGCATGTATGAATGCGATTATGAGTGTGACCGAGGCGAAAGAAGTCTGCTTAGATAGGAATGTGTGGCGAAGAATGATTGTTTTCTATTATTGTGATCCGGATGCGGTATTTCGCTACCGACAATCAGTCACTTTAATATGTTTAAGAATAAGGATTTGTTGTATGATGTTGTTCTTATTGTTTTCGGGTTTGTGCGAATCCACTAAGTGGGACACGCGTATGTATGTATGTATGTATGTATGAAAATTATTTTTGGCTTCAGATCATGTTATATATGATTAACAAACGAGTTTGTATTAAATTAGTGTTAAAAGTGGCCTACTATGGTCTCACAGGGGGGGGTTCTAACCCCTAAAACCTCCCCTATGGCTACGCCACTGGATTTTGGTTATAATTGGTCAACCGGAAGTAGTCTCATTTGAAGATTTAACAGTTAAATTTGATTTATTGACATTTAACGTTATTATAACTTAACGAATATATTATTCTCTATACGATTTGATTACAATTTATACTTCATATTCAATAGATACAGAGTTAAAGAATTTTAAAGAAATTAAATTTTATAATTCAGACAGCTATGGCAAACTTGGGAACTAGTAATATATTCATATAATTCAAATTGACAGATGTCAGTATCAATAAAAAGTAAATTAATGTGGCAGATATGAGGACGTTGAAGTAGATATTGGGGAATACACGGAAAGATACGGTAAGAAAATAACTCTAGTGTTACAAGTTTTTAGAAAGATACAAGAAAGACGATTACATTGGTTTGAACATGTCATGAGGAGAAATGAAGAATTATATTGGAACAAGAATGAATAGTTTAGTAATAGGACGTTAAAGAAACAGAGGAAGACCAAAGATAAGATGGAATGTATGTATTGCGGAAGATTTGTGAGAAAAGGAACTGAATGAGAACGTCATGCCAAAATAGCGACCCCTAACGAATGGGAAAAGCTAAAGAAGAAGAAGATGCCAGTGTCAAGTGCAATTTGAATAATTTGTTTATGAAATAATTTTACTGGAAATTTAGAATCTTTTGTAACAAAAATTATGGAATTTATACATTATACTGAATGACGGAAGGTCTTGTGCTGGCCACAACAGATTTTTTTGATATAATTAAAGCATTATCAGAAATAGTTCTCAAGGGTCCCAGTAAGGATGAGCGTAGTGAAGCAGAAAGTATTAAAACAAAAATGCTAAATTTTGAGTTCGTGTTACTTTGCGAATTTATGCACCGTGTATTGAATGACATCAATTATGCATCGAAATCTTTGCAAAAATGTGATATCGGTTTGGATGAGGCATGTAGAGCTTTAGCAGAAGTTGAAGAAAAATTGAAAATTTATAGAAATGATTTTGAATCATTCAAGTGCAAAGCCAGTGAAACTGCAATTAAATATGGTATAGATCCCAATTTTCAAGAAAAACGGCAAAGGAAAGTTAAAAAACATTTTGATGAACTTGCTTCTGACCACCGATTTAGAAACAAGGAAGAAATATTTAAAGTTACAATTTTCAATAAATTACTAGACACAATAATAGCTCAATTAAATACACGTTTTACGGGCATGAGTGTAGTCTATCAAATATTTGATTTTCTAACACCAAAATATTTACTTCTTGTAGATGAAGCAACTTAATTAGAAAAATGTGATCAATTCCAAAGAAAATATTCTGATGTAATAGGACCTAATTTTTCACTTCAATTTCTTAATATTTACCACCTACTTCTATCTGAATTGTCTCAGACATGGACTGTTCACCAGTTATGTAAGGAAATAATGACCAAATATGGAGTGCTAGAATGTGACCTTACGGATGTATTTACAGCAATATTGTTATTTTATACAATTCCTGTCACTACTGCATCAGCTGAAAGATCATTTAGCAAATTAAAAGTTATAAAAAATTATTTAAGAAATAGTGTAGGCCAAGTTCGACTCCGACACTTAGCGCTAATAGCAATAGAAAACAAGACGGCATCAAGCCTAGATTTATCCGATGTCATTGATAGTTTTGCGAAAACTAAGGCTAGGAAGAGATTTAAACTGAATGGTCGCTAGTATGAACAGTGATTAAGGGTGATTAGCGAGCATTTGATTAGCATTGTTTTATCTCTGTCAATCATTTATAGATTATTTTAGAGAAAACTACTTCAAATAGAAGTTATAGAAAAATTAATTCTACGTATTTTTTGTTTGATCTATTTTTCTCTAAAATAATCCATGAACGATAGATAGAGATAAAACAATGCTAATCAAATGCTCGCTAATCACCCTTAATCACTTGTTCATACTAGCGGCCAATATTTTTTTAATATCGCTAATGTAGGCAGGTAACTGTAATGCGACCTTATATAATAAACCATTTAATATTTATCTGCTTCGTTTTATTGCCTAATTGAAATCTAGTCCGTTTTTTGTTTTTATTATGTATTTTTTTTATGTACATATGTATTTATATAATTTTACTATTTAGTTAGGGCCCCAATTTTTTTTATGCCCCAGGGCCTTTGGTCACCAAGCTACGCCACTGCCTATCCCTGGTTATATACAATACTTGTTGCCATAGAAACGCAATAATAATTTTTATTTACTTATTTTTTATTTACAGGAGTAGAAAAATAATGTGTATAGCACGTGTTGAAAGTCCTTTGTCGAACACAAACGATTGCAGCCTGAGCAAAGTATTTTGGTTCCACAAAGAAACACTTTCAGCACTTGGTATGCTATTTTCTTTTGTGATCTCAATAAAATACGTTAATATTGATTTTTTTTTTATTTTAATAAAGCAGATTATAATTCATACGTGTACGAAAGAAGTTAATTATTCATTATAATTATATTTAAAACGTAAAAAATCAGTTTGAATTTGCTCAAATAGTATGATATTGCAGAAACCATAATTATCAGTAGTAATGCGGCCATCTAGTTGTTGAAGTCAAAACTACAATGCAATACTGGCGCCTCCTGGACACCGAATGCAAACTAATCATGAAAGTGCCTGCCAAATTTTATACGGACTTGGCAAATCTGTTAGTTATGTGATCAGGGGTTTGGTATAGTATTTTTTTTAAATATTTTTCTTTATTATATGCAGTTTTAAATACGTAGTGTAGAAATTTTATATTCCCCCTTTAACCTCCTTGGTTTTGACATTGTTTTGGTGTTGGTGTGTGAAAATTTGAACGATAGTAGTCTGGCAAGCGCAGGGATAGCTAATTTTAAAGCAAAGAAGCGAGTATTGCCGTTTTATTTACAGTTACCGATAGGTGAGTATACCAAACATAACTATAAATTGAATAAAGATGTTTTCAATTATATTTTAACAATTTATGAAAATTAAAATAAAAAGAAAAATAGATAAAGCTACACGCTATCAAATCCAAATAAATGTTTGAATTTGAATATTCTACCACTACTTAGTTTGAAATAGTAAAACATAGTGTAACAAAAATCCCTAAGAAGTCACTTCAACAAAACACGATATGCGGGTTGCTTACAATTTTTTACGTCATTAACTCAAGTCACCGTCGTGATAGTGACATTGCGCAGAATACGTCTGCAGGAGTGACGTTGTGATTTCTGCAGGAGTGGATATTCATGAAGTTCCCAGCTACGAAAAGCTATCTCCAAATTAATAAATACTCTTCTCTTCATACTTCATAAGAATCAGTCTAATTCATGTTGTAGATTTAGGATAACTTTTTAAAAATCTTAGCAAAATCCTAAGAGCACATTGAGGGGGATGCATACATTGAAATTACCGAAACCATCAACTATCTGTTTTGTATCGACCAAAGGTAACCAACCAGAATTTTGTAAACGTTTACTCTCATTTGTATTGTAAGAAAGAGACATATCCTTTCATAGTTGAAGTTATTCCGGGATTTCGAACTATTACCGTTCCTCCAATTTCATATTGAATTTCACTAAATAGGAATGCAAATACTTTGTTAATTAATTTAGCTGTGGCTGACACTTTATTATCATGCGAGAGAAGTTTGCCCACAATATAAAGCAAACTATACCACGGAAGAGTGTACAAGTCTTGCTGTATTGGAATGCGAATCTCATCATTATTGTTTAAAGCTATAGAAGCATACGGTTGGTGCGTGTGTTTTTCCGCATGACTGATTCAATCATCAAATAAAGCCTTTTCTGACACGTTCAATATATAACCGCTCATTTTGATGAATGCAAAGAATTTTTTTTGGGCTTTTTATAATGAACTCCAAAGTAAATAATAAATGCTTTTATTCGCATTTTCATTTATTGTTATCTAGATTGAACTTTAAACCCAAGTGATTTTAAAAACTGGTAATTGATGGGTGTTAATCCCTCAACAGTATTCTTTCGAATGATGTAATTATTGTTTCAAACAGTATTTATATGCTTGCGAGCAGTATAATTAAAAACTATACCCATCTTGTTTTTTAAGATGTAATCTTACCGTGATGGCTTCTCTAAAATTATTTAACTTTCAGTCTTGGTCACCTATTCTAAGAGTTAAAGAGGTTATTACTCGCGTGCTGGTAGATAATTTGATTTGGAGCCTCTATAATTTTGAATTCTGGTGGGGCGCGTGGGAAGAATTCATGAATTAAATGCACTTTTTTACTATTTGAATAAGAATTTGTAGTTATGCTACACTCAATATACACCTCATTTACTTTAATTATAGAAACTGGGTTGTCAGATTCATGTAATTTATTAGATTTTAATTAAACCCTAGAATATTACCGATTGAATCGTTCGGTACAAAATTTATCTCCTTATTGCTTTTAATTTCACACTTAAGAGTATCCCCAAGTAACACAAATGACCTAAAATCGACGTCGCTGTGACGTCCTAATTTACGTCACATAGACGTCTAGAAGACGTCTCAGCGTGGAGCTGTACGACGTCATTTTAAGACGTTGTTTAGACGTCATTATAAGACGTTGTATCGACGTTATTATAAGACGTTGTTTCGACGTCATTGTAAGACGTTGTATCGACGTCTTTTTAAGACGTTTATCGACGTCTTTTTAAGACGTTGTATCGACGTCTTTTAAGACGTTGTTTCGACCTTATTTTAGGGCATTGTTTCGACGTAATTTTTATGGTATAAACATAAATGGCGGTAGGAAAAATAAATAATTTAATTCTAGTTTTATTTATATATAATATGAAAAAATTAATTAAAAAATATTAATGCACAACAATATATGAACAATAAATATTACACATAAAAAGTATTTAAAAAAAATATTACGAAAAATACAAATTAATTAAATAAATAATGCATCTTATATCTACAAAAAAGTTATGTACATATTTATTTGCACGTTGTTGTGTGGTGTATATTTCAACTAGTTCACCATCTCTTGCTAATGACTGCTTGTTTATATTCTTCATAATGGCACTTCGCTTCGTGTCTTACCATATCTATAAAAAAGTAATTGTCATAAGCAATATAAGCATAATTTTATCTACTTACAATATTAAGAAATTTCAGTAATCTCCCGTGGTAATTAAAATGCTGGACATGACACAACACAAAAATGGCGGAGGGTGCGTTCATACATATACAGTAGTCTGAGCATATGTCAATTTTTATTTGAATTTATTTTGCTGCAATTTCTTTTAATTTTAGAAAAGAGTTGTAAATACAAAAATGAAAATATAATTCTTTCAATTTACCAAATTATTCTAAAATATCTACCTTGTATAATTTATATTCAGAATTGGGCTGCTGGGAATAATTATTGTTAATTGCCCGAACCATTTTTTTTTATATTTCAAATTTTCGGGCCAAGCGCAATAAATTTTATTATTTTTATTACGCAGCCAACATTTCGGCAGTTTGAATAGAATTTGTACCAACAAAGTCTATTACAGCTAATGCCAATCTATACAAGAGAAATTAGAAATTAAAAAAAAAAAATGCAACTTGGTCAAGATCACCAGAATCGAAATATGTATTAAAAATCACTATGATGTCTCTTTGTCGATGGTTTACTTGAATCCAATCGTTCTAGAATAGCTTGAAAGGGAAGATGTAAAGATTCTTGGAAAACTTAGGAAAGTGAGATTTTTGGAGCTATAGGAAATGCTCAGGTAAAACCGTAAAACTATATAGATAAATCTTTGTTTTTATATTATATATTTCCCTTTATATATACATTTGCTTTTGTATTAGCAACATTTCTTAAAATGGTTTTTTAAAGCATTATTAGGTTTTGTTTAAATTGTTGAAAATTAATATGTCCATGATTTTTATAGCAAAAAATATAACAGATATAAATTGTTTCCGTTTCGCATTAATAATTATGTAAACATGTAATATGTTTTAAATAAATAAAATATAAATATCACCACGGCATACCTATATTTGGGTGTGCCAATCTGCTTCTATTCGTAGATTTTGGTAATGACAATAATTAAATAAATATATATATATATATATATATATATATATATATATATATATATATATATATATATATATATGTAAATATAAACTAAGTTTTATATTACATTTATTCTAATTTTAAAAATCATTATAATAAACAATATATTGTTATATATTTTTGCATAATGAATTGATATATAAATAAAAATAATATATCCCTTCGTGTGTTATTAATTGTCAAATTAAATAAATTTAAAATATGAATTTTTAATAATATTAATAATAAAGTAAAAATAATCGTCATAAAGACGTCAAATTAGACGTGGAAAAAAGGTTTAAATAGACCTAATTATGACCATATAAAGTCGTCATATGGACGTCATAGCGACCACAAATCTGACGTCTAAATAGACCTATTTCAGACCAAAAATCAACGTCACAATGTCGTCGTATAGACGTCGGATTAGACGGCAGAATATGACTTAAATTCGACCTGAAATCGACGTCACTTTTTGGTCGACCGTCGGTCAGTGTTACTTGGGTCATTATTTGCTACTATGTTAAATTCGGTATCTGCATGTAACTTTTTGGATAAGAATTTATATATATGCAATTTCGTAAGTAATTGTTTGACTGCCAATATAAAATTTATTATGCCAAGGACACTCCGAATTCTCGTCGAATATAACTGGTAGAGTAAAGGTTTGAGTCGTAATTGAATTAGTACTGAAGAGCATAAATGTGTATGACATGACAAAAGAATATAAAAATACCGATTTCCTATGCTAGTTTTAAAGTTGTACCCATTTCCGCTAAAACCGGAAGTAATACAAAATTTCTGATATGATCATCTTATGAGTCCCTTTGTCTAGTTTAACTTTGCTTATTAACATTTTTTTTTGTATCTCTCAAAATAAACGAAATATTCGTGGTGCCGGACTTACGCCAAACACCCTGTATACCGACATGATTTTTTGTCGATTTTTTTTTCTTTTTTCCTTTGGTATATGTACTTGAGCTTGACATTCAAATATTCTTGAATGTGATAAATCTATTTTTTTATTGGTCGAAATTTCTTCAGGAACTGCATTTTATTTTGGAGCGCCACTGTAGGTGAGCTATTCTTCAAATAAATAGCTGTATTTAATGCTTTTGTCCAATAACGTTTGCCGATATTTGCATCAAACAATAAGCATCTGGCTTTTTCAGCTATTGTTCGAATAGTTCTCTCCGCCACACCATTCTGCTGGGGTGTATACGGAATTGTTGTTTGGTGAACTATTCCGCGCCGCAGCGGCTAGAGTCTAAGTACGCCGTGACCTCATTCCTTTGTATACAAGTCATTGTCGCTTCGAAGGCTTCTAGAATGGTATGCGCTGTATAAATACCGGCCGAAAGAAAGCGGAAGGACAGTCTCATATATACAAGCAACCAGAAATGAACTCAGTGATATAAATAAACAGTTTACAAGTTGTTAACATAAATAAATGTAGTTATATAAATAAGTGTAGTGATATAAATGTTAGTTAGATAAATAATCGTAGTGTTTAAGCATTTAATAATATTCTTAGTGTTTATAATTATTTAATCATAGTGTTTGTTGTTTTTATTATCTTTTAATATTTAGTCTTAATTATATATCGTTTAATAAACGTATTCTTTTAGTTAATAATAATTGTCTATGTTTTACACTTCACCCATATAAATAAAAACGTTACAAATATATAAACCATTTTTCAAGATTCCTTGAAATTTAACTGAACCACTTGCTCTACACGTTGATTTATCATACACTTTACATTCTGATTTATCAAACAATAATATAACCTTTTTCAGTCATTTTGTGTACAGAGAGTAAATTCGCAGATAAATTTGGTACATACATTACATTTTTTTATAGTTATCAATTCCTTTTCACTGTGTTCAAAATTTATCTTCACATTTCCGATACCATTAGAGAAAAGTTTCTCCCTATTGGCTAAAGATATATCATTGTATAACTGGTTATAATTCGTCATCCAGTCTTTCTTCATTGACATATGTGATGTAGCACCAGAGTCTATTATCCAGTCAGTTATAGAACCCATTGTCACCAGTGCATATGTAGAACTCAACAATGTTTGTTATATTTCTTCTGCCCCTTCTTTTGATACTCTTGATTATATTTATTTTTATTTTGAAAACATTCTAGCATTTTATGTCCAACTTGTCCACAAGAATAACATTTAAACTTTTCCTGGGATTACCTTTATCCCTATTTGTTGAATTGAATAATTGTTTCTTTAAAGAGTACTTTACAAAAAAATCTCCTTCATTGTGAAGTCCCGAATTTTGTCCTTTATTCGTGTAAAAGTCGGCTTTTTTGAAAACGTAGTCTAAAATTTCGTTGACACGTTTGAATTAAAAGTGAAATATGGAAAGCGACACTAGTTCAAGCTCTTCATCAGAAGACGAAATATTAATTTTTGTAAGAAGATCAAAAATATATGGAAACAGGGAGAGACTGTATTAACAAATACGATGATTTAGATTTTTTTAATAGATTAAGATAAACAAAACTCATTGTTATAGCATTATTAGAAATAATTGAACCAATGATGTGGCAACACGCTTCGAAGCTTCACCCTACAAACCGTGATGCATTGAATTTGATGTGTTAACATGAAATTGATGCACTTTTTCTTCATTTGCCACTTTATTTATAGTTTTATTTTCTATTATTTACATATTTATCCTTTTCTATTAAATGTAATGTTCTTAATTGATCTTCAGAACTTAGAGATCTGCATTTCCGCTTCTTCCCGCAAATTTCCATTTTTAATGAAAGAACGTTGTCAAATTCAAATTTTGTCACTTTGAATTATTGACAAAAATGGCGCTGTTTCAGTTTTGCCAACCAACAAATAATTGATTAAAAGACACTTTATCTAGCAGATTCTTTACAAACTATTATAGAATAGAAGCAATTAAAGTCGACTTTCAAAGTCGATTTTTCGAAAAAGTAAGCTTTAAAAAAAGGAGAGTTTTATGTGATATTATGGAACCGGGTGTAAGACCATTCAACATTACGAAAGCAATAAAGTCATCTTCAATTTTTACGTCAATATCTGCTAATTTATGAACTGGTGACGTATTCTTCCATAGAATTAAAATCTTCACGCTTCGTACGAAATAAATGCAAATGCAAATCAATTTTTCTATTCATGTCTTTCACTTCAAATGCTTTATGCAAATTACTCCAAGCTTATTTAGCTTTTTTGGCATGATATACATGTACATAACATGTTGGCTTTATACATAAACTTATTTTTGCTAATGCCCTGTTATCACTTTCTGGACTTATGACGACATCATTATTCACACCATTTTCCACTGTTTCCCACAAACCATCTAGCATTAAGCTCTTCATGGCAAATTTACATGATGCATAATTTGCTTGTCCCTCTAACTTTTCTATATTAGGTAGTGACGAGGAGAAAGACTGAACAGTTGTAATGTTAGGTGAAGTCGGCATAATTGATTCCAAAAATAATATAATCATAATAATAATAACGTTTATTTCTAATTCACAGTATAGTATTACAATAGGAGGTTGGTAGTATTTTTACAATGGATTTTGTTATTAATTTATGTACATAAAAAATATGAAATAAATATTATTGGTTAAAATGAATGCTCAAATTTGAAGGCAATTTACCACAAAATTATATATATTTAATCATTATTTATTCTTATCAATTTTTGCTAATATAGAAGTGGTAAAGCCTTCTTCCGTAATATTTTGGAGGTACGATGACAAATAATGGTTCCAAAGGGCAGAGTATAATGGACATTGATTGATGAAGTGAAAAATATCTTCTTTGCTTCTAGGTTGCAAAAGGTGCAGTTATCTTCGGCTCCAAGTTCATAGGACTGTGTCCCTTGATATAAAGTCTCGACTTCATGGTATTTGCTAAACGAATTTAATTCATAACTTTAGTGATGTTGATATTTACTGAAAAGAATAGATAATTTTCGTTAATTTGAATTAGTTCTTTGTAACAGATACTGTATGTATATTGGATGATTTGGTTTTTGTCAACATTTTTTTGTAATGTTCAATCATAGTTTCTCGATGACATTTTAAAATCACTCTGCTTTGTTTTTCCCAAATCCATTCATAGTTTATTTTCGTTAACATGATTTTAAATTGTTGTACCCAGTTATATCTGATTTGTTCTGGGTTTAATTTACTTTTTTGTACTAATTTGTTGTAACACATTTTCGGAAATCGGTTGTTTCTCATTACCAATATTTTATACCACCAATCTATGGCTTTTGTGAAAATACGCAATTCCATATTTATTAATTAGCATTCATGTCGTACCATATAATAGGGGGTTTTTCTTTGCCAGCTGAATAAACCTTTTAAATAATCTACTTGTGTTTTTTCGAGCATATTAATGTATCTTAAACTCCAGACTTCAGACGAATATAGCATAGTTGGTATAATAACTGATTCATAGAGTTTTTGTCTGGCATGCCATGAGTCTATCTTACATTTTGCCATTATTTGTTTTATGTTACCCACTGCAGAATTAGCTTTATTCGTGATATCTTTGGCTGCTTCTAGAAGTAATCCAGATGTTACAAATGGTATACCTAAGTACACATATTGTTGGGTTAATGAAATTTTATTGCCTTGACATTTAAAACTTCGTGTTGACGTAGAGCTTCTACCTCCATGGAAATGAATAACTTTTGTTTTGTCAGTATTGATTGTTAGTAAGTTTTCTGTGCAATAACTTTCCAAAGCATTGAGTTTTCTTTGGACGTCGATATGTCAATTTTCTAGAATAACAAGATCATAGGCGTAAAGAAGTGTTAGAATGTCTTGGTTTGTAGAGATAAAAACGCCTTCTAAATTACATTTTTCCCTAAAATATTTTTCCATATTTGCTATATATAGAGAGAATAGTAAAGGACTAATTGAGTCTCCCTGTAAAACGCCTTTAGTAATATTTATGTATTTTGTAGCATTTTCTTGGACTTTTACTTTAAGTTGAGCTTGATCGTAAATGTTTTGTAGAACTCTAATAATTTTTGAGCTTACTCCTGTAGAGTACAATTTGTTCCACAGTAGTTCATGGTTAACAGAGTCGAAAGCTCCTTTAAAATCAACGAATATGGCGTACATGTTTTTATTTGATGACATTTGCAGTTGTACAATTGAATTTAATGTAAAGATATGATCAGTGCATGATCTACGACGTCTGAAGCCTGCTTGCAATTCAGGTACTATTTCGTAACTTTCGGACCAGGTCAGGAGTCTTTGGGCTAGTATCTGTGTTAATAGTTTTAATATTGTGCAGATTAGAGCTATTGGTCTATAATTACTTGGATTTTGTACGTCTCCTTTTTATATAACATTATTATATCTACTTTAGTGAGCACTGGGCCCTGTTTCATAAAAATTACTAGTCGACAAGTTATAAGTGATAAGTGTACAAGTGACAAGTTCTAGTAATTTCTGTTTCAAGAATAATTTTTGACTACTTGTCAGTTTTCCAATATTACTAGTGATTTTTTACAAGTTGACAAGTTTGAAACCATAGTTTCATTGTGAATGTAATATGCAGCCACCTTTGCATTAAATGTATATTTTTAATCACATTAAAAAGTATGTATTTTAAAATAATTGAATTTAATTTTGTCCATATTTTGACATTCAACCCTTGCTATCAAAGAAAGTTAAGCAGGCAAAATTATAATTAATTGTAATTATATTTAAAATGTCAAAAATTCTATGAAATTGGCGTTTCTTCGAGAAATTAAGGAACATAAAGACATCCTATTTGGCGCTTTTTCCATAAATTTAACAAAAAATATGAAATGTGAAAAATGGAAATTAATCCATGAATTTGCTGTTTCGCACGCATTAATTTCAAATGAGAAGGACTGGCAATATTGCCGGGATACATTATGGCCAAATTTAAGAAAAAGGACATTGGTAAATGCTTTTGTTACAGTCTCACTTTGCAGTATAATAAACCATTTTCTAATTTATTTCAACAAACTCAGTTTCATATTTTCTTTTAAAAATTTAATTAGATTAATCATAGGACAATCTTCTTCTGAAAATCCTAGCCCGTCGAAAATTAACATAAACCTCTTCCTCTTCTGAATCACTGGACCACATTTTTAAATTTGCAAAAGAAAATTGCTATAATTAATTGTCATAAAAAAATTCAATTGTCAACTTGTAATTTTCAAATGACCAATCTTTCATTCGTGGTTACTGTTCACTTGTAAAATGCTAGTAGTAAAAACCAGAAAATATTTTTTGAAACGCTACACTTGTAAACTGCAAAAATATACTTGTAGAAACAGACTAGTTTACTTGTCACTTGTAATTTACACTTGTAGGTTTTTGAAACAGAAACTTGTCAAATTATTAGTTTGACAAGTTCTACAGTGGTAATTTACAAGTGTAGAAGTTTTATGAAACAGGGCCCTGGTGGTACATTTTCTTCTTCAAATAAACTCTTTATTCTTAATAAAATAATGTTCCAGTTTTTAGGCAAGTTTTTCAAAACTTCATTTGGAATCGTCTACTCCTGGTGCTTTATTGGTTTTTAATTGTTTAATTGCATTAGTCATTTTATTTCTAGTGATTTTGTCATCCAAATAGGGCCGGGATGGTTCAAAGTGTGTGAGTTTTTCTTGTGCATATGTTATAAATATTCCTGCATAATGTTCTTCCCCTCTGTTCAACATCTATTGGGTTTATTCTTTTTCCTTTCGTACTCAATGACCTGATCATTTTCCAGAATTCTTGTGGGCTTGAAATGTTGTTAATTATAGATTTTTGCTTTTCATAATATTTTTCCTTTTTTTGTTTCTGAAGAAGCTTATATTTTTCTTTTTCTATTAGATATGGTTTTAAATACTCTTCATTATGTCCACGTTTATATTTTCTATAAAAAATTCTTGTCAGTTTTTTTTTTGCAACAGTACTTCTTTGTCGAACCATTGTTTATCTTTACCTGTATTATGTGTGGTCTGTAGCTTTATGAAATCTACTTCTGTCGCTATTTTCATTACGGACTGTATAAGATAATCATAGAGGTCTGTTTCTTCATTTATGTGAGTTGTCTCCCCTAATAATTGTAATTTTTGTTGAAATAATAGTTCTCTTTTCCATTTAATCCTGTGCCTTTGTTTTGGGGATTTTCTGTTCTGGCCTCGTTTTTTTTTGCTGGTGTTTTTCAGGGCGAGTGCAATCGGTAAATGTACGGTAGGTAAAATCCAAAAATAATAAAACGATGGAATAAATAAATTCTACTCTACAAAAGGTTTTGTATTAATAAAATATTAGGCAAAATCTTGGGCCCATAACCTAATGAAATCTGCTCCCTGGAATAATATTCTTCCTGGATTAACAACTTTGTAACAGAGTCGCAATATAAATGAATTTATTAAGATATCGATGTCTGACAACTATATTTATTTTTTACATGTCAATCACAATATATCAACAACTAAAACTCATCCATAACAACATATTTTGATATGTGATTACTTGATTCTTACAGCAGATAATGAAAACGTAGATATTGGGACACTGTGCAAAGTGCAATGCAACTTAGTGTTTATATTTGATGACGCAGCGTGCGATAAACATGATGTAATTAGAGAATACTTTTGTATAGGTCGCCACAAGGCTATAGACTGTTTTTATTTATATCAAACGTATATCAAAATCCTCAAACATCTTATACGGGATAATGACAACCTATTAATATTATTTAAACAGGATTATATAAATTTAAAACATTATATACTGATCATGTGAATACAGACACGCCATATGAAAAGTTTGAGGACCTCTGTTCTTTATGCTGGCGTGACAAGTATGGTTTTGTAATTATTAATAAAGAATGTGAATTAAATAGTGGCCATTACCGTACAGGCTTCGATCAGTATATTATAATAAATAACAGTGCCACGAGCTGAGATGCCTCAGTTGGTGGTTAGCTGTCGTAAGGTAAACAACTGAAACACGTTAAGGTTAAATCACAGAAAACAGCAAGCAAACAGAACGGGCGCTTTGCGGGTAGTATTTACTCCACTAAAATGTGGGTTTTATGAGTGTCGGCCTCTGTGTGCAGCCCACAGAACTATATTTAGTGGCCCAATAATATATTGCAGAGTACATGATAATGAATTAAATAATCAACAAGGGCGATTTTATCCGACGGTCAACGAAATGTGCCGAAATAAGACGCGCTCAAATATGTAAAACTGATTCTTGGAACAACTGTAAATTACACAACCTCCCTTCATAATTCACCGAATAACATTGCAGAAAATTGTTAATTGTTCAACCCCTTCCACATACGCCTTTTATATTATATCAGCTGTAGTTTAGTGTTAAGTACTGTAAATCTGAAGGTGCTAGTGTATAGTGAAAATAATCATCTTAAATTAAGTAAAAACAGAGAAAAAATAAAAATATAGCAAAATGAGTCGGCCAAAGAAATGTATCTATTTCAATTGCTCTTCTGTTGAAGACAATTTAAAATATTATAGTTTGCCAAAAGATGAAGAAAGAAGGAAGCTATGGCTTATAAACAGCGGAAATAATAATTTATTAATGCTGCCATTCTCCACTTTGAAACATAATGCGAACATCATTTTAATGAAAATGAACAGTGTTTTTCAAATCAAACATCGAAAACATTTCTGAAGAGCGCTATTCCAACAAAAATTAGTGAGGTATAATTTTCATTTTTTTAGTTAATATAAAATATAATAAATATAATGGGCGCACTTGGTTTTAAATGTCGACTTAACTTTTTCGATTGTGAATAAATATTTCAGCCAGTCGCAACATTTTTATTTTTGCAGTACAGTAACAATTAGGTATTTGTTAAATCTAGAAAGTAATTGAGTAAAAAATGTCTGTATCCCACCAAAAACCCTTTTTAAGCGGTCAGTTTCGGTGCCAATTTCAACACCTAGTATAGAATATATTTTAGTTTTTAAGCCAGCACTGGTTCTACGTTCGTTATAATTATTTAATTACTCATTCTCATTATTGTAATATAATTTTCTTTATTGCAATCAAGAACTTCATTGTTGTATTCCAATTTTCTTTATTGTAATCAATAACTTCTTTTCTTCTTTGTTGTAATCAAAATAGTTAGTTGCGTATATAGAGAGGAAAGTGATAAAGAAGACGAAAACAAGCGACAAAGATACTTTATGCTCGTAATACACACAAATTATATTTTTCTACGCCCTTTCAAAAATGTTTATTAAAAAGATGTTAAAACACATTCTTCAGATTTTACTCTGAATGACTTCATTTTTAGTTAGTTGAGTTAGACCATTTCCTAAGTATTTTTGTGTTGTACACTACCAGTAAGGCCGTTTCTAAAGGTGGTGCAAAAGGTTACCGTGCATCTGGGTCACCAAACCCAACTCGTTTATTACCTATAGGTAAAAATTTTGATGTCGACAACAAACGTCTTTTTGTTTCTATCAATTTCTCAAATCTATTATTTATATTTAGATTTTTAATATAATTTTAAATTCATTTTTGATGTTTCTACACTTTTAAATGTTTGAGATTCTTCTTGTTTATTAGCAGAATTGACGGTATTTTTGAAGGATAATTATTATGTATGTATATTATGAATTCATAGCTATAAATGATTAAAAATAAAATAAAAAATATTTGCGAGCATAATAATTTGTAACACTGGTGCCAAAGATAATTTTTCTAAAATTTTGATAAAGTCTAAATAAAGTCTGTTCTAAGCCATCCACATGGTTTTAGTTAAAACTTAATTACATTATTCTGGTTCTCAGATTGCCGCAATCATAAAGAATATTTACTGAGCATAATTTATAAGACAAAGTTGTTCAAAAAATGCAAATGGGAGAGCGATGGAATTCAAAATAGGAACAAAAAAATAGTCAAATTGAAAGTGGTATCGCATTCAAATTAAATCAACTAGTACCTATGAAGCAGCAATACTTCGTGGCTTACCTACAACAATATTTCACTTGAATGAAATGTTGGTATTTTTATTTATTTTAAATTTATGTTATAATAAACTAAATAGGTACATGACAATAGTTTTATTTTAAATATGTTGCTTTGCATATCAAAAATATATAAATTATATTTGCAGTTAATTTTGTTATGTATATATCTATATGTATTAATTTTTAATATTAACCAATGTGTATACATATACCTCTTTATTATCTGCCTAAATTGCATAAGAAAATCTCAAATTGCAATTTGTTTTATCCCCAAAAGTATATGTTAATTATATTTTAATGTATCCTTTTCATTATACATATACCCAAAGGATTAATACTTTATGTTGAATTTATAAATTAATTAAAATTATTGCAAGTATTAGAATTTATATATTTATTAATATTAAGTGCTAAGAAATACTCGAAATCTGTCATACAGCATATATTCAAAACCGACGTTTCGGTACACACGTGTACGTTTTTCTTTTTAAGGGTAAGATTACAGATTTTTACACACAATCATGTACACATAAATACATTCGATTAAACATTTTTCAAACATTTACAAAAAAACACATATCTATTTGTTTCGATTTCAAATTCCATATCTAATTTTTGCAGTTACAAAGGAAAAGAACTAAATTTTGCTTCCTAATTTATGTGCAGACTTTTATGATTTCTTCAAAATTTATTTAATGATTTTTTTTTTCTAAAATAATTTAGGGAGTAACACACGTAAACTATTTGCTTATAAAAAAAATTTGTGTAATTGAAATAATTGTTGTGCGTGTTACAAAAATTATTAGGATCAACAACTTACTCCTTGCTCTATTGTCTTATTTCATCGCCCCTTAGTAATATTAGAATTCGTTAATTTTCGATAGTTTCCGTTAGTCCTCGCTACCCTTAGTAACGGAAAATAGTTTTGAGCACTGCTTTCTCTTTGCCCCCAAAGAAAAATTATCAAAACTATTTTCTTATGCATATCGATGCGCTTTGTACCATCTTTTGGTAAATGGGCGAATTAGAAAGCGAAGTTCAATTATTACCATTAGGCGCCCGTTCTGTTGCTTGCTGTTTGTCTGTGGTTAAATGGAACCCCTAGTGGCGCGCGTTCGAACGTTGGTCAGAACGCTGACAAATGAATTTAGTTATTTAAACAGCAAAATTATAAAAATAATCAATTTTTTTGTTAAAATCATGAAGAAAATAGTTAAGGTTTATTCTTCAACAAACGATATATATGATAGTTTCAGTCAAATTATAGATAAATGGGAAAATATGTATATTTTTTAAATTTTAATTAATTACTCCAAAACCAAATCAACAATTTTTTATTTTTTTTTGTATGTTATGTGTATATATCCCACCAACACACATATACAATTTAATTAAAATTGACCAGCACAATTTTGTGTAATTAAAGAAAAAGTGTCATTTTTGGTACAAAAGCTAACATAAAAATTAATATTTCAAAAACAGAATCAACAATTTTCTTTATTTTTACTTATGTTAAGTAGGGGAGCGCGCTATATCTACATTATTTTTTTTAACAAATTTAAGCAGTACAGTTTTTTGTTACAAGACAAAGTTTGACAAAAATAAGGCGTTTCTAACTTTTTCTTTGAAACGTAAATGAAAATTGCAATTTTACAATTTTTACTACAAAATATATTATATTACCTTCAACATAGATATTTTATAAAGTTTAATACTGTACCTAGTACTTGTAAAAAAATTATTATAAAGTCACAGAAATTTTCATAATTCCTGTACAGGTACCAGGCGCCACGAGTAGCTAAGTGAGTAGTAGTTGTACTACTAATACAATATTACCGGCTATCTTGTTTCTATAATGCCGCGAACAGCAAGTTACTTTAAAACCGTATTATTACCAATTTAAAATGTTTATGAAAATTAAATAAAATAAATAAATAAATATTTCATCACGGCATATTACCCATTGCTGGGTGTGCCAATCTGCTTCATACACAGATATCGGTAATGATGGAATATTTGTACCGTGCGGGCGCTTACCAGGCGTCACCTCACGGGCACTCATTGCTGGCGTGGAGAGTGCGCCACAGGGGTCAATTTTGTGCCATTAAAATGCGATGTAATTTTTGGCGTCGGTCGGGATCGAACCCGCGTCCCCTAGATTCGCGACCAGACACTCAGGCACACGGCCACGAGACCCCATGAAAATTATATATATATATATATATATATATATATATATATATATATATATATATATGGTGACCGCAACCCCGGAACATAGGACTTAACATGTAAAATCATACTGTTGTAATTTCCTGCTTCCCTAATTATTTTAGGTAAAAATGCTTCAAATAAAAGTTATAGAGAATAAAATTATGCATCTAAAATTTATTTAGTAAGATTATTTTGACGAATAAAGCTTATAATTATTTAAAAAAAAAATGCATTTATAAATATATATATATATATATATATATATATATATATATATATATATATATATATATACGCATATATATATATATATAATATTTTAATCAATAAGAAAAATACGTATTTATAACAATTTATTGTCATTACAGTACCTATTAAATAATAGCTTTCATACAATTATTAAAAAAATGCAGTTACAAACAAAATTAGTTCACTTTTTATTTGTTTATTGACTTCAGATCCAATACATGTACGGGTACACAAAAGTATAATTATTGTTTTGTCAATAAATATATACATATTTACATATTTTTTAACTGGTAAATTATAATCATATTTGAAAAATATTATATTTCTTTGAAAATAATCATCCTTTAAAATTTTCCTAATCCCAACCTTGTCAAATCCCCGGCAAAATATCCAGCCATCCAGCTGTGAAGGGTCGGGCTGCTATCACAGGTAATGTCATGTGCATATACTTGACACAAGGCATAAAACTATTTATGCATAAATTATGGTTTCTACTATTATAATACATATTAGCTATTTATTGTTTTCCATTACTTTATCAATTAACATAAATTTTACAGTATTTAACAATAAATCATTTTTTGGTTAAAGTTCTATATTTTATTTTGTAATATGTTTGATTGGTTTTTTTCCTAAACTAGTAGTTTTTTAGCCCTTGGTCCCAATTAAATATGTAATACATGTATTTGTATGTAAAGTTGTACCCCGACTTACACAAATTCGACATACGCGATTTTTGTCGGTCCCACCTATCGCGTAACTTCTGGGTATTACTGTATTCGATTTTACCCCTAATTTTACGGAATTGTTTACAACGAAATTTCATCGTACCGGTTATTCATTGGGAAGGGTATATCCTTCCTAACGAATATTCAGTTTAGTTTGTCGTCGTACAGTGGTGTTATCGTTTTATTATATTGGCGGCACAATGGGTGACAACTTGCCTCGCAATTTATGTTATTTTGCACCTCGTTAAATGATGTACCAAACAGAAAATATAAAGTAATGTAATACATTTTTATGACTACCATAATATCTCGCGCTGATATGTACCTGCCTACCATAGATAAGGGAGGTATAGAGATCGTGAAAAAATCATATATCGAAATTTTCATAAATAAGTACATTTTAAGGTCTATGGGATTAGATATCATCAATTGCACAATAATGTCTATGTGCATATGGATGTGTGTGTGTGTGTGTTTAAGAATTCATACACATTAGTATTGAACACCAATAAAGTTGAGAGTTGAGTATCACTTAAAAGTCTAAAAATTGGTGTCATTTTTCACATATGTTGGCATATTATCTGTATTAATTAATTTAAAAATTAGTATAAGTAGGCAGGAATATATACAGAGTGACACAGAGAAGGCGGGCTAGTCAAAATAACTTTTTCATTTATAATTATTTTTTAATTCTCCTTGCATATTTGTAAACTAGGCTTAGGGGCTCACAAATCATGGTATTTGATATGATGGTAGCCCTTCCAGTTTAACCGGAAATGATATTAACTTTCATATTTCAAATGGAACATCCTATATGTTTTTATATACATATTTGGAATCTATGTAAATTACGAATTCAACAATATCATTGAAGTGCATTTGTGTTGAAGAAATAAATTACAAATACGTATGAGACAATTATGAATAATTAACCTGGTAAGTAATATCAGGTAGGCTGTGATAACAAATTGATCATTTTTTGTAACAAAATATGAAAACTTACAAATATAATTTACTATTTAAACAATTAACTTAAATATTACTTAATATTATCTCAATTATTTTCACAGCTTGCCTAATTAATGGCTTACCAGGTTAAATATTCATAATTTTCTCTTACGTTTTTATAGTTTATTTCTTCAATAAAAATGTACTTTAAGCATATCGTTGTATTCGTAATTTTACTTAGATTCCAAATGTATAAAAATATAAAGGATGCCCCATTTCAAATATGAAAGTTAATGTCGCTTCCCGTCAAACTGGAAGCGCTACCATCATGCCAAATATCATGATTTCTGAGCCCGTAAACCTAGTTTACAAATATGCAAAGAGAATTAAAAAATAATTATAAATAACAAAGTAAGTTATTTTGAGTGGCCCGTTTTTCAGTGTCACCCTGTATAAAAGAAAGTTTGTTTCATTATTTTTTTTTAATTTCTTTTAAACAAGTTATTGAGTTTCAAACTCGACTGACTATAATTATTTTCCCGATAGTAAGCAAGCTTTGTCAGGAGTACCCCAAAACATTGAAATACGTGCTATAGAAATTGTGCGTTGTAAGATTTGTGCTTGCTAAAGCTACGTGCTTCAGGCAATGAGTATAATTCACCGAACTTGTTTCCGAATCCCAGAGTATGCTTGCCACCTCTAGCTTTACCTTTACACTCAGCACTGACAGCCGCAGCCTTCTCTAATATACAAGCCATGCTGTTCGAATGGCAACAGCGCAAAATCTGTTTTCGATGGTCCTACCGTCATACAGGATCACCGCTTTATCGTTTGTATCACGGTAGAAGATACATACAGGTATTGTAACCCAGCCGATTGCAAGCGGCGATGAGTCGCTCGTCCGTATACAATTGTGCGAGAGAGAAGGATAGTGAAAGACAGAAAACGGTGCCTATGCATTCCGTTCGCTTACTGTGTTGCTATCGAGTTTTCCTATATTATTTTCACGATTTCAAGTTCTTGTTTATTAATGGTGTTAACAGTAGCATATATTATAAACTAATAAAAATGGGTAAGAGGTACCCAATTGTAAATACCATGAAAAGATAAAATATTAACATCGAAAGACTATATTTGTGAAAAGCATTTTCAACCTCAGTATAACAGTTAAATGATTAAGACATATTAAATAAAATTGATCAACTTGAAAATATGTCTACAGCACAAAAATTATTATTAAAATAATATAATATATAATAATATATATAATTATATAAGTATTAATGAATTATTTTTATTCAGTTAACGCAGGTAGCGCACGACATGATAGCCACCTTTTTCTGTCTCTCTCGCACACAACTGCCTGCGTTCTGGCGATAAACTTGACCACTACTTCTCTTTATTATGTACTGTGGCTTGTATTTATAGAAACAAATACACATAATTATGTTATACATATTTATTACGTACTAAATCCTACATTTAATTTTAATACTGTAGTGTACAGAAATATATTATTTGTATTAAAATTACAATTACTTCTTAAAAGTATGTACCTAGTTTCCTTTTCTTATTTTTTGGACATGATTCTATATTTTTCGTTGCTCATGTTTGCAATTATTTTTATTTTTTACATAATTGTTAAGCAATATGTTGGCAAAAACACTACTTAACATATTCATAATATGTATATAGCCCTTACCACAAACACAAATATTGCGAAAATCGTCAGAAGAGAAATCATTTTTCAGACTGAGAATGCTCAGTTCGCATAATAAATTTTGTTGATGCTTACATCTAAGAAATTTATATTCTAAATCATTATCATTAATAATGTATTGTAAGATAGCATACATGTGTATAAATATTATCATTACAATTGTGGGTGATTTCTTGACTGTGATGTGATTAGGTGTTAACAATTACTCGAAAATTCAGTCAAACAGTATTTACTCTTACTAAACCAATGTTTCGATGCATCCTTGCACCTTCTTCAGGGTAGTAAGATCTTACAAATTGTTACAAATCATGTACACAAAGTACATTCGTACCAACATTCAGTTAATTTATTAAACATCGTACAAAAATTCAAAGAGCAAATGGATGCGCTAATCTTACTACACTGAAAAAGGTGCAAGGGTGCACCGAAACGTTGTTTTAGTAAGAATAAATGCTGTTTCATGAAACTTTCGAGTAATTGTTAACACCTGAATATCATTACAGCCTCTTTTTACAAATGTTTAAGGTATATTCATTAACCACGGACGGTACTGCATTTTCCACCAGCTTTGGTTGTCCATCACTTTTATTCAATAATTTATCATATTTAATAATATCACCTTCTGAAAAATGTTTTGCACACACTACTGATGTAGACGTAGGGGTTCATAGTTCGATTTTCAACCTGGTACTCTGGTACACATCAGTGATGAGACATTTACCTATACAATAATGCAAAAGATGTAATAAAACACTAACAGAAACTAAAGTTATTTTCCTTTATTTTTCATTATTAATATGTAACTATTTTAATATTAGACATTGTAGCTCACTGTATGCATTTTACGATCAACAAAGATTACTTTACAAGTTTTGTTTAATTCTTAAGTAAATAAAATCCTTTAGAAACTTCTCGTATGTTATTGAAAGTTATGTTTTTCACTCTTAATTTGTTATTTAACCCAAGAATATTTTTTACATAGTACGACAACATCGTTGGATATTATAAAATTGAACAAAACATATTTTTTTTGGGTTTTACTCAAAAATAAATACAAAAATACAGTGCACATACGAGTCGACGCGCGCAAATCTTCGACAGTAGAACTCTCAACAGCGTTGTCAAGTGTCAGCAACACGGCTTGTATGTTATAGAAGGCTGTGACTGAGCTATTGAGATTATTTATGTGAATGAATTTACAAGTTTTAAAAAATAAACAAATCATTGGAAGGTTCAATGAAAACAGTGAATCCATTGAACGGTTCATTTTGTGTGTTCATTTTGTGTAATATGTTTACCACGGGAGGGCAGCATATTTAATCTATTTGTTTACATATTCCATTTATGTATTATTTATTTTTTATTTATGAATTAATTACGAATTGTAATACATTTTTATAATATTCACTCGATCGTTAGCGTTTAAGAAATTCATTTTGACACGAATATTTGATATAAACAAAACAAAAAACCAAACAATGAACACATTGTTGACATGAAAAAGCTTAATTCTAAATTATTGTAATTGGAAATATAAGATAGATATTGAAATGGGTAACAATATTTTATAAATAAAAAAATTGATTTTAACAATGATAAAAATTGATTACAATAATCAAAATATGGATTTAATAAAAATGCATAATTCTTTCTTTTGATCTTAATAATACATGATAATAACACAATGATTGTGTATGTTTTGTATTTTTAGCACACCCAGCAATGGATAATATGCCGTGATGATATTTTTATTTATAAACAAACTATTATACTTTTGCAATAAAAATATCGTATTAAATTATTGCAAACTAATATAAAATAAAATTGAATGATATTTTGGAGATATTTATATAATGGCGATATAGTATGTATATATTTTTAAACATTTTATATATTTCTGAAATGTATTGTTTTGATTTCAACTTTTTTAAAATTTCAAAGTGAAGAATAAGGATTATTACTTGCGTATTCTTTGAATTTTGGTTTATGTCTTGGATATAAGTACGGCAATTGTCCAACAGTTACAACTAGCAAATATAAAGGTTTCTTCTATATCGACGTGCTTTAAAATAATGCCTACTAGCGCTCGCCTCGGACTCGGACTTGAAACAAATTACTGAGGGGTCACAGTTAACGTTAAATAGAACAGCAACACATTACATTTAAATCATTAATGTTTTCAAGTTCTTTATATAGATATTAGATCTGTTTTTTATTTAGTTATGAGCTAGTTATTTGCTGTTGGATCTGTTTTTACCTGTTTCTACTAATAACAGCTCTGTTATTTTAAACACCTGTTTCAGAACTGGTTATCTACTATCAGGTTTTTTTTAACATCTGTTCCAAAGATGGTGTCCCAGTTACCTTGTGATTCTCGTCAAGTACAGTTTCGACCTTGACAAGTGTCTCAAATAAAAGTGTTTCTTACCACTTCAAATGCGAGTCCCGCCCAATACTGGAGTCAGCTACTCAACAACATTGCTTCAGTCAAGCTTACTTGAGAGCTCATCCCGGATTCCCAAATATTCCAGATACTAGTCAACACCACTAACCTTAAACTACACGTTTTTCATCCTCTCAATACATCCACTGACATCTATATTACAATAGAATAACTAAATACAACAAAATAAAACAACTACAGGTCACTTTTGACTACAGTTGTGTACCAAACCAAAATTAACATGTCACTACAATTAACACCTGCCGCCACAAACACGAACACAAAAATGCAAACCTCAACTCCATCTCTCAACTCAACACAAACCAGCCAAAAAAATATGACATTTGCAAACGTAGCAAAAGGAAACGAAACATTCCCAAAACAAGAACAAGCCATAGTTCTACCCTCAATAGAAGGAATTAAAATAAGAGATTACATAGTATCAATTGGAAATATCGTAAAACCAATAAATGTTACATTCGCCTCCCGCATATCGAACAACAGAATATGTATATATTTAAAATGAAAAGAAACACTAAATAAGTTACTTGATGAACATCAATCTATAGAAATAAATGATATAAACCTTGAAATACGTCGACTTATAACGCCCGCAAAAGGCTAATTTTTTTAAATGTCTGTCCTACTATTCCACACGAAGACCAAATATCATGTTTTCTATGTAAAAAACCGGGCTATAGTAGTACCCAATGCAAAAACGCAGAAACAAACCAATAACGAAGAAAACCAGATCACTAAGCCCTCAGGAAGAACTCCCATTAGAAACATTACTAGAGCCAATTAAAATAGAAATGGAAAATAATAAAACAAAATATATACTAACTTACGAAAAGATGAAATTACTGTTAGAAAACCTATACGGAAATACGGATCAACTAGCGATAGCACGAGACTATACCATCAACATTCCAACCCTCTTGCAAAACATGTCAGAATTATACCTACTTCTCAAACACCGATCAATAAAAAGTAGGTTCACCAGAATCATGACGAGAATAAAGCGACAAGTACTAGCAGAAAATGGAAACGTTAGCAATATGCTCTCAAGCCAAGAATCTCTAGTAAAACTTAAATGATAATACAGTGGAATTGCAACGGTTTTCACTCACACTTGGGTGAAATTCAAAAAATTATCACAGACCACGACACACAATACATTTGTTTACAGGAAACTAGGCTAAAAGAACACCAGAAAGCTTCACTAAAAAAATTCACTATGTATCGCAAAGACAGGATAACGGACCAAATAGCCAGCGGCGGCGTAGCTATTCTAGCAAAAAATAACCACCATGTCGAACAAATTCAACTTAACACAGATTTAGAAGCGGTTGCGATAAAAACATATACCCCTTTACAAATGACTACGAGGGTGGTCTGAAAAGTTTCCGACCTAACAAAGATAGAAGACATTTTTTCTCAAAATTTATTTTTATTTTTCTACATAGTCTCCTTGTAACTGTACACATTTCTCCCAGCGATGCTCCCATCTCTTTAACCCGTCCAAATAGTACTCGGCGTTCTTCTCTGCAAAATAATTGTTCACGAAGGTGATTGCCTCCTCATTTGACGAAAATTTCTGTCCTCCGAGCGCAATTTTTAGCTGAGGGAACAGGAAGAAGTCGCTTGGGGCTAGATCTGGTGAGTAAGGTGGATGGTCAAGCAATTCAAACAGTAATTCGTGGATTTTCGCCATGGCAACCGCTGAGGTGTGAGACGGCGCGTTGTCTTGGTGAAACAGGATTTTCTTCTTCTGCAAATGTGGCCGTTTTTCCGCAATTTCTGCCTTCAGCTTGTCAAGTAATGATGCGTAGTATGCTCCTGTAATGGTTTTCCCTTTTTGAAGATAATCGATTAAGATAACTCCATGACTATTCCAAAAAACAGTCGCCATCACTTTCCCAGCCGAAAAAACAGTTTTTGCTTTTTTTGGAGCCGGTTCCCCCTTTGCAGTCCACTGTTTTGACTGTATTTTTGTTTCAGGCGTATAATGGTGTATCCAAGTTTCATCTACAGTAATTAGTCGGCGCCAAAAATCGGATTTATTGCGCCTAAACTGCGCCAACAGAGCGTTGGAAATGTTCATTCGAACACGTTTTTGGTCTAACGTCAGCAAACGCGGCGCCCGACGCGCGGACAACTTTCTCATGCCTAAATGTTGGTTTAAGGGTGCGTTAACGTATTGCGGGTCGCATACACAAAATAGTGATTTTTTTGTCAACAATTTCTCTTTTCTGTGTAATGATATTTGTCTTAAACATACATAATTAAAATACATATTTTTTTGTTTGTGGAATGAAATAAATTTTAGTTATTTTACATTATTTTTGACAATAATAGAAAAAATATTTCTCGAAATGAATGATAACATCGCGCCAAATTTATCTCAAACCATAAAGTTTGTAAAATATGTTAGTAATACTAAATTTGAACTTTATTGCTCTGCTGGATTTTGAGAAATTGGTGTCAAAAAATATAGTGAAATAATTGGCCTCAGTAGCAAAAGTTTTCGTAAAATAGTTCACACTGTTTTCTATAGATGTCTATCCTCGTTTGTCGGTATTACAGAGTAAAGCGTGGCAAATTTAAAATGAGACAAAATTTAATATTGGTAATAAGATTGATTTTAATTGCAACAAATGGAATACTTTTTACATTATTAATCTAAAATAATATGTGTATTCAACATATAAACTCAGAGAAGTTTTAATGAAGTCGTGTGGGCAAAGCAATCGAAACAAATGTTCAGGATCATAATTTTTCTTCATATACCTACGAACAGTTATTTATTAGAATGTCATCTGTTTAATTTCAGATCTTTAATTTTTAATTGACAAAAAAGCAAAATATTTTATTTTGTAAGGTTATATAAATAATAATGAATGAAACAAAAAATTGAAATAAATTTGAAATCTCCGTGAAAGATAAAAAAATACAATACATAAACAATGAACAATATTTGAGAAAAACAAAATATTTATATAAATTTCTATAATTTTAGTAACATTTGTATAAAATAAAAAAAAATCAACTTATTTGAAATTGATAATTATGTCCACTTGTGTGCATTTGCAAATGAGAGACACGATTTGTCTATACCTGCCGCATATGCCCTTTATATTTTTGAGTGCGGATAGGAATATATGGGTAATAAAGTAAAATGGTTCACTGGCCCTTTGTTTTCGCGTTCCTACAAATTATTATTCTATTGTTCAGAACTTTTTTTAATCCTCGGCAAATGGATATTAGGTTAAACATGTCGGTAAGCAATGGTTAATACCGACAAATGACATAGGTTTGTTGTTCTTAAAAGTCGATAAAACTCTTTTGATTATAAGGCATGTGTAATAATAATGATATAATTAGTTTAAAAATAATATATTTATAAAATTATAGGTAATTTATTTCATAAAAACCCCTACTTAGATATCTTATTTTTTATTTGTTGAGCTTTTTGTATATATTCCGGGTCTAAGCCAATTGCCTCTAATAATTTCGGGCAATACGCATTCCAGATAAAATCGCTCAAAAAAATTATGTCTGCACTCCCAGAAAGTACATACAAAATTAAAATGCCAATTTATGCCATTTATGGTAGGGTGAATCTCCACCTTCCACCTGCTTGATATTGGTTGCATTACGCGTCATATTTCTGTTGAATTTCATTAGAAATCCCCTAATCTTTTACCTCGAATTGCCGTTCTTTGTCTCTATACCACAACAAACAACCCTAATCCTAATCAGCCTTACCGCAGCCACATCAGGGCGGCAATGGTACATTATAGAATCATATATAAGTACTGCAAGGACAGTGAAAGAAATTGTTTGATTTAATAACATTTTTATTACAATATTGCAGTCATTCCAGATTCATTTTGGCTCTTTTTTATTGTAATTTTTTCTATATTTATTTGCAATTACATCAACTGTCACTACATCAATATAACATCATCAGATAATTTTTTATAAGGAAAAAAATAATCAAGATCAGTGTCCGCATCTAGTATTTCCGCTATAACCAAGAGTCGCGAATAGAATATTACTTTCATAATTTACTCGTATGTTTCATGTTCAATTGTTTTTATATATTTTTCATTAAAATAGTTGGATAAAATACTACTAATTTGCTCATTAACCTTCTCGCTATTTTTTCAAATACAGAAATTTAAATAGAGAATCATTTGACTGAATCACCCGTATGTTTATTTATTTGAGGAATAATATCCCTTTTTATGGAAATAAGTAAATTTCTGGATTGCAGTCAAAATTATTTTATTTTATTTTCGGCCTCAACCGGTTTCGGCATCCCTTGTGCCTTCTTCAAGAGCTATAAATTGTTACAAAATTTTGAAAAAACTTGTAAATACATCGTTTGCTTACGTGAGAATTTTTTACATTTGTATGAAGATGAACACATTAAAATATAGACACATTAAAATAACAACAAAAACCATGACAACACACGTAGGACGTTAACACAGTTAAAAAACTAAATAAATATAATAAAATATTCATTTATTTACTTTACTCCGATCCGTTTGACCTACATAAATGGCGTCGCAGTATGAGGATTTTATTTTATATATTCCGCTTTTTTCAAGAATATTTTTATGAATCATTTTATTGTTTACTAAAGTGTTTTTTTTTTAATTCAAACGAGTCGTAGCTTTAATCTTAGATTAATAGAACATATTAGTGCAAATTCGAAAACTAAATGTACATCAAATGTAGCTAAGCACTGTATATTGGAAAATCATAATCTGTGTTCTAAAGGATTAAAGATGGACTATTTAGAAACAATGGAAATCCAAAAGGCTTTGAAAGACGGTAAAGTTCTTAGGAACTAACAAATAGACCTTTATAAATCTTCATTGATTTGTCTACGTTGATCCCCATTCTTGTAATTATAACTGCTATTTAAATTGTATCATGTTTTCGTCTCAATTAGTTCTTTCCTGATGATGGCCGAACAAGCCGAAATACGTATTGAAATAAAATTTCACTTATTGAAACTAACCGAGTATTTAATTTTTTGTATTATCATTTTTTATACTATATCATTTAGAGAATACTGCGTAAGGACATGTTAATGTACTTCTAAAATTTATTCAAAAAAAAAAATATTTTTCCTGCAAAATAGCTATTTTCTTTGTAGCTGAACAAATTGAAAATCTAGCCAGCATCTGACCAAGACGGACGTTGGTTGAAAGTTGTAAAAGTTAGCGGTCGGCTTATTCGCTTTGTGCCTTCCAGGTAGACAACGAAAAATACCGTTATGTTAGTATGGATCAGAACCGTAATTCGCCATCTATTAGGGATATTTGTATATATACAGAGAAGTAGTTGTACGTTAAAGCGCTACTACATCATGGCGCTGTTTAGAAAACGCACCCTTAATATGTGACAAGCACGTTCTTTGGACATTTTCATAGGCTCTGCTATCTCTCTCACTTTAATTCGGCGGTCGTCTAGCACCATTTGGTGAACTTTAGCGATTTTATCGTCAGTAGTTACGTCCCGAACGTTCATCGTCTCCCAAGCTCTTACGGCCACGTTTAAATTCAGCTGCCCAAAATTTCACTGTGGTAAATGATGGTGCAGAGTCCCCATACACAGAGTCCAACTCATCTTTGATTTGCATAGGCGTATTACCTTTCAGAAACAAATATTTTATGACAGCTCGATACTCGATTTTTTCCATTTTCACAAAAACACTCACATCGAGTCACTCAAACGACTGTCAAATAAAAACTGCGCGTCCGAAATAGCTGAAACTTTGGTGAATACCTGTCAAAAGATGCACAACTACATTCATTTTATTTTATTTTTTATTTTATTTATTTACGGGAAGCCAACAGATTACCCAATAATAGGCTTCCGCTAATATACAATATACTTTAACAAAATTACCAAATACAGACATTTATGAAAGACCAGAATTAAATATATGCATATGTACACATACATATCGATACCTCAATGCAATACTGTAACAACTCAAAAAAAATTGATTCAGAGTTATGTACGCCATGTTAAAGAGAATTACGAATTTTATAGTATGAAATACTGTAACAACTCAAATTTTTGTTGTTATCTAAAAGATGTCGCTAGTTACATAATGTATTTCAAATATTTTCAGCCATCTGTCTATGCAAGATCGTAACAAGTAACTTTGTTACAGTCTGCCACTGAGTTTTTTTTCTAAATGTTCGTGGAGTTTCTGACTAAACTGTAACATCTCTACTTGTTACAGTATTCAACAAAATCAAGTTACTAACTCATTATTTTTTACTAACGATAATTGTTACATGCTAGTGTAATTATGAGTTGGAATAATGTTGTTAAAAGAAATATATGTGAGTCCAGAGGGCAGTTTTTAAGTCGTTTAGCCATCTCCAACAACAAAGACAAACTGGTAAGTAAAATGACAACTTAACCTCAATTTATAAGAACAAATTTGTAAATGTAATTGTTTTTGAAAAGGTATGTAAAGAAACTTCCAAACCTGCACTAGAGGTCTTACAGCTTGTCAGTTATGATAAAATAGTAAGTACCATTGTGAATAATGTATATATCATCTTCTTCATATTTTTATTGTGCATGTAGGACGCCAATTTGGAAGCATTTAATTTTAAAAATAAATCAACTGAAGTGACTGAGCAAAATGCAGATTCTAGAAATGTAAGATATTTTTTACTCACAACCAAATAAAATAATTTTACTTATTCTTATTCGTATGTAATTTTGGTAGGAACTTGTTCATGACCTACAGGTAGAGCACGATCTTGAAGATACCGTTGAGTTTGAAGATTATGGCAGCGATGACAGCTTAAAGGATAAAGATTACCAACAACCTGATGATGTTGATTATGAATCATCGGAATCTGATTTAAATAATAATGATGAAATACATCTTGAGAATATACTCGATGATTCCTCAGATAATTCAAACAATAAAGAACAATACAATCAAGATGTAAATCCATGTAACGAAATAAAGAAACCAACGAGGAAACGCCTAAGGGATTCTGGAAATTGGAAAAGAAATAAAGCCAAGAAGCAGAGAAATTCAGGACAAGAATATATCAATTCAAAGGGCCAAATAATAAAATCTAAAGTTATGTTAAAGCCTTGCTTAGACACATGTCGATTGAAATGTAAAACTAATATTACAGAAAACGAAAGGCAAATAATTTTCGAATCATACTGGAAATTGCAATGCATCAATGCCCAAAGGAATTTTATAAATGGATGTATGACGCAAATTAGTCCCTGTTCCCGAAATCCAAAACCTGGAAGCAACCGTTCAAAAAATATTAGGTATACTCTAACAGTCGGTTCACGTGTAATTGCAGTTTGCAAAACGTTTTTCAAGAACACTCTGGGGATAAATAATAGAACTATTTTTACTGTCACGAAGAAGAAAGACGAGCAAGGATTTTTGCAGAAAGATCAAAGAGGAAAACATAACAAACATAATAAAGTAAGCGAGTCAGTTATAGCAGGTATAGTGGAACACATCAATTCTTTTCCAAAAGTTAATTCCCATTATTGCCGTGCCCGAACTCAAAAGGAATATTTGTGTGG
Organism: Harpalus rufipes; assembly: GCA_951394225.1. Taxonomy (NCBI): domain Eukaryota; kingdom Metazoa; phylum Arthropoda; class Insecta; order Coleoptera; family Carabidae; genus Harpalus; species Harpalus rufipes. Next base: position 33,003,566 of record OX596277.1, on the reverse strand, counting down.
TACTTTAAACATTTCAACGATGTATCGCTTGTATGTGGCTAAATGTATTGAAGAGAATAAGGAATTTGCCAAAATTGCTATATACACCAGAGTGTTGAATACTAAGACAAACATTGCCTTCCACACACCCAAGAAAGACCAATGTTCTCTATGTGAAAATTATAAAAATGGAAGTGAGGAAAACAGAAGAATTATTCAGGAAAAGTATTATAAACACAAACAAGAAAAGGAGTTAAGCAGAAAAGAAAAACAAACAGATGTAGCAGATGAAAACGTTAATGTATACTGTTTTGATCTACAAGCCGTCCTGCCTACGCCATGTGGAGATGTTAATTCATTTTTTTACAAAAGAAGACTTGCAAGTTATAATTTCACCATCTTCGATGTCAGAGAAAAGTTGGGGTTTTGTTATATTTGGCATGAGGGTCTTGCAAAGAGAGGTGCTAATGAGATTGGTAGTTGCCTTTACAAATTTCTGCACACGTGCAAGCCCGGGAACGTAGTGTTTTATTCGGATAATTGCGTTGGGCAAAACAAAAACAAATTTGTATTTGCAATGTATTTGTATTGCGTTTTAAATATGCCGCACATTTCTTCAATTACACATAAGTTTTTGATCGTCGGACACTCACAAAATGAAGGCGATAGCATGCACGCTATGATAGAGAAGGAAAAAAAAAGAATATTAAAAAGTGGACCCATTTATGTCCCTTCGCAATGGACAATGGTTTTAAGAGGTGCTAAAAAACGGGGTGCGAGTTACACAGTAAATGAAATTGGTACACCGGATATACTCGATTTAAAAAAATTATCTGCTGAAATCGGGAAAAATTTTAATGTGGACGAACATAAATGCAAAGTAAATTGGAACGAAATTAAATGTGTTCGAATGACAAAAGAAAACCCCTTCATAATTTTTTACAAAACATCCTACGAGGACCAAGATTATAAACGAATAAACGTAAAAGAAAACTTGAAAACCCGCAAATCTAAAAATGAAAATGTTCCAAACATGGAAGCAGCTTATAAACGACCACCAGGAATCTCAGCAACAAAAAAAGCAGACCTTATGGAGTTGTGTAGAGATAACGCCATTATATCCACTCACTGGCAATTTTACGAAAATTTGCAGACTTCTACTTTAGCTGATAATGAAATTGACAGTGAATGATTTTTTATTTTTAAGTTATTGTTTATTCAGAATTAAATTTTTATTTTCCTTTTGTTTTGCTCCAATGTAATAAGTAGTTTAATAAAACTTTATTGCTGATTTTCTGGATTTTTATACCAAAAGTGTTCTAAGTTTAAAATGTAACATCTATCAAACTGTTTCAATTTTGGCTTCAATACTGTAACAATTCTTGTTTTTGTTATTGGTTTTGGGAAAGACAAATTTATTATAATATTTTCCTTTGTAGTCATGCACAGTGCAGCATTCCGCACGTTTATATAAAATTACACCAGTAAAAGTTATAAAATAATTGTTTTATTGCTTATTCCATTTACGTTATTTCTTTAAAGCAATTTATCTCGAAACTATAAATTTTGAGTTATTACAGTATTGCATTGAGGTATCGATATATACATGTCAACTACATGTCATTTTTGACATTTTTAAAAAGAATATAGTTGTGTTGTAAAATTAAAAGTATTTATTGTGTTTACTATATATATATATATATATATATATATATATATATATATATATATATATATATATATATATATATATATATATAGTAAACACAATATATATATATATATATATATATATATATATATATATATATATATATATATATATATATATATGTATATATAAACTTTAACGTCGATATATTATATATCTTAACATTTGGTGACCCCTAATAAAACCTAGACATGTCTACCGAAGCAGAGGAAGCACCGGAAGTTCAAGTAGTAACTGCTCAGTCTATTAAATTACCTACATTTTGGCCAAATGACGCAGAATTATGGTTTGCGCAAATCGTGGCATGCAATTTGAATCGCATCTAATTGAACAATTATTAAAAATTTTCGGTTCTCATAGAATCCGAACTACTTCATATCATCCGCAATCTAATTGGTTAGTAGAACGTTTTCATAGACAATTAAAAACGGCTTTAAAAACTCATAACTCTTTAAATGATTGGTATGATAAATTACCCATTGTTCTTTTGGGAATGAGAACTGCGATCAAAGAACCAATTAATTGCTCCTCCTCAGATTTAGTATATGGAAGTTCTCTTCGCTTACCAGGAGAATTTTTTATTGATAGTAAAAATTCTTTAGACAACAATATTCCAGACTATGTTAATAAATTAAAAACCTTTATCTCCGATTTGAAACCTATTCCATCTAAAATTCCTAATAATAAAGTTTTTTTAAATAAACATTTATTCACAACAACTCATGTTTTCGTTAGAGTTGATTCAATTAAAAAAGCATTGCACCGCCCCTATGAAGGCCCCTACGAAGTTATAAGTAGACAACCAAAATTTTTCACTCTGAATATTAATTCAAAAGAAGAAAAAATTTCAATTGATAGGCTAAAGCCTGCCTTTTTCTCGACCTGATATTTTCAAACATTCATTTTGGGGGGGGGGAGTGATGTAGCATGTCAACTACATGTTATTTTTGACATTTTTGATTTTATCTATTTACCGTTGCTTAATGTTTATTTTATAAGTTTGAATTTTTAAGAGTCTTGTTTTGGTAACAAGAAGTTGTTTTGATGATTTGTATTTTGGTTTTAAAAAGAATATAGTTGTGTTGTAAAATTAAAAGTATTTATTGTGTTTACTATATATATATAAAAACTTTAACGTCGATATATTATATATCTTAACATTTGGTGACCCCTAATAAAACCTAGACATGTCTACCGAAGCAGAGGAAGCACCGGAAGTTCAAGTAGTAACTGCTCAGTCTATTAAATTACCTACATTTTGGCCAAATGACGCAGAATTATGGTTTGCGCAAATCGTGGCATGCAATTTGAATCGCATCTAATTGAACAATTAATAAAAATTCTCGGTTCTCATAGAATCCGAACTACTTCATATCATCCGCAATCTAATTGGTTAGTAGAACGTTTTCATAGACAATTAAAAACGGCTTTAAAAACTCATAACTCTTTAAATGATTGGTATGATAAATTACCCATTGTTCTTTTGGGAACGAGAACTGCGATCAAAGAACCAATTAATTGCTCCTCCTCAGATTTAGTATATGGAAGTTCTCTTCGCTTACCAGGAGAATTTTTTATTGATAGTAAAAATTCTTTAGACAACAATATTCCAGACTATGTTAGTAAATTAATAGTATATTACTAACCGAGGTGGAAAGAGTTTCATTACTGTCGAGGGCAAAGATAGCTAACCAAGGCGCACAGCGCCGAGGTTAGCTATAGCCCGAGACGTAATGAAACTTTTCACCGAGGTTTGTATACTATTTTATTCACAATCTGAAATTAGTATGATATATAATAATACTAATAATGAAGAACTTCACATCAATAAGCGAACGATTTGACCGTGATCATCTGTCAAATAAATTGTCAATTTAAGTTAAATTTTCTTAATAAATAAAATTGAGTAATTTATGACAGTGTTAATTTTATTTGTATTATATAATATAAACAGTTAAGCTACCAATGGTGGAGATATAAATAAAAGTACCAGTTTTAATAAAATACCACACGAACTGTCAGTTTGATTTCTAACCTTAAATTTTCATTTCATTGATTACTTGTATTATTTACAATTTTATTTTTAACATATAAATTGTGAAGAAGCTTTGTTTATATGTAAATACCCATCACTGATACGCATTGATCACTCTAAGTGGGAGGCAGCTATTTATTTATTGTTAACCTCATTTTCCAAGAGGTTGGGAAGTATAGCGTAAATATAGCTGGGGTTGGGAAATTGACATTTCCCAACCTCAGCTATACTCACGCTGTACTTCCCAACCTCTTCGAAAATGAGGTTAACAATAACTAACTTCCCAACTTTTTAAAAGTCAGAAATCGTCATATTACTAACCGATTGTGAATAAAAACCTTTATCTCCGATTTGAAACCTATTCCATCTAAAATTCCTAATAATAAAGTTTTTTTAAATAAACATTTATTCACAACTCATGTTTTCGTTAGAGTTGCTTAATGTTTATTTTATATGTTTGAATTTTTAAGAGTCTTGTTTTGGTAACAAGAAGTTGTTTTGATGATTTGTATTTTGGTTTTAAAAAGAATATAGTTGTAAAATTAAAAGTATTTATTGTGTTTACTATATATATATATATATATACACAGGGTGTTTCCTTTAAAACAACCAGCGCTTTTTTGGGCGAACTAATGACTTTAGAGAAAAATGTTATATACAAAAAATTACCAGGAAAAAGGGCTTAATTTATGAGGAATAATAAATAAAAAATTCAACCAGTGGTTCTCAAACGGTAGAATAAAATTATATTTTTTTAAATGGCAACCTATATAATTTTTTTTTGTCCATTAGATAGAGAGTTTTTTCTGATTTCAACGATATAAATATGATATGTGGTTGTATAACAATTATTTCGAAAAAAATGATATTAAAAATCAGAAATAATTTTACAATATTGAAGTAGGCTATGCAATAAACAACTATTAATACGACTATTGCCTAGGTTACGATAGTATATTGTTTTCTTATATCTAAAATAACTTGTTTTACTAAGAAATTCATAACAAATGAACTACATAACGAAGAAATATCAAAAAATAATAGTACTAACATAAAAAGAAAAACAATATGATGGAAAATATTGTTCTCAATAATTCACGAGTGGGTTGCACTTTTTGGGGATAAAGCCGTGAAAATCTTCGTATCGTAGAATTTAAATTTCTTTCACACTCTCCATACATAACAGTAAGATTTAAATAGTCTAAATTTGTTAATTCTTGCAACTGCAAAGCCATTTTTTATTAATAAGTAATTAAACAATTACGAAAACAAACACTTAATAACGTAAGTAACAAAACTATCTGTCACCTGTATCATTTGTTTGCATTTGTTTATTGCATAGCCTACTTCAATATTGTAGAATTATTTCTGATTTTTAATATCATTTTTCTCGAAATAATTGTTATACAACCCCATATCATATTTATATCGTTGAAATCAGAAAAAAACTTTATCTAATGGACAAAAAAAAATTATATAGGTTGCCATTTAAAAAAATATAATTTTATTCTACCGTTTGAGAACCACTGGTTGAATTTTTAGTTATTATTCCTCATAAATTAAGCCCTTTTTCCTGGTAATTTTTTGTGTATAACATTTTTCTCTAAAGTCATTAGTTCGCCCAAAAAAGCGCTGGTTGTTTTAAAGGAAACACCCTGTATATATATATACATACATATATATATATATATATATATATATATATATATATATATATATATATATATATATATATATATATATATATACACATACAACACATACATACACACATATACATACATATAAACATATATACACACACACGTATATATAGAAAATAAAGATAATGTTAATATCATGAATGTGTTAATGCGTTTTTAAAGTGATTTAAAGGAAAATTAAAAATATCTAAATGTTGGAAACTTCTATTATAACATGCCATAATTCTATTAATAGGTGAGTTTTTGTTACTATTAGTTTGGCACTTGAAAATATATAACAGATTTTTATTCCGTGTGTTGGACGGGGGAACATGAAAATTTATGAAATGAATAATAGAAAAATTATTAATAGAATTATTAACAATTTTGTATAATAGAAGCATATCGTTTACAGTTCTACGATGTTCCAATGATTTCAGATTTAATTGTTGTAGTATATCACTATAATTTTCATAATATAATGAAAATTTGAATTTCAACATATTTATATTTTTTTTCTGTACAGACTTTTTATTATAAGCAGGGTTCCATATTTGCGAAGCATACTCAATAATAGGAAGTTCTAGCGACTTGTATAATAATAGTAACGAATTTATTGTATTAAAATGTTTACAATATCTGTAAATAAATCCTATTATTTTGTAAGCTCTGCGAACGATGGTATCAATTTGTTCAGTTAGAAGTAATTTAGAGTCAAACAGAACACCAAGATCTCTAATGGTGGTTTTGCGCTCTAAGACCAAATCATGTAACTTATAATTGAAATAAATAATATTCCTATTTCTAGTGAAACTTATGACAGAACATTTTGAAATGTTTAGAATTAAATCGTTCTCAGTGCAGTATTTGTCAAGATTTAACAATTCGTTCTGCAGTAGATAACAATCTGTTAAGGAGGTAATACTTTTAAATATTTTTAGATCATCTGCGTACAAGAAAAATTCACAATGACGAAAACAGTCAACTATTGAATTTATATAAAGATTGAATAGTAACGGCCCTAAATGTGATCCTTGTGGTACACCTGATGGAACATTTATTGTATGCGACTTGAAACCATTGACAAAGATCAACTGAGAACGGTTGTTTATATATGACTCAATCCATCGTAGAAGAGTTCCGTGAATACCATAAGATGCCAGCTTATTTATTAATAGAGTGTGATTAACTTTGTCGAAGGCTTTACTAAAATCCGTGTACACAACATCTACCTGGGTTCTATCATCTAGGCACTTGCTAACAAACTCAGTAAAAGGAAGTAAATTATTTAAAACAGATTTTTTGTTGCAGAAACCTGTTTGTTTGGGGGTAATTATGATACTAATATCTCGTTTTATTTTATTAACTATCAAATATTCGAAAATTTTACCGAAAGCTGACAAAATGGAAATTGGACGATAATTAGCTATGTTTCGCTTATCTCCAGATTTAAAAATGGGTGTGATGTGTGATAATTTCCATATTTCCGGAAATACTCCTGTCCGAAATGTAGTGATGCCGTGGGATCTCGCGTTTTCGAGATCTCGTCTCGAAAATCGAGAAATTTCGAGACGAGACTATCATAAGTCTCGTCTCGAAAAATCGAGACGAGACGAGAGTAATGCCCTCGAGATTTGATCGAGACGAGAGTAGGTATTCGAGATCTCGATTGCACGATTTTTTTTTAATATGTATATAATTAAAGATATACAATAAGAAAAATAATTATCAGTACAAATATTTTCATTGCCTGTTTATTATTTATTTATTCATTTTAAATTTATAGGGTTTTAGTACAAAGAATAGGAACAAAAGTGTTCCCTGTGGTGTACTCTTCACGCTAGTATTAAATGCCCTTGCTGCGAGTAATATTTGTTCAGTATTTTTTTACTTACCTGTTAAATGCCAGTCTTAGTAAAAATAAAGTTTTAATCAGTAGTATCTACTTACTCCTTTATTACGTCCAAGTTGATGCTAATTTATTTTCCTGATAGATGAAAGTATAGAAAATTTATAATATGTAAAGGTAATATTTTATGAATTTATTTTATATGTATTTATATACAAATAATAGATAATTACAGCGTCACTGCTTGCTATCTTCAACCATACAAATACGCTCTGACCTGCCAACTTATGGAACACCCGTACAGCTAATTATAAATTCGAGAAATTCGAGACTCTCGAGTCGAGATCGAGAATAGAGGATGAAAAATATGACGAGACGAGACGAAAACAAATCTCGTCTCGAATTTTCGAGACGAGACGAGAGTGAACTGTTTCTCGCCGTGTCTCGTCTCGCGGCATCACTACCGAAATGATTTATTAAAAAGTAGAAAAAGTGGGTAAGATAGATAATAAGCACATGCTCTGATAAAGCTAGGGTGTATTCCATCTGGTCCACAACCCTTTTTAATGTTCAGTGTACATAAACGTTGTAATATTTCATTTTCCTGGATAACTACATGGCTTAAATTTAGGTTAGTAGAGTTATGTTGTGTGTTGTTAATGTTACGGTGAGTTGTGTACACTTTTATTGACGAGAGCTACCATCTTCACGTTGAGGTCGGAAACTTTTCAAACCAACCTCGTATATGCAACATATATTTGCCACTAAATCAAAACTTTCAGGAATTAGACCTTACAAATATCATCCCCCAGCTACATCACCCTTTCATAACACTAGGTGATTTAAATGCCCACAATCTTGCCTGGTTCTCAACTATAACCGATAGCAGAGGAAAAATGATAGAAAAAATAAAAAAATGATCTTCAATTAATCATCATGAATGATGGAGCCCCTACACACTTAAGTAGTAGTTCCGGAAACTTCACAACAATCGACCTCACACTGTGCGAACCAAGTATAGCTCCAAAATTAACATGGGAAACATTACCATATCTTTTCACTACAAATCACTTCCCTATAAAAATAACATATAATAAACAAGATCCTTACAAAATCCACGAGGCATATACCAAATGGAGAACACAAAACATAAATTGGGAAATATTTAAAGAAAACACGAAAATAGGCAACATGACCCAGGGCGAAAACATAAACATTAATGAAATGGTAGACAAATTCACTAACCACGTCATAACAGCAGCAAATAAAACCATGGGTGAAAGAAAACAAATAATAAAGAGAAAAACAGTACCATGGTGGAATAAGAACTGTGAGATAGCCATAAAAAATAACAAAAAAGCTTTATATACATACCGCAAAAATAAAACCGAAAACAACCACATAGAATTAAAAAAGTCACAAGCAATAACCCGAAGAACCATCTTACACAGCAAAAAAGAATCATGGGAAAAGTTTACATCAACCATCACACCGCAGACACCAACCACTAAAGTATGGGAGAAAATAAAGAAAATTGAAGGATGTAAACCATGCCAGGCATCTATGCTAATAATAAATAACATCATAACAGACCCGAAGAAAATAGCTAACGTATTAGCAGACACATTCCAAAGAAATTCCAGAGACGAAAACTATAACGACGAATTCAAAATCTTTAAGTCAAACGAAGAACAAAAAAGTATAAATCCTGAAGAAATCCCCGACTATCCACTAAACATTCCATTTTCCCGAACAGAACTGGATTATGCTATAAGAGAAACGAACGGAAACAGCAGTCCGGGACCAGATGGCATTCCATTTACGTTTTTAAAAAACTTATCAGAATTTCTACTCCAAATATATAATGCGATATGGACAACAAAACAATACCCAGAAAAATGGAGACTAGTTCTAACAATCCCTATTCCCAAGCCCAACGCAAATAAAATAGATCCTAACAATTACAGACCAATATCACTGTCCAACACGATGAGTAAATTGTTACAACGAATGGCTAATAAACGACTTGTATGGTTCCTAGAAACAAATGAAAAACTAAAAGAAACACAAAGCGGTTTTAGAAAAGGCAGATCAACAATTGATCAAATACTAGCATTGTCAACAGAGATACAAAATAGCTTCAAAAACAAACAACATCTTATCGCCATCTTCTTCGATCTAAAAAAAGCCTACGATACCACTTGGAAATACTATATTTTACAGGCTATCCACCACATGAAAATAAACGGCAACATGTATCATTATATAAAAAAACTTCCTGAGCAATCGAAAATTTTGTGTAAAATCTCATAACATCTCTGAAGAAAAAGTGCAACAAAACGGGTTACCTCAAGGGGAAATACTTAGCGTAACCCTATTCTTGATAGCAATAAATAGAATAAACGAAACCCACGCACATAAAAACCTCTTTATACGCGGATGATTTAGTAATTTACTTCAAAAGCAAAGACATAAAAACTGTACAAAATCAAATACAAAAAACATTAGATAGAATGGACAAAAACAACAGGATTTCAATTCTCAGAAATAAAAACAAAAGCAATGCACTTCTGTAAATTACGAAAATGCCGCACAGACCCGAAAATAAAACTTGAAAACTTTGAAATTCCATATGTAGAAAACACCAAATTTTTGGGAATCATCTTTGACAAAAAACTCACTTGGACATCTCATATAGACTATATAAAAAAAGAATGCACCTCAAGACTAAATATCCTCAAAATACTAGCTCATCGAAAATGGGGTGCAAACAGGCAATCAATTCTAAATATATACAAAAGTTTAATTAGATCTAAACTAGACTACGGAAGTATAGCTTTCTCAAGCGCAAAAGAAAACAAACTGAAAATTCTGGAACGCATCCAAAATGAAGCTATAAGAATTGCCACAGGAGCATATAGGACAAGTCCAATTGACAGCCTACTTTGTGAAGCAGGAGAAGCACCGTTGCACATCAGAAGGAAAGCTCTCAGAATGAGATACATAATCAATCTAGCCAGCAAACCCAAAAATCCCAACCTTCAAACAATTCTACAATACACCCAAAAACCTGATAACCCTTAAAAACCAAATACCACTGCAACAAATTGTACATAAAGACCTCCAACACTACAAAAAATCCAAAACAGAACACTACCATGAATACCACCCTGGACCATCCAAATCCAACAGCCAAACTTATCCCTGACCGCATACAACAAAAATGATACCCCAGAAGAGCTCTACCAAAACCTTGTCAAAGAACATACAGAAGCACACAAAGAATACGTGATAATTTTTACAGACGGATCACACACAAATAACGAGACAGCAGCTGCATTCAAACTAAATAATAGAATGTACGATTTCCACTTGCCAAACTACACAGCAATATTCACAGCTGAGTCGTATAGCATACTAAAAGCCACGGAACAAATTCTCAAGGAACACACGTACAAAAAGTATTTTATATACTCTGACTCCTTAAGTTGTCTCCAAGAAATTCCGAATACAAACACAAAACACCACCTGATACAAAAAATCCAAGAAAACATAGAAAACGCGAGGAGATACTATCAATGCACAATAGAATTTATGTGGACCCCGTCCCACGTTAACATAAAAGACAACGAAGAAGTAGACAAAGCAGCCAAAAAAGCGACAACAAAAACAGAAATAGACAATATTAATATACCTCCCGAAGACATAAAGGCTGTAGTGAAAACCCAACTCACAGAAGAATGGAAAAACCACTGGCAAAGTAAAGTAAACAACAAACTAAGAACAATAAAAGATGGAATTGACACATGGAAAGTACCAAAAGAACGCAAACATCAAGTAGTAATATCAAGACTAAGAATTGGACACACCAAATACACACACGAACATATCCTCAAATCAACAGAACCTAGAAATTGTGAAATATGCTCTACTACCATAACAGTGAAACACATAATAGAAGAATGCCCAAAATTCACTACCCAAAGACGAAACCACAATATACCGAGCACAATAACAGAAGCTCTAAACAACAACGTCGACCACATGGACAACATTATAAAATTCTTAACTGACTTAGACCTAATTAATGATATGTAAATAAAAAATTAAACTATAACATAATAATGTAATTAGATAAGGACATATATATTATAGTGTACAAGGATTAGTGGTCTTCAGGCCGAAATCCAGAATTCAAATAAATAAAATAAAGATGGTGTATTAGTTTTGGCATTATTGTGCACAAATTAAAAATAAATGAAAAATTAACAAAGGATGTAAATTAATACTAGGAATATCAGAAGTTTAGGAACTTAATTATAATCGCAGTATAAACCTATAATCAAATGTTTAAAAGATATTGCAGTTAATTTGCCAATGGCCAATATAAAAGATGAAGTTAAAAGTGAACTAAAAGAAGAAGTGAAGGAGTAGGAAACCTCTGCCAAAATTAAACTTTTTTGGGAAAGGGTGAAGATGACGATGACGTATTAATTGAAAATTAATCATCCATAATTGAAGGTCGTCCGTCAATTACTAAAGAGGATATTTTGAATTTAACTCAGGAACTCTCATTCAATGAGTATTTAGAGCAATACAATCCATTACCTCGACAATACGTTGAGGAGATGGTAACAGATGACAAAGATTTTTTTTTTCAAATATGGCGTGCGTCATGACGTGCATACTGATAAATCTTTTATAGGTGATTCCGAGTTATTAATGAAATTATACCCATATTTGAGGAATTAAAAGAAGTGGGTGTTATGAAATAGCGACATTTTAATAATGACTCTTGCCAAGTTCGGAAGTCATATTGAGCATCATAAAACTAAAAAGTATACTAATAAAATATTACGTCTTGTTTCAAGTCAAATTAAAGAATTAGAATTAGATTGCATAAACAAAATCTAATATACTAAACAGCATATACTTCTATACTTATATATTTATTTATTTATTTATTTATTTTCAACATTCAAAAGTCGGCCACACCTACAGCCCAAACGGTTCAACCGATTTTCATTTATTTTCAGGTTATGAGAAATGTTTTCCAATGGTCAATATGTATAAATTGTGTGTGAACTTATAGGAAAATAGCTATACAATAAACAAGAAAGGAACGAAATCAAATATTATATCTACATTTATATGAAAAAAATGTTTTGTGGCTTTTTATTCTTCTTTACTGAATTACACAGGACGAAAGTATGTACCAACTAATTAACTCTCATAATTTGTCGAAAATTCAAAATACAAGATATTTATTACAAACAGACACTTATTTCACGTCTGTTTTATAGTAAACTTTGGAATGATTCCGTAAATAGAAAGACAGAAATGATGAGAGAACGTGATGAACAAAAACAAGAGGGCAAGAAATTAATACATGACAAGAAAGACAGTATGAACTTCAAAAAATAATTCGGCGATGAAGAAATATTAGAAGAATAATAAGAATATGGTAGAAGACGAAAACAAGAAAAACAGAAAAAGATTTTTTGTGAATCTAAACCTTAAAATGGAAATATTTTTTGAATTGGAAGAAATGAAAAGGATTTACTATCATTTAAGAACTGTGTAGCTGAAAGTCGTTCAAAGACTGCTGGCAGCAAAGTATCCTTTTTGAGTTTGCAGTGGAAACAAATTGCAGAGAGAATTATAACCTTAAACCTTAACCATTTTTACTATATTCTTATGAAATTTATGCAGCTGGCCCATTCAATTGTGCTACGCTGCTACGGTTATTATGGCCGGCTGAAATATAACTAAAATTACACGAGCGAAATTAACAGATTTACAGGTGTATTCTGAACACTCTCCGTTAATTAAAATTATTAAACGGACTCCGTTAAAAAAATATTGTTTTAACGGATCTGTTAAAAATTTGTATGCTGAACAAAATGTTTTAACGGATCCGTTAAATTGTAATAAATTAACGGATCCGTTTAAAAGTATTACGCCAGGAAGTACATATTTTTGAAAAGTGGTGCCAATAATGTAATAACTATCGAAGCAATGACAAGTTTATTTCAATATATTGTAATAAAAACTTACAAGAAAATATAATATAAGTATTATATACTTATTTATAAAGTAAAGTAATTCTATAACTTAATATAACATAATTTAACATTTTTATATATCTTTTTTTATTTCATTATATTTACAATACTGATTACTCACATCATTTTGCGTTTTCTGTCAAACTGGAAATTGATAGTGATAGTTACAAAATAGAATATTATCAAATAAATATGGTAAATAAACGACAAAAAACGTCAAAGAAGCAATTTCAATTTGTTATTAATTACCTAGAAGAGAATGGAGATATCTCGGGAGATATTTTTACGTATCTAGTTGACGCCGTCTCCAAAAAAGTGGAGACAAAGGAGAACTTTCAAAACATTAGGAACTGCCCATGCTTTAACAGGCAGCAATATAAGGTTCTATTATTTCAGTAAAATATGTGGCTGCTTCTTTGTTAAGTTGAAACAATTTTAAAAAATGGTGTTCAGGCTTATTGAATGAAACACTAGAATCCCGTAGTATTCTGTGATGACGGCATACATTTATTCTAATAATAATTTTTTATAAGTTAAATGTACCTACTCTATATTTTTATTTGAATTTAGGCACTTACATTCGTTCATTTTCTTCATATTCATTGGCTAACAAAACGTCAGCTATAACTAATAATGCCATTTTCTCAAAATTAAAAAGCATCCGTTTATACTTAACGGCATGTATGTAGCACCCGTTGAGATTGAGAGTTTTAACGGAGGTAGTTAACGGATTTCCGTTATTATAAATAACGGACCAGCCCTTTAGAATAGCAAACTGTAATAAACGGTCCGTTTAAAATTAACGGAGTTGTTCAGAATACACCCGTTAGTACGTTAAGTGGCGCCACGCACGGCGTAACATTGTACCATTCTGGGAAATTATCTGTCGTAAATAAATATTAATTTGACTAATTAGGTACTGTATTTACTTTTATTAAACTGACAAAGACCAAAAAGGATCATGGACACCGACAATATCCTTCTAATTGAAATAAGAATAACCAGATGTCACTACTATCTGTGCCAAATCTGTAAAAAGCTCACGATAAAATTTTATATAGGTAAACAACGATTTGAGACGGTCTTAATAAGCATAGTGCAATTGAATGAAATTGGCCATGGCTGACCCGACAACTACCGACATCTTGAAAGGTCAATAAATTAATATATTTAACAATAAAGCCAATTAAACATTATGAAGACTGTATTGTGAATATTTTTTGAAATATATCTTATTTTAGACGACATTAATTATATGATGTCATTTTACTATGCTTTTTTTAAGTAATAAAATATTATTTATTAGATGTGCTTATACGTATTATTCCAGTGCCTATTTTTAATATGTAATTTTATGTAAAAATTAAAACCTCTTATAATACAAAAATAAATATTTGTTCAATTTATTAATTAAAACTGTCCTTAATTAAATAATTTACAATACATTGTGTCAATTTTTATAATTTCCCGCCAAATCTAACGTAAAATCCACAAGTTCAGTTGTAAGGTTAGGTGATTTGTTTTTGTAATTTTACAACGTATTCCTGTACAGCAGTAGTAAGTCGAATAAAAACATTCATTCTGAAGCCAAAAACATTATTTGAATGTTGTGGACATCTATGACAAGCAGAAAGCTGCCGATGCGTGGACGTTTCCCTTGGAAAAGGCACCAGAAGTAGCCGGTGCTGCGACTGGAAAATCATTTAACTTTATCAAAAAAATAAGGTACATAATTATTACTTTAGTTAATTTTAAATAATATATTTTATTATTACTTATTAGGACTGAACCTGCGACATCTGAAAAGTCAGCATTAAAACCTGCTCCTAACAAAAAGAGAAGAGGAGGATTAAATAATAGTAGTTTATATATCAAGGGAGTAAAGTTCGTCATTATTTGTCGAGAGCGAAGTTTGAATCCTGAGGGCGTAGCCCGAGGGATGCAATCGCTTGAGGCAAATAATGACACTTTACTCCCGTGTTATATACAACATTTTATATACAAACGGAAAAATCGTTTTTTTTAACAAAAGAGACTATCAATAACAGCATGTAAAACTAGTACGAATGAAGCACATTCCTACAAACGAAAAACAAAAACTATTTATTTTTTAATTTTTTACTTCAGACGTTTGCTTTTTTCATCAAAATAAACAAGCAGAACATTTTCACTGTAATTGGTTACACATTTCTCCTTACACCAAGCACTGAATTCCTCATAAGCTTTTTCATCTAATTTTCTCGATTTACGGGCAGCAAATTTAACACTACATTCTGTGCTGCTTCCGCTACATCTGGAGGTGTACACAATTCATTTTCTTCGTCTCTCATTCTCAATATTTAATCTACTACCAAATATATACCAATATGATAGTATTTTAGGTTAGGTCAAACTTCAAACCAAACTAAACAAATGAAAGAACGAAAGAAGAATACGCTATCTATCAAAAAAATATGAAAACAAAAAGGCTCCAATCATTATATTTTTCTCTAAAATAAATATAATTGATAATATTCGACACATCTGTTAATAAACATGAGTTAATAATTGAATATTAAGAAAATAAAATTCTTCCTAGGTAGCACCGTAGGGGAACACACGCTCCGTCATAATGTACACAAATCGCCCTGTACATTTCCTGCCAAGCACTGTGTCATAACCATATATCTATTAACTAATATATTGCTAATGCTCCTATCTTTTACGTAGAAACCAGTTGAGGCAAAGAAAGAGAGATGGGAATATCATTGCTGCATAAGTCTGTCACTCTCTAATTCCGGTTTCTTAATTTTGCGCATGCACGTAATATTTGAATTCTATTGGCTTCGGTGACAGCGACGGTCAGTTGATCCAGCGAGCACATGGTTAGTTTCATTCTTTCATTTTCTGTTTGTACTTTGAGTCGTTCATACCGTTCGTATTCAGTCTTAGGGAATAAAATCATTCACAGTGGCAGGAAAATTGGGTTTCTGGGCTTTTAATTAATATAACAAATATGTTTGAACTTTATGATGAACAAAAAATAGATTTAGAGTTTTTATTGACTTTTAAATTAAGTCAAGATTTTCTTGAAACATTCTTCAGCGCCATTAGGAGCCGGGGCGGATTTAATAACAATCCCAATGCGCTACAGTTTGAATCTGCGTATAAAAGACTACTGATTAAAACAGATATTAAATCAATGCAAAATGCCAATTGCTTAGTGGACGGCATAAATATATTACAGGTCTCTTCGAAAAGGGAAAATTTTAAAAATCCTGTTTATGGGGAGGATTCTGTGAGAGTAAATAGATTTGACCATGATTATGTAAATACGATGTGGGGTCTAAACACCTATGTTGAAAATGTAGTAGAGTACATAGCGGGATATGTTCTCAGTAAAATTAAAAAATGAACATCTGCTCATTTTGTTGGGACTACTTATGCTCTGATAAAAGAGAATAGTACATTAAAACACAAGTATCATAAGGCAATCTGTTAACGTACGAGTCCAAGTTTGGAAAACGAGCCGCTAGGCGAGTTTTACAAAGGACGAGTGCGTCAACAGGCCTTATGATACGTGTTTTTTATACTATTTTTTCTATTGAGGTAATTTTACGATTAAATTTATTTAAATTGCGACGTCAAATTATGACTAGGTATTTTTTTGTTAGTTATGTTTATGTTGGTAACGTTTCTCGCTAACAATTGAAATTTCATATTTTGTCAACTATTGATTAATTAGTGTATTGCAAGGTGTATTGTATTTATGATTCAAGGTCTGATTCTGGTTGTGAAATTAATATTATATTTCTTTCTAGTCCTATCACCTAAAGAAGGTATAAAAATCCATAATTAAAAGTAATATGTTGAAATATTATCAACAACTTACCATTTTGAGGTTACCTGTCATCTGTCAGTTATGAAAGCATGACTACCAACTCTAGAACATGAAAGGCGCCAAAAATAGTACGCTTATAGATCTTCTAAACGTCGTGTTTGAAGTACAAAACAGTGCGTTTATAGAAACATAAGAACACCGAAATAGAAAAAGCTTATTAATAAACATAAAAAATCGGGGAGTCTCCTATACCCCTCAAAAGACATGATATTTATATGCAAACGCGCTGAAAGGATATTCAGAGAAAAGCAAGAACAAATGTTTAAAAATAAAAAATTAAAACAACAGATGGTTCTTACCATAGTTTTCCATATGTATTTAATACAACAGAATTTTTAAACCACATCAAAGAACAAACCATTTTAGACAACCACAAAACGCAAATTATAAAAAACTATAATTCATACTTTTATAAAAATTAGATTTTGTCACGAGACGAAGTTACTGTCACAGAAAGACGATTATATTCGAAATAAATTCACCAGAATTGTATTATTTAGAAATCAATAAATATTTTAAAAAATATTTCTTTTACTCTTTACCTTCACCAAAATAAATTAATCCTGACCAGATTTAATTCCTATTATTTTTACAGTACAACAAAGTTAATTATTTAATTCCAGTTCAGTACTAGAATATTTCATTGTTATTTATTATTACTAATATTTATGTTGAAGGATTTACACACAAAATAAATAGTAGGTATATTACTTAATTTCTCAGATTTATAATTATATACTCTTACTCTAATACTCCACTCTGCACTCCATGCTATGATTTTGGAACACACCCGGATCAACTGGCCGTCGCTGTCAGCGTTAGCCAATAGAATTCAAACATTACGCGTATGCGCAAAATCACGAAACCAGAATTAGAGAGTGACAGACTTATGCAGCAATGATATTCCTATCTCTCATTGTTTGCTTCAAGAAAAGCACAGGATCCGCAATATATTAGTTAATAGATATATGGTCATAACGTACAAATCTAGCCCATGAAGTTGGCGCGCGTCAAAGTGTACATTTCTTGCCTTATGCATCGTCATAATGTACATAGATCGCTCTGTACATTTCCTGCCCAGCACTGTGTCATAACGTACAAATCTAGCCCATGAAGTTGGCGCGTATCAACTTCGCGCGCTTACATATTTAAAAAGTACACTCCGTCCTACAAATTGTAACAAAATAAAATTATTAAATTGGAATAGGTTAATAGTTATAGTGAGCACTGATAGATGTCGCAACGAAATAAATTGTGAAAGTTAACAAACATTTATTAGTTTTCTTGTATTACAGCATCAAAAAATAAATCAAGTATTTGAATCACTTATAATCTTTTATTTGCACATGTATAACAATCTGTAAATAGCAATTATTTATATTATAAATACATGGGAATGGTGTAGCAGTAAATAATATAAACCTACTAATCTGTATATACAATAAAGTTTATAAACACATATATTTGTTGCAAGAAGCTGATATCAATGGGAATAGTGTTTGAGAAGGATGTATTGTTTTTATTTTTTATTGTATTTAAGGCAGGAGGCAAATAAAACACATTCATCTTTGCATAACTTATAATTAATCTTATTTTACATTATACAATGACAATATTTATACATAGACATAATGGTTTAAGTGTAAAATGCTACTGATAGAAAACAATAATCCTTTTCAGCTGTCTCTTGTATCTCTGCCAATAGTAAGTAAAATGGCGTCTGCAACAGTCAGCTGGGTTGTGAAACAAAATCTCGCTTTGTAACGACTTTCGACAAGTTTCTTAAAGTTGTCTGAGACTTTCCTCATAGTTTAAATCTATTAAAAAACACACACACGCGCCATGAATCTTATCACAAGTGCATAACCATGTCTCCCGTCAGTTGTTGGCTTACTACGCGCAGATCTCTTTAAATTGAAAAGGTCTATTTCAAATATCTAAACACGATTATTAAGGAAATCCATGTGCAATAGAAATTAAATCAAGACATTCATTTACAATACACGAATTCTCCATGCCACAACGTCATAAAGAATAATAAAAAATAATCGTACACATAAAACCAAGTCTACCAAAAACATGGTTTAAATCTGACTTAACAAAACTATCTTATGACGTAGAAAGAACCTAAAACATATGTAAAGGAACAGCCTAGATATCAATTAATTTCCAAATTCTTCTAATTTTTGAAGCCGAATTGAGGAAAAAAAGGATTATTATATGAAGATCACGCTGCAAAAAAGAGGAATGTCATTGTTATGTAGTTTTCGGGAAATAAAAAAAAAACAAATTTATATTATATTTGTGTTGTATGGCTATATATTTCACAGGTTAACTTTGAGACTATGATTCTTATTGCATTGGAAGTTTATACATAAAATTCTACCGTATTTGATGTACATGATGTATATTTCATTAAAAAATGTGACCCTTTTTGCAATGTAGTTTTCATATATAATTTTTATTTTAATAATTTTTACCTCTCGCTAAGAGAGCTATTGGATTCATGCTAAAAATCGCATATCCAGATTTTATTGAATAAGCACGTTTTAAGGTCCCTATAATCCGATTTTAACATTTTACGATGATATCTGTGTGTGTGTATGTGGAATGCTGTAAGGACGATTACTCAAAAACTATAAGACTTTATATTTGTTTACGTATTTCCCAATCGGATATTCATGAGAAGATCTGAAAAGGTTTTGGTAACAATTGGACAACTGGAAGTAGAAGATTCTTGAAAAAAAAATCTTCTAAATATTGATGTTGAGATATATGTTGGGGAAGAGACGGAAAGATAGGATAATGAATGAAAGAATAAGGGAAATGGCTCGAGTAATAGAAGTTTGTAGAAAGATACAAGAGAAACGATTACATTAGTATGAACATGTCATGAGAATAGATGAAGAATATATTGGAAGAATGAATAGCTTAATTGTAGAAGGTGGAAGAAACAGAGGAAGACCAAAGATAAGATGGAAGAACTGTATTGCGGAACACTTGAGAAAAAAGGAACGGAATGAGGACGACACACAAAACAGAAATGAGTGAAAAAAGAAAATAAAACATAGCGACATAGGAAAAGCTAAAGAAGAAGATGTCAGTGTCAAGGGCAATTTGCTTAGTTTGTTTATGAAGTAATTTAACTGGAAATATAGAATATTTTGCAAGAAAAATTATATATGGAATTTGTACATAATACACGGAATTGATGGAAGGTAATGTGCTGGCAACATCCGCTTTTTTTAAGAAAAACAATTAAGAGCTTTAAATTAAGGTACTTCAGGTAGATCAATTGTAACCAAAATCTAATCAATTGGATGTAAGAATAGGAATAAAAAAATTGTAATTTTTGAAATTGTAGTATTGGAGTTATCGCGGACGAAACGATCATCACACACACACACATACAGACATCATCGTAAAAATAGTAAATTCGTGTTCTAGGGACCCCAAAACGTGCTTATTTATATAACTCACCATTGATTTTTTTGACCTAAGACAATACCTTTCTTACCTAAAAGTGACGGAAGGTAAAAAACCTGACTTACCAATGCTAGGTATCTTATGCTGTAGAAAGAAACCGAAACATATAAAATGCGGACAACCTACAAAGAAATACTAACGGAAAATAACTAAAACAGGGTAGATATCAGTCATATAATACAATTATTGAATGATGAAATATTTGTACCGTGCGGGCGTTTACTAGGCGTCATCTCACAGGCACTCAATGCTGGCGTGGGGACTACACCATAGGGGTCAATTTAGTGCCATTAATATTCGAAGGATTTTTGGTGTCGGTCGGGATCGAACTCGGTTCCCCAGATTCGCGACCAAACACTTAGGTACACGGCCACGAGACCATATTTATTTTAATATAAATAGAAATACTAAAATAATTTAAGGGTGCGTTTTCTAAACAGCGCCATGATGTAGTAGCGCTTTAACGTACAACTACTCTGTATATATATATACAAATGTTATCTTATCTTATCGTTATCTACCTGGAATGCACAAAGCGAATAAGCCGACCGCTAACTTTTACAACTTTCGTCCAACGTCCGTCTTGGGCAGATGCTGGCTAGATTTTCAATTTGTTCAGTTACAAAGAAAATAGCTATTTTGCAGGATTTTTTTTTTGTATAAATTTTAGAAGTACATTAACATGTCCTAACGCAATTTTCTCAAATATTAAATGATATTGTATAAAAAATGGTAATACAAAAAAATAAATACTCAGTTTCAATAAGTGCAATTTTATTTCAATACGTATTTCGGCTTGTTCGGCCATCATCAGGAAAGAACTAATGAGACGAAAACATGATACAATTTAAATAGCAGGTATAATTGCAAGAAGGGGGATCAAGGTAGACAAAACAATGGAGATTTATAAAGGTCTATTTGTTCGTTCCTAAGAACTTTATTTTATTTTCATTGATTCTAAATAGTTCATTTTTAATCCTTTAGAACACAGATGTTTCACAAATATTTTTTTTACGTTAACATTATGATTTTCCAATATACAGGGTTTGGCTACATTTGATGTACATTTAGTTTTCGAAATGGCACTAATATGTTCTATGAATCTAAGATTAAAGCTGACTCATTTGAATTAAAAAAAAAACACTTTAGTAAACAATAAAATGATCCATAAAAAAGCGGAATATATGAAATAAAATGCTTAGACTGCGACGCCATTTATGTAGGTCAAACGGATCGGAGTAAAGTAAATAAATGAGTATTTTATTATATTTATTTAGTTTTTTAACTGTGTTAACGTCCAACGTGTAGTGTCATAGTTTTTGTTATTATTTTAATGTGTCTATATTTTAATGTGTTTATCTTCATACAAATGTATAAAAATTCTCACGTAAGTAAACGACGTATTTACAAGTTTTTTCAAAATTTTGTAACAATTTATAGCTCCTGAAGAAGACACAAGGGATGCCGAAACCGGTTGAGGCCGAAAATAAAATAAAATAATTTTGACTGCAATCCAGAAATTTACTTATTTCCATAAAAAGGGATATTATTCCTCAAATAAATAAACATACGGGTAATTCAGTCAAATGATTCTCTATTAAAATTTCTGTATTTGAAGAAATAGAGAGAAGGTTAATGAGCAAATTAGTAGTATTTTATCCAACTATTTTAATGAAAAATAAATAAAAACAATTGAACATGAAACACACGAGTTATTTATGAAAGTAATATTCTATTCGCGACTCTTGGTTATAGCGGAAATACTAGATGCGGACACTCTGATCTTGGTTATTTTTTTCCTTATAAACAAATATCTGATGGTGTTATATATAAATATAGAAAAATCTACAATAAAAAAGAGCCAAAATGAAACTGGAATTGTAATAAAAATGTTATTAAATCAAATAATTTCTTTCACTGTCCTTGCAGTAGTTACATATGATTCTATAATGTACCATTGCCGCCCTGATGTGGCTGCGGTAAGGCTGATTAGGGTTGTTTATTGCGGTATAGAAACAAAGAGCGGCAATTCGAGGTAAAAAACTAGGGGATTTCTAATGAAAATCAACGCGTAATGCAACCAATATCAAGCGGGTGGAAGGCGGAGATTCAACCTTCCATAAATGGCATAAATTGGCATTTTAATTTTGTATATACTTTCTGGGAGTGCAGACATAATTTTTTTGAGCGATTTTATCTGGAGTGCGTATTACCCGAAATTATTACAGGCAATAGGCTTAGACCCGGAATATATACAATAAGCTCAACAAATAAAAAATAAGATATCTAAGTAGGGATTTTTATGAAATAAATTACTTATAATTTTATAAATATATTATTTTTAAACTAATTATATCATTATTATTACACATGCCTTATAATCAAAAGAGTTTTATTGACTTTTAAGAACAACAAATCTATGTCACTTGTCGGTATTAACCATTGCTTACCGACAGGTTTAATCTAATATCCATTTGCCGATGATTAAACTGAACAATAGAAGAATAATTTGTAGAAACTCGAGAACAAAGGGCCAGTGAACCATTTTACTTTATTAGCAATATATTCCTATCCCCACTCAAAAATATAAAGGGTAGATGCGGCAGGTATAGACAAATCGTGTCTCTCATTTGCGAATTGCGACACGAGTGGACATAATTATCAATTGCAAATAAGCTGATTTTATTTTTATTTTACACAAATGGTACTAAAATTATACAAATCTATATAAATATTTTGTTTTCCTCAAATATTGTTAATTGTTTATTTATTGTATTTTTTATCTTTCACAGAGATTTTAAATTTATTTCAATTTTTAGTTTCATTAATTATTTATATAACTTTACAAAATAAAATATTTTGCTTTTCTGTCAATTAAAAATTTAAGATCTAGAATTAAACAGTTAACTTATTCTAATAAATAACTGTTCGTATATGAAGAAAAAGCGTTTATTTCTAAATACTGGATCAATACCGCACCCGAAGACTACAATAAAGCCCTACTATCCCACTACGCTAAGAAAAAGCTGTTTGATATTTACAACTTTGTAAGCAATGCATCGAAACTTAAATCGTTTATACTTAATTTGTGAAATGTAAGATACATAAAATTATTAACTTTGTTACCAATCATTTGTACAAGATTTTTCTTAAACAAATATACTTATTATTATTATTATTATTATTATTATTATTATTATTATTATTATTATTATTATTATTATTATTATTATTATTATTATTATTATTATTATTATTATTATTATTATTATTATTATTATTATTATTATTATTATTATTATTATTATTATTATTATTATTATTATTATTATTATTATTATTATTATTATTATTATTATTATTATTATTATTATTATTATTATTATTATTATTATATGAAGAAAAATTATGATTCTGAACATTTGTTTCGATTTCTTTGCCCACGCGACTCTTCGTTGAAATAATACAAATAAAATATTTTTTACAATTATATTAGTTTATATGTAGAATACATATATTTGTTTAGATTAATAATTAAAAAGTATTCCATTTGTTGCAATTAAAATCAATCTTATTATCAATATTATATTTTGTCTCATTTTGAATTTGCCACGCTTTACTCTATAATACCGACACACGAGGATAGACATCTATAGAAAATAGTGTGAACTATTTGATGAAAACTTTTGCTACTGAGGCCAATTATTTCACCATATATTTTGACACCAATTTCTCAAAATCCAGCAGAGCAATAAAGTTCAAATTTAGTATTACTAACATATTTTGCAAACTCTATGGTTTGAGATAAATTTGGCGCGAATTTATCATTCAGTTCGAGAAATATTTTTTTTATTATTGTCAACAATAACGTAAAATAACTAAAATTTATTTCATTCCACAAACAAAAAATTATGTATTTTAATTATGTATGTTTAAGAGAAATATCATTACACAGAAAAGAGAAATTGTTGACAAAAAAATCACTATTTTGTGTATGCGACCCGCAATACGTTAACGGTGCGTTAACGTGCCTTAATATAGGTACCTAGTAAATGTTACTGACAAAAAAAAACTTTTCATGTATGAAAAATGATAAAAAAAATTTAAATGAAAACACTACCGATTAAAGAAGTGGCGCAAGCTATCTCGTATATTTGTTTTTTCGGTGCTAGCTGAGAATGACGTATTATGTGCTGTTGGAGGTAGAACGGGCACTCAGCTGTTTACAAAAAAAAATTCTCTTGTATTTCATTATGCGAGATTAGTTAATGGTTTTTATAATACGTGTGTACTTCAAAAAGAATTTACCATCTGATATCCAACCTCGCTATTTAACAAAAATCAAGTTAATTTGTAATATTGATGATGTGATGAAAGTGAGTTTTTGAAGGATATATAGGATTTTCCGAATATTTTGCCAACGGATATAAATTATTTTGTTACCAACAAAAGCGTTTACACCCAAGAGCAATTAAATACTTTCCGGGGTTTAAATTCATATAAATATTAAGCCTGATTTATAGATTGCATAGAATAGTATGGAATAGAATAGAACAGAATAGCACAGGGAATAGAAATATAAACCAATGTAAATGCATGGAACCATTTATACTTGCACAGAATGGAATAGAATAGAATGGAATAGAATAGGAAATAACCAAATTTTATTTCTTATTCTATTCTTATTCCATTCGGCTTGCTTCGTTAATATTCGTGTGAATGGTGTAACTTCCGGAGCATCTCAGGCGTTCTAATCCTACAACTCCGAAGTGCTACGCGTCCTAAATGCCAGACGTCCGTAATGCCACAAGTGATAAACGTATGTCGACTACCAGACCCGAAGTTTTCCGACATGACAATGCCACAAGTACTAAAGTGGGACGAATTGGGATAGGATGAGGAGTATTCTTGGCGAATGAACCATTCATTACAGGTCGCTACATGCACGTATCTATGTCGCATTTCGCCTATTAAAATATAGATGACTGTACTATTAACTTTGAAATTTAGTATTTATTTATTACATTTGAAATTAAGTAAATAATATAAATAATAAACACGTTTTATGAATAATATTTTATTCAATTTAATAATAAAATATGTTCTTTTCTTAACATGACTATTTAATATAATAAATACAGAGTAATAAAAAAGATAAGTTAAACAGAATCACATTCTTCATTTTTAAGATGTTCTAACGCTCATAATCTTGAATCCTTACATGTAGCTGGCAATAAATTCTATATCATTCCTTTATCTAAAATTATTTTCACACTTCTTATATTGTTTTCTGCTCTTCGTGGCTGTAACACATTTATAAATTCTTCCATAAATTCATCACCAGCTAGTGTAGGATAAATGATAAGAAATAAACTTTATTGACTTGATTCACAAATAATTAGCTACTTACAAAATCTTAATAAATAAAATAAATCAAAGGAAATTTGGTCGGTGAAATTAGAAATTTCTAATTTACTATAAAGAGTAAAAATTACAATCGAAATTACTTCCGTAGTGATACGATCCGGAAAAATAATATATTGTTGATTACATGAATGTATTATACTTGATATATATTTATGTATTCATATAATAAATAATATTACACTAGATATAACTTTCACTATCGTTGTGTTGAAACGCAAAGTTTTTGAATTTTTTTCATACCCTCTTATGGAGGGTGCTATATTAAAGTATATATTAAATAATTTGTTATAATGCATACTGCTTATTTATAATATTATTCAAGGCGGGCACCACGTCTTGGCCTCATCATGGACCTAGGCGGTTAAGGCCCTGCAAGTTTTTATGTCAAACAGCCTTATTCTCGTGATGTGCTCGTGATACTTGTATTAAAAACAATATTGTTTCATGTACAATATTGAAAACAACATAGTTTGATATAATGTATGAAATTCGTATTTCCGTGACTCCTTGTAAACTGTCTCTATACAATTTATTCAGCCTTATCCTCGTGACACTTGTATTGAAAACAATATTGTTTCGTATACAATATTAAAAACAATATAGTTTATGATATAGTATGAAATTCCTATACTCGTGACTCCTTGTAAACTGTCTCTATACAATTTGTTGTATTGTAATGTATACAAGTATGAAGTTATTTCATTTCCTTATTTGACATTTATTTACTTGATTTTTTGACATGACATTTCCCAAACCCAAAAGAATTATTATATTTGTTATTAATGGTGTTGTGGAAGAAAAAAAATAGTATGGAAGGCTCAATAACAGATAAGAACATTTAAAAACCGGGAGAATACAGCCAAATTTAAATTCGTATATATCGTAGGTATGACAAGAAATGGTTTTAAATTTAGATTCTTGTTGAAATGTGTCATTTAGAAACGTAGAGAACTGGAGAAAAACATAAAAATAACAACAGTTAATATCATATTACAATTTAATCAAATAACTAGGGCTCTATCATAAAAATTATTTAATATATATTTCAATATGGCGCCACCCATAGGGATGTGTGAAAAAATGCATAAAGATTGTGTAACCCGCCCTACATTTTTATATAATCTTAAAAATCTCCTATATAAACCCACGTGCCGCCTTGATATTATTATAAATACCTAGTATGCATTATAACAAATTATTATTATTATTTTATAATAATATGGCGCCTCCCGTACGGGCATATACCTATTAAGTAATAGTTAATAAGTATATGCGTACGGGGGTGTGAAAAAAAATGATAAAGATTGTATATCAAGTATCATCTTCATCCGATTTGGAAAGCTGGTAGATAATACTTTTCATACCTACGGGCTAGAATACACAAAGTTTCGATGGCATATGATACCTTGTAATATTTTTATAAAATATCAACAGCAGCGGAATATTGCCATTTTGTAATTTTGTCTGTTTAAAATTGGCGCTGATGTGAGCGTCATCTACTGAATTGGCATGGACATTGGAGAACTGTATTATAGACAGAGTTGAAATAGTATTTGACAGGTTTTTGTTTGAATTGTCAATTTTTGTTTTTTCTCTGGTAATAAATGCCTTTTCTATTATAAACTTTGTGAATCAAGTCAATAAAGCTTATTTCTCATCATTTATCCTACACTAGCTGATGATGAATTTATGGTAGAATTTATAAATGTGTTACAGCCACGAAGAGCAGAAAACAATATAAGAAGTGTGAAATTAATTTTAGATAAAGGAATGATATAGAATTTATTGCCAGCTACATTTAAGGATTCAAGATTATGAGCGTTAGAACATCTTAAAAATGAAGAATGTGATTCTGTTTAACTTATCTTTTTTGTTACTCTGTATTATTATATTAAATAGTCCTATTAAGAAAAGAAAATATTTTATTATTTATTGAATAAAATATTATTCATGAAACGTGTTTATTATTTATATTATTTACTTAATTTCAAATGAACAATTTCGAATGTAATAAATAAATACTAAATTTCAAAGTTAATAGTACAGCCATCTATATTTTAATAGGCGATATGCGACATAGATACGTGCATGTAGCGACCTGTAATGAATGGTTCATACGCCGAGAATACTCCTCATCCTATCCCAATTCGTCCCACTTTAGTACTTGTGGCATTATGATGTCGGAAAACTTCGGGTCTGGTAGTCGACATACGTTTATCACTTGTGGCATTACGGACGTCTGGCATTTAGGACGCGTAGCACTTCGGAGCTGTAGGATTAGTACGACTGCTACGCAATCGTAACTTCGTTGCATTTAGCCAGTGGCGTATATGGATTTATATTTTGGTGGGGGCTCAGATTGTATAAAATAATCTTAATATATAACTAAAAGTATATCAAATTAATTAAGTATAGGTGGTAATATTTAATTACATAACAAAATTTAGTATTCGTTTTTTCCTTGAAAAAATAATTATAATTTCTCTTCGGCCTCTCCCCCCTTATATACGCCACTGCTTTTGGCCCATCCCCTAACCTAAAAACTTACTGTGAACAACAGTTTTTCTGCAGAAATTCTTTCTTTTTTAGTAAAAACAAACAATGATATCATTTACTCGATTCTAAATGTAATTAGTGAAAGAAAAAAATAACCAATAAATCAGTTAATTTAGTGTAAAAGTAACACAAAAGTGACGTCATTCTATTCCAAAACTCTATGCAATCTATAAATGGTCTTAAAAATTTCTATTCCTATTCTATTCCATTCCTTATTCTATTCTATTCCATTCTATTCTGTGCAATCTATAAACCAGGCTTTACCGGTGTAGTTGGGTACGCGATATTAATGTGAAGAAATTTGGAAAACTTGTATCTACTAGTAAAAGAAAAGGTGAGTAATCTATTTATATTACAATATATTAATTTAATGCTTTATTATACACATTTTATTACAAAAAAAAACATTGTTAAAAATGAATTTATTTCTTTATCTGAGTCTTTCATTATTTATTGAATGTAGAATACATCCTGAGACGGTAGTGATGGAACAACGTAGGACCGTACAAGTCAAAGTTTCTTAGCCTCTTCAGACCATAGCCCAGCGTCAGCTATTTTTCCATGTCTTCCACGAGGAAAATTCCATTTGTTTTCCAAACCCGTTACGGACACATCTTGTATAACTAAAAGAACTATCACTAAATGATTGCGTGTTTCCGAAAGACCCGATGTAGATACATCTGCAGTGACCACTGTGAACTCTCTCAGCTTTTTCGGCAATTATCCACACGTCTAATAACTTTTCGTTCAGTATTTGTGAATGCATAACCTATAAAATAATATTACATGTCAATGTATGGATGTTAATTAAATAAATCACGGTATATGAGATTTCTGATTCATAATGGTTTTATTGTAATAAAATGTGTATAATAAAGCATAAATTAACCCATTGCAGTATAAATAGATTACTCACCTTTTCTGTTACTAGTAGGTTCGTTTTCCAAATTTCTTCACATTAATATCTCGCAGCCAATTGCACCAGTAATACTTATACGGTTTTAAACTCCGGAAACTGTTTAATTGCTCTTGGGTTTAAACACTTTCGTTAGTACCAAATAATTGATTATATCCATTGGCAAAATATTCAGAAAATCCGATATATCCTGCGAAAACCCACTTTCATCACAATTGTGCGGGTTAATATTACAAATTAACTCGATTTTTGTTAATTAGCGAAGTTGCATATCAGGTGATAGCTTCTTCTTGAAGTACACATACATTATAGAAACCATTATTAAATAATCTCGCACAATGAAATACGAGAGAAATTTGTTTTGTAAGACAACAAACTTATTTCAGATTTTGAATTAGCGCTAAGAAAAACTCGCTTTGAATAGATGGCGTATTTGTCGCTCGACCTCATTTATTTGCTAAAGAAATGAGTAACAAGCCGGGGGCACTAAGATCAGCTGTTTCGAAGGTTACCGCAACAGCTGAGTGCCCGCGCTCTATTTCAATTCATGGGTTATGTACACTGTTATGTATTTAAATTTGACCATAGAGTTAAAAATATAATACATAGAGGGAGCGTAAAGTACGATTGTAGGCAATGACCTTGATGCCTAGTGACGGAAGGGGAATGAAGCGTCAGCCATATTGTGCAGCCCCATTTTAGCGCGTTATTCAAATCTGTCTATTTTACGTAAAATAAAGTTATATTGGAGTAATAAAACAATAGTAATAGTGTAATTTACTAGAATAAATCCAACGTAGGAAATAAATAATATCAACCGTAATAAAATGTTTTTATTTATACAAGATAATTCAGTAACTAAAATAAAATACATAATTATTTTTAAAATTTAAAGAAATCCAATAAATATAAATATCTGAAACTAGTAACCTTCGAACAGAATTAATTTGTTATATTGTTGTCATCGACTTTGTGATGAATCTTTTATATTTTTTGCAATGTAGTATAGTCGTATGGAAATATATTTTTCTAAAATAGCTTTAATCAAATAAATAATATTGTTTTTCATTGGATTAAATATTTCCTTATTAGGGGTCGATATATTTTTCAAAACAATCAGCTGATCTGTAAAAAGTTTTGATTCTTTAAAGCACAAAGTCCTGACGACATAGTAGCAATTTTTTTAATATTTCTTCGATTCCTCTGCTGGAGCAATTTTATTTTCATTTTGTAACGTTGATCTAGTGCCTTTATTTTATAAAGCAGATTTATTTGGAGATATTTCACGTGTTATTCTTTACTATTTTTACGATGATGTCTGTATGTGTGTGTGTGTGATGATCGTTTCGTCCGCGATAACTCCAATACTACAATTTCAAAAATTACAATTTTTTTATTCCTATTCTTACATCCAATTGATTAGATTTTGGTTACAATTGATCTACCTGAAGTACCTTAATTTAAAGCTCTTAATTGTTTTTCTTAAAAAAAGCTGATGTTGCCAGCACATTACCTTCCATCAATTCCGTGTATTATGTACAAATTCCATATATAATTTTTCTTGCAAAATATTCTATATTTCCAGTTAAATTACTTCATAAACAAACTAAGCAAATTGCCCTTGACACTGACATCTTCTTCTTTAGCTTTTCCTATGTCGCTATGTTTTATTTTCTTTTTTCACTCATTTCTGTTTTGTGTGTCGTCCTCATTCCGTTCCTTTTTTCTCAAGTGTTCCGCAATACAGTTCTTCCATCTTATCTTTGGTCTTCCTCTGTTTCTTCCACCTTCTACAATTAAGCTATTCATTCTTCCAATATATTCTTCATCTATTCTCATGACATGTTCATACTAATGTAATCGTTTCTCTTGTATCTTTCTACAAACTTCTATTACTCGAGCCATTTCCCTTATTCTTTCATTCATTATCCTATCTTTCCGTCTCTTCCCCAACATCTATCTCAACATCAATATTTAGAAGATTTTTTTTTCAAGAATCTTCTACTTCCAGTTGTCCAATTGTTACCAAAACCTTTTCAGATCTTCTCATGAATATCCGATTGGGAAATACGTAAACAAATATAAAGTCTTATAGTTTTTGAGTAATCGTCCTTACAGCATTCCACATACACACACACAGATATCATCGTAAAATGTTAAAATCGGATTATAGGGACCTTAAAACGTGCTTATTCAATAAAATCTGGATATGCGATTTTTAGCATGAATCCAATAGCTCTCTTAGCGAGAGGTAAAAATTATTAAAATAAAAATTATATATGAAAACTACATTGCAAAAAGGGTCACATTTTTTAATGAAATATACATCATGTACATCAAATACGGTAGAATTTTATGTATAAACTTCCAATGCAATAAGAATCATAGTCTCAAAGTTAACCTGTGAAATATATAGCCATACAACACAAATATAATATAAATTTGTTTTTTTTTTATTTCCCGAAAACTACATAACAATGACATTCCTCTTTTTTGCAGCGTGATCTTCATATAATAATCCTTTTTTTCCTCAATTCGGCTTCAAAAATTAGAAGAATTTGGAAATTAATTGATATCTAGGCTGTTCCTTTACATATGTTTTAGGTTCTTTCTACGTCATAAGATAGTTTTGTTAAGTCAGATTTAAACCATGTTTTTGGTAGACTTGGTTTTATGTGTACGATTATTTTTTATTATTCTTTATGACGTTGTGGCATGGAGAATTCGTGTATTGTAAATGAATGTCTTGATTTAATTTCTATTGCACATGGATTTCCTTAATAATCGTGTTTAGATATTTGAAATAGACCTTTTCAATTTAAAGAGATCTGCGCGTAGTAAGCCAACAACTGACGGGAGTCATGGTTATGCACTTGTGATAAGATTCATGGCGCGTGTGTGTGTTTTTTAATAGATTTAAACTATGAGGAAAGTCTCAGACAACTTTAAGAAACTTGTCGAAAGTCGTTACAAAGCGAGATTTTGTTTCACAACCCAGCTGACTGTTGCAGACGCCATTTTACTTACTATTGGCAGAGATACAAGAGACAGCTGAAAAGGATTATTGTTTTCTATCAGTAGCATTTTACACTTAAACCATTATGTCTATGTATAAATATTGTCATTGTATAATGTAAAATAAGATTAATTATAAGTTATGCAAAGATGAATGTGTTTTATTTGCCTCCTGCCTTAAATACAATAAAAAATAAAAACAATACATCCTTCTCAAACACTATTCCCATTGATATCAGCTTCTTGCAACAAATATATGTGTTTATAAACTTTATTGTATATACAGATTAGTAGGTTTATATTATTTACTGCTACACCATTCCCATGTATTTATAATATAAATAATTGCTATTTACAGATTGTTATACATGTGCAAATAAAAGATTATAAGTGATTCAAATACTTGATTTATTTTTTGATGCTGTAATACAAGAAAACTAATAAATGTTTGTTAACTTTCACAATTTATTTCGTTGCGACATCTATCAGTGCTCACTATAACTATTAACCTATTCCAATTTAATAATTTTATTTTGTTACAATTTGTAGGACGGAGTGTACTTTTTAAATATGTAAGCGCGCGAAGTTGATACGCGCCAACTTCATGGGCTAGATTTGTACGTTATGACACAGTGCTGGGCAGGAAATGTACAGAGCGATCTATGTACATTATGACGATGCATAAGGCAAGAAATGTACACTTTGACGCGCGCCAACTTCATGGGCTAGATTTGTACGTTATGACACAGTGCTTGGCAGGAAATGTACAGGCCGATTTTTGTACATTATGACGTTGTATACCTAGCCCACCGTAGCACTGTCAATGACCTTGAATCACTTTATGTCCCTAGGGAGTACTTGTCATTTTTATTTCCCTCGGTAAATAATGAAGCACATTAAGTAATGATTTTGATAAGAATAAAGTTAACATTATTTACCGGTTGTATATAAAATAGTTTTATGTATGTTTTTCTTTATTTATTATATTGTATCTACAATAATTTATGTAAGACGTATTTTTATGTTCTTATTATTATTAATGTTTTTCTGAACCATACTTTACTTCAAGCTTTATGTTTACATTTTTAAATATTTTATGAAATTAGTTTTATTCACAAAACTTTCAATTAAAATCCCTGTTATAGACAAAGATGAAATATCCATTATTTATAATATTTTTAAATTTGCCGGCAAATTACTTTTTACTCTTAAGTATAGGCGATGGGAAATTAGGGTACCTATATATATATAGGTATGGCCATCGACCGTGATCGCTGCCATTAACGGGCCAATGTCAAACATTCTGAATACTCATTTCCCTATTTATTTAAATAAATAAAAGTATTACTTACAATTTAAATAAATATTAAAAGTATATTTAAATACGTTTTGCATTAAAATAAAACAAATAGCCACGAAAATACATAATAATTTGCGCAACAATAGCGAATATGACAGTGGCCCACAAATGGCGGACGAAACGGGAGCCACGTCATGGCCATACCTTGCCTGTGTATATAGGTACTCTATGGGAAATAAGATCGCAGCGCCAAAGTGGAACTAATGTTAACAGGATAATTTGACATATAACTTCACTGCATTTCGTATACATAGACGTGCAACATGAAATATTTATGGATACATTTGAACTGAAAAAAATAAGTATAATTTATTTGAAAATTATGTTTCTTTTTAAATAATGCCTTTCTCAAAGATTTATGCTCTTCACCTATGTATTTGCAAACCCAAAAAAAAAAACTTGATAAAAACCATGGAAAAATAATTTGATATAAATGTCAACGTGACCGCGTAACTATTAGGACAGAGGGCAGTGCAGTACATACTTAGATATCTGTAACTCTACGACATACGTCATTATTATTTGTAATGTGTTGGAAAGTAATGTCACCATATACGTACATCTGTCTCACAATAAAAACTGTATAGTAGTGTCCAACCGAAACTACTTTTTACGGCCGAAACCGAAACCGAATTTCGGCTTCGGTCTGAGTTTCGGCCGAAACCGAAACTTCCATATAAGGTCACGTTTTCGTGGGAAGAAAAGTAAATAGTCAATCATAATCAGTCAGTCTTTATTTAGTCTCTGATATTTAAACTAATCATTAATATAACATATTATCACACCTTATTTCAAATAAATTATTTGTACTTTTTGAAATAAGGAGTTAATTTGAACCTACTACCTATTATTTCTTTTTAATATTTACGAATAACATAAAATAAAAGGTAGAAAACAAAATTACTTTTTACCTAATAGAATTACGTACAGAAAACAAAAAATATCTTTCATCTTAAAACAAAATAACTTCTTCTAAACAGCGCGAAATCACTCGAATTTAGTTTCGGTTTCGGCCGTAGTTTCGGCTGAATGGCAGCCGAAACCGAAACTAAACCGAAACTCGTTTTTTTGCCGAAACTAGGCCGAAACCGAAACTGAAAGTTCGGTCGGACACTACTGTATAGACATACGTCAAATAATTTTTCTCTTTCTAACATGAAATGTTGTTAAGTTACTATAAAGTGCTATGTATTCCTTGTTCGAACAAGTGACCATGAATAGTCATCTTTCGTGATCCAAAGTATACATAGGGTATGGCCAATACGTGGCTCGCGTGTTGTCCAGCATTTGCGGGCCACTGTCATATTCGCTGTTGTTGCGCGCAAATTATTATGTATTTTCGTGACTGTTTTATTTTAATGCATAACACATATAGATATATTTATATTTAAAGTGTAAGTAATACTTTTATTTTATTTATTTGTGTATTTTCTTAAGATACTTACTAAGATTATTGACAATACAGAAAACACAAAAATTTCTAATATTAAGCACAAACATTTAAATTTTTAAAAGGTAAGTTTTAAATACATTCTTATTATGTAAATAATAACTAGAGTTATTAAATTAGATGTAACCCTACCAAACAACACTAGCAGCGAGCGCAAGGTTGGGCGCGATGTAACACGAATACAATTGCTGAACCAATCGGATTCATCCATTAGTCGTGTTCGGCAAATTTCGAAACTGCTGATGCCTGCGTGGCCTGAGTTGAAATGGGAAGTTCTGAACGCGGCCATTGCTTATCAGCAATAGGTATAGAT
Organism: Harpalus rufipes; assembly: GCA_951394225.1. Taxonomy (NCBI): domain Eukaryota; kingdom Metazoa; phylum Arthropoda; class Insecta; order Coleoptera; family Carabidae; genus Harpalus; species Harpalus rufipes. The sequence continues at coordinate 32,967,842 of OX596277.1, read as the reverse complement.
TTGTACACAGTCACGAATATACAAGGCGAGAAATGTACAGGGCAATATAACTTCGAGGGCCATATTTGTACATTAGGAAAATGTCTACGCTAAGAAATCTATAGAATAATATGTGTGCAGTTTGAAATTTGTATTCTAAACCATTGATATGATAATATGTAACCCTTTTGTAAAAAAAATATTATGACAACTGTTCACAATAAAACAACTATGTCTTTTCATCACACACAAAACCGTCAATACGTTATGCGAGAATTGTCATTACACCTTAATTCAAATTCCCTATAGGCGATGTGCACATTTTGCGTATTAGCGCCTCTGACGGATACTTAGTTACTTTTGGGTACTGAATAAATTTTTATATTTCAAGATGATACAATTTTATTTTGATTTTTTGCTGTAGGCGATGGGAAATAAGATCGCAGCAACAAAGTGGAACTAATGTTTGAATTTAAGAATGTTAATTCATGTGGATATCTTAGGAGCGGCAGCGGCGTTAGCACTTTGTATGCTTATGCACATTTCTAATGTGGGAATGCGTGTAAACAGTCATAAAATGCTGACGACAACGGCGGTAGCACTTTTTAAAAACGTGCAACTATTATAATTTAGGACTGCATGGAAACAATCATAAAACACTATCCACCTAGGGGAAGCTCGGCGTAGCCGAGTTTTCGCTAGTCTAATATACTAAACAGCATATACTTCTATACTTATATATTTATTTATTTATTTATTTTCAACATTCCAAAGTCGGCCACACCTACAGCCCAAACGGTTCAACCGATTTTCATTTATTTTCAGGTTATGAGAAATGTTTAAGAATAAGGCCTTTTTATATTTTCAATTTTTTTGCGCATTTTCTTCTAAAACATTCACTTCCGGTTCATTCAAATATTCTTCTTTTTCAACTTTTTTTTGGTCCACTATCATAAAACACCATTTACTAAGCGGGAGCTCGGCGAAGCCGAGTGATCGCTAGTCTAATATACTAAACAGCATATACTTCTATACTTATATATTTATTTATTTTCAACATTCAAAAGTCGGCCACACCTACAGTCCAAACGGTTCAACCGATTTTCATTTATTTTCGTATAGTCATAATACACATTGGGAAATAAGGCCTTTTTATATTTTCATTTTTTTTGCGCATTTTCTTCTAAAACATTCACTTCCGGTTCATTCAAATATTCTTCTTTTTCAACTTTTTTTTGGTCCACTATCATAAAACACCATTTACTAAGCGGGAGCTCGGCGAAGCAGAGTGATCGCTAGTCCTATACTAAAAGGCATAAATTTCTATACTTTCATCACGACGATCGCGCAACAAAAAAACAAGGCTACAGCTTTAACCGTTTGAGCGAATTTCGTAAAAGTTTTACAAAGTGGTAGAAAATTCTTGTCTCGAATGCCTTAGCCTTATGTTTTTTTCTGTAGGATGCATAGTTTTTGTGTAAAAAATTATTTAATGTGGATTTTTGGATTTTTGTTTTTAAACTGAAACAAAGCTCAAGTACTCTTTGAAAATTTTAAGACGAATATCGCGATAAAATATGACACATTTGACATTGTCAATCTGAACATGATAATATTTTTGGAATAAAAAGAACATTTTTATGATCTAAATGCAATCAAAAACAAATAAATGAAATGAAATGCTGGTATTCGAACGGTATGTATTATTTAAAATGTTATTTTTATGAAAATTTATATTCACTTTTTCAGGTTGTCATTTTTAATGCAAAATATCTACAAAAAGCACAAGTGGAGTTTGGAAAGGTTAATAATTAGATCTTATGTGTCAGAATTCAAACAGAATAATTGTACGCATATGCGTGAAATGAATTCAAAGCATTCAACGTATATATTTGGTTAGAAGCATGAAACAGACTGAAGAATCATTAGAAAATTTTGTAAAACACTATCGGCGAGCTTATGCTAGTCCTATATTAAAAGGATAGATTCAATATATTTTCATCACGACGATCGCGCAACAAAAAACAAGGCTACAGCTTTACCCGTTTGAGCGATTTTCGTAAAAGTTTTACCAAGTGGTAGAAAATTCTTGACTCGAGTGCATAGTTTTTGCGTAAAAAACTATTAAATGTGGAAATTACGAAAGTGAAACAATTGATCGAAGTCCTCCTTGAAAATTTACAACGAACATCGCCTTGGAATGACATATTTGACAAGTCAATTTGAACCTTTAAATGGAAATATTTGTGTAATGAAAAGAATTTGGAAGAAACGAAATTCAAAATCATAAATGATGAGAATTGGCAGTTATTTCATAAAGGTAAAAAAGACTTAAAACACTGTATTTAAAAATTATAATATTTGACAGTTTATATGCATTTGGTAAGTGTTGCCAAATATGTCATAAATTACTAAATAAAATAAAAATTCCTAACTAGACCAATGTAATGACACATTTTACATATCAATTTGAATCTTTAAATAAGAATAAATTAGAAGGATTTATTATCATTTAAAAAACTACAGTCATGAGAAAGTAGTTTAGATATGTTGTAAGTATTCAAAAAGAATGAATTTAATAAATATGAAATATTTTTGGTATTTTTACATTTACTTTTCATTATATTCAATATAAATGCCATATTTGTTTTGACTAACGAAACAGACTGAAGAATTATAAAATGCCATAGTTTGGTCAATATTTACGTAATATATTCCTTATACGGGAAAATATCCCAAGGGTATATGAGAAATTTTGCATTCATTTGGGCAAAAACAGATTTAGTTGTAGTGCTTAGCTATGAAGCAGAATTAAAACAAAGTGAAAATAAATGAAATTTTTCCTATATCAAACTATTATTTTTATATTTTTACATATGTAGGTAGTTCGTTCCTTTACGAATTCATTAGTTATCCAGTTGTTCGAAATAATATGGAGAATTTATTGAGTGAAATGTCTAAAAGAAGTTATAAGAATAAGAAGACAACTATTAATATTTTGATCATATTGAAAACTATCACTCATATCTGGTCCATCTATTCCATCCAGTCACTTATTGTACGTGTGTTTTACAACATGAAGACAAGAAAGACGTGTAGGGCGAGCAAGACATAGACAAGAATGAGAAATTTTTAATTCTCGTGACAGAAATGGAACTTAGCCGCTATAAAATACATTGAATGAATAAAAATGCATAATTTTTGGTTGATAGTAAGTAAAATACTACATTGTATACATTTATATGAAAAAATGATTTGTGGATTTTTATTTTTTGTTATTGAATTATAAAAAACGGAAGTAGCATCTAATTAACTCTCATAATTTGTCGAAAACTCAAAATACAAGTTATTCATTACAAACAGACACTAATTTCACGTTTGTTTTACAGTATACTTTGCAATGATTCCGTAAATATTATTCCCGTAAACAGAAAGACAGGAATGACGAAAGAACAAGATGATCGAAGACAAAGTACATGAAATTGGTACATGACATCGTAAAGTGTGGAAGACAAGAAAGACAGTAGGAACTTCAAAAGATAATGTTAGAAAAATAACAAGATTTGAACGTTAGGAAACTGAACGAAACAAGAAATGGACGGGTAATGTATAAACATTATGACGCTTATTGCAACGCCAGAATCAGCTGAATTGGTCTAGTCGGCCAGATGTGTTACATACGGGTGCAGTTGGCCAAATAAGTTTTCAATGTCAGGAAGCGTGGCGTCATCCACCGTTTTTGTCACACCATTTTGTCTTCTGACGTCCTCGTATTGATATACGTTTATTTTGATTCATAGTTCATAAGCATTTTGTTACACATACATTTGTATTATATAATTTTCATGATATTCTTGGTGCACAATAATTCATAACTTGTAAAACACTATACATTTAAATCATAATTATTTAATTCGTTACCAGCCTTTGTATGAAGCTATAAGCTAAGCCTTACAACAAATAAAGTATTATTATTAAAAGTCACGAATACGGCATAAAAACAATAATAATCCATTTTAAAAACTAAGAAAATATTTTGTGCATATTTAATTTAACTTGTCCGTTATCTATATTACGTTTTTTTTATTTATATTACTTCTTTCATATTTATTTTACATTTATAAAACAGAATCAATAAAATTTGTAGTTACGAATAATCAAGTATTTATTTAGATGCAATTAGCGGGAAAAAATAATTTCACGGATAGCGGAAAATTTACTTTTTTGGCGCAAATTATAACGAAATTTTTATTCATAAAAACATTACACAAAAGGGGAATAGATGAATGCACTATACAAAACATTAAAATATTATACCAAGACAACAAGAACTACGTCAGAGTACGAAACAATGCTTCACAAACATTCGAAACACACCAGGGATTAAAACAAGGATGCATACTAAGTCCACTACTCTTCAACATATATTTGGATGAAATAATGAAAGAGATAAAAACAAAAATGAGACCTTACAAAGTTGGATATTGGAAAATGGAAATGATTAATATATTTGAACTTTGTTACGCAGACGATATGGTGCTCATAGCAGAAAACGCAAAAGACCTACAGCACAACATCAATATAATGAATGAAGAACTAATGAAGTGGAATATGAGAATAAATAGAAATAAAACAAAAACAATGATAATAAGCAGTAGTCAAAGCATACATGAGATAAAAATAGGACAAAAGGACATTGAACAAGTCAGCACTTTCAAATATCTCGGCGCAGTGATACAGGAAAACGGAAGCATAGACCAAGAAATTATAGAACGAGTAAACAAAGGAGGAAGACTGTTCAATGCTCTAAAAACTAAATTCTTGTCAAAGAAAGAAATACCCAAACAGACCAAAATAGAAGTCTTCAAAAAGATAACAGTACCTATCTTAACATACGGATGCGAATCATGGACAACAACTAAAAAACATCAGAGTAAAATAAGTAATATTGAAATGAGATTTTTACGTAAAATAGAAGGAAAAACGAAACTCGATTGCATCCGAAATGAAGTATACAGAACAAATCTCGGCACAAAACCAGTCAAAGATATAATTCAGGAAGGACAGCTAAGATGGAAAGGACATTTACAAAGAATGACAGAAAAAAGAATAACCAAAAGAGTGTACGAAGCCAGGCGTACAGAGAAAAGGAAACGCGGGAGACCAATAAAAACTTGGGATGAGGAAGTCAAAACAGCTATAGAAGTCAGAGGTCTCAAATGGAACGAAGCAAAGCCTTTGATGGAAGATAGGACAGCCTGGCGCAGTATCTGGAAAAGAACACCGACAGAAGATCAAGAAGAAGAATGATTAATACAGCCTTACACCGCAAGGTAGAAAGGCTTTAGGATTAAGTACGTAAAGTAAAGTATAATTTCTGTGTAAAATGCTTCTTTCTTGAATTTGATGAGCAGTTACAGATACAAAATGAAAACCAAGATGGCATTTGGCATGCATGCGCCTAGAGACACTAAAATAAGAGTCTGGACACGACGCGTCAAGTTGTGATTGTCTTGGAGTATGTTGGCCATGTTTAGGCGCTTCCCGCCATAATTTAAATTTGAATATCTGACAATTTATTAGAAATGAAATATAACGTATATTAAAGTACTTCAATCAATTATCAACTTTATTTACTATACAAAAAATAAACTCAGTGGTACGAAAATACAATAAAATATACCATATTTATTAATTAAACAAAACATTTATACTTTTGAAGTATGTTGGCACACCTGAAATTTGACGTTTGACATAATATGAACTATTCATTTTTCTTCCCTTTAAAAGAAAGAATTATAGCTGCAAATTACAAATAACAGGAATAAATATTAATAATAAGTATAATTTTCATATATAAAAGTATAATAAAATTCAAAACTTATTCTGCTTTGTCACATGAACGGGTAAGCGTTTCAAATCATTGAAATGTCAAAATACTCGTAAACATATTTCATTTTCTCAAAATTGATCAAAGTCTACATGGAAAAATTTAAGAAGAAAAACGTTAAAAAAATTATGATACATTTGTCATTGTCAATCAATCTGAACATATAAATGATAATATTTTTATGATTAAGTGCAATCATAAACAAATAAATTCAAATGAAATGCTGGTATTCGAACAGTATGTATTATTTAAAATTTTATTTTTATGAAATTTTATATTTACTTTTTCAGGTTGTCATTTTTAATGCTAAATATCTATAAATCACAAGTGGAGTGAGGAAAGGTTAATAATTAGATCTTAAATGTTAGAATTGAAACAGAATAATTGTACGCATGCGCTTGAAATGAATTCAAAGCATTCAACGTATATATTTGGTTTGAAGCATGAAACAGACTGAAGAATCATTAGAATATATCCTATTTTTGTCAGTATTTTCATTCCCTTAAAATTACATATTGTTTCCAAAGAAATATGAGAAATATTGGATTCATATGGACGCAGACAGATCTAGCATTTTTGTATCGAATTGGATGAAAATAAAGAACCACAATCCTTCAAAATACGACAAACAGTATTCGTAAAATTAACTCAAAGTAAGAGATATATGAAAAATATGTTATTTTATATTAATTCTACATTTTTCTGCCACTACGAATCAGCTGTTTGAAACAAATTGGCACAGAAATGTATGAATTTATATCAAAATTAGAATATTATGATATAAAATTCTGGCAGGATGAAGTATGGCATTATAATATAAACGTAAATTTTAAATAAATCTATTTTGCTATAATTTTCCGATTTACAGATTCTACAACTGCGGACAATAAGAGTTTTAATATAAAATGACACTTATACGAAATGTAAAACGTGAAAACCGAGGTGAAAACTTACAATTATTTATAATGTGTACACTTTAGAGGTATATAGTGATTTTGAAATTGAGAATTGATTTTTTTTACAAAGATTACACAAATTTGAGCCATCAACTAACCAAACTTTATATTGATTTGATTTTAAAGGTAATAATTGACAGCATTTTTTAAATAGATTTTGAATACGTATGTGTGGTATCGTTTAAAGATCGCGGCATGGAAGACAAGGAAGAAGAATGTATTCTAGATGTCATTATAAGTCATATTTATATGGAGAACACGATAAATACAACAGAGATAAACACACTAAGAACAATAACGAATAAAACAACGAGAAATAAAGTCAGGAAACAAGATATTTCAGACAGTTCAGGAGTTACAAGCCTTCAAAAATGTATGTTTTCAAGTAAAGTTTCGGCTGAAAATGTGAGGTTAAAAATAGTTCAATATCACATTATCGTTTAAAAATAGAGGCAGCTAGTATGAACAAGTGATTAAGGGTGATTAGCGAGCATTTGACTAGCATTGTTTTATCTCTGTAAATCGTTTATGTATTATTTTAGAGAAAAATACTTCAAATAATAGTTATAGAAAAATTAATTGCACGCATCTTTTATTTGAAGCATTTTTCTCTAAAATAATCTATTAAAGATTGACAGAGATAAAACAGTGCTAATCAAATGCTCGTTAATCACCCTTAATCACTGTTCATACTAGCGGCCATTGTGTTTATTCTTGCAAAAATGAACTTTAGAGGGTTGATTTCTATATTTCCGGTATAAAAGTAATTAAATTTCTGATTAAAAACTCCTGAAACCCGAGTTCAAAAATTGTACATTTTTAGCTAAAAATGTGAAGTTAAAAATCGGTCGATTTTTCCATTTCCGTTAAAGATAGTGTTAATTTTTACAAAAACGAACTATGGCGGCTCGATTTAATATTTTAAGTGTCAAAAAAGTCTTTCGGATTCCGGAAAATAGGATCGAAATTTGCACCAAAAACATGTATTTTATTTTGCTCACTAACTAGATAACAGTTTAAATTAATCTTCAAATTTACACTAAATTCGTTTTCTACGGGGTTTATAATATAAATTAACTCATTTACAAATCTTAAAACCGCTTGAGCAAATTTTATTTTAATATTTCTGACATCAAAACTTTTATTTGGGTATTAATTTGGCTGAAATTTACAGGAAACACATAAAATTAATTGAAAATAATTTTTCCGTCGACCGTTTATTAATAGGCTATCTTAATGTATAGAAAATCATTCATTAATGATCCCTATTAATGCATGATTTTTTATTAATAAACGATTTATTGGGTGCGTTCACCAAATGGAACACAGCATATATTGCTAACGCTAAGTTGTAGCAAAAAGGTAGACAGAATTAAAAATTATGCTTTTGACACTTACTAGCTAGGTATATATTCACGTAGCATACTTTTAAAATGAATTTGAAAGAATAAAATTCCTCAAATAACATAAAAAACCGCTTGTGTCATCTAGGATTAAGTTAACTGAACGCACCCACTGAAAACAATTGATGACAAAACTTATTGATTTTCTGACGTAAAATTTGACGTTCGGTCAACCATTACTAACCTAAAAAAATTTTTCATGGAGTAAAATTAGATTTTCCATTTAAGTAAGATACGGTCAACGAAAAAATATTGTAACTAACACGTGTGTTAATTGGCGATTAATGATCTCAACAATTAACGCGTTCGCTACGCTCACGCGTTAAAATGTTTCGATCATTAATCGCCCTCATTAACACACTTGATAGTTAAATAACTATATTAATACTTTAAATTTGTCGAAAATGTTGATTTTTTGACAGCAGAAAAATGGTTAAAAATCATGTACGTCTCAAAAACGTTTGGCTAATGTCTATGTTGTGACATTTTGACTCTGTCGGTAAGAGCGAATTCGGTACCAATTCAAATGATTTTATTATGGGTGCGTTCCGTATTCTGAGCAATCTGATCACGTGACAGTTTTATTTGCGCTTTCCGATCTGCAGCTTCAATAACCGAACGGATAGAGCGTTTAGCTGTCATTTTGACACTTATTAATTTGCGCCAGAATAAAAACGGAAAATAATAAAGAACTGTTAACTTGGGTACTGTATGCGAGTTATGAACGGTTTTTTGATGATACTGATTAAGAAGTTACAAATGATTATGGACAACTTAAAGCTGAAAATTATGTAGAAAAATGTTACCTAAAATGACTAATTTCAAACATTTTTGATTGATACGAAAACGACATCATTCATTCATAGAATACACTGGTTGCATTGCCGGCGACAAACATTTTAAATTTGCGCTTAAATACGCATGCACCAGACAACTGTTCAACATACTCCATGTTTAGAGAACGAGCGAACAGATCGGACTGTGTGCGCTGTCTGAGCTAATAACCGAACGAAGAGCTAAGCAAAAAAACTCACCGGCGTGAAGTTAGCCCCGCCCAATCTAGCACCAACGTTCTTTTTTGTCTTATTAGTTAGTGCATCGTTAGTGCTATTTAGTGCACTATAGATGAACGTTAGTGCACATCGCATTATTGAGTAAATTATAAAAATTAGGGGTGGGCCAACTTCACATCAAATTTTAAGATTTAATTCATATGTAATATATCACTAGTTAGTGCATCGTTAGTGCTTTCTAATGAACCCAACAGTTTCGTTCGTGCTATTACCATACACTAGAAATTAAGAAAAAACTCTGGGTGGGCCAACTTCACATCAAATTTTAAGATTTAATTCAAATGTAACATATCATTAGTTAGTGCATCGTTAGTGCTTTCTAATGAACCGAACAGTGTCGTTCGTGCTATTACCATACACTAGAAATTAAGAATAAACTCTGGGTGGGCCAACTTCACATCAAATTTTAAGATTTAATTCATATGTAATATATCACTAGTTAGTGCATCGTTAGTGCTTTCTAATGAACCGAACAGTTTCGTTCGTGCTATTACCATACACTAGAAATTAAGAAAAAACTCTGGGTGGGCCAACTTCACATCAAATTTTAAGATTTAATTCATATGTAATATATCACTAGTTAGTGCATCGTTAGTGCTTTCTAATGAACCGAACAGTTTCGTTCGTGCTATTACCATACACTAGAAATTAAGAAAAAACTCTGGGTGGGCCAACTTCACATCAAATTTTAAGATTTAATCCATATGTAATATATCACTTGTTAGTGCATCGTTAGTGCTTTCTAATGAACCCAACAGTGTCGTTCGTGCTATTACCATACACTAGAAATTAAGAAAAATCTTTGGATGGGCCAACTTCAAATTAAATTTTGAGATTTAATTAATATGTACCTTATCACTAGTTATTGCATCGTTAGTGCTTTCTGATGAACCGAACAGTTACGTTCGTACTATTAAGAATTTATACATATACCTACCTCTCTTTCTTTCTTTATCATTGTCTATCTTTCCTTATTTTTCTTTCGTGCGCTCTCTCACTTTCTCCTTTTTCAAAGACCCACACATTCGCGCACGTACGCACACATAGACAAGGGCATGCTCGCTCACACACACACATACACACTCCATTTTTTTACTATCTCATCATCTCACACACTCCGTCATACTCTTGATCCTGATAATTCAGGAACGAAAGATTCAAGATGAAAAACTTGCACAACTTCAGAAGAAATGCCTCATTCGATAGCTAAATAGTTACAGTCAATCAAAAAACTTAGGAGTATTTAGTTTTAAAGACAAAGTATTTTTAGTGTTTATTGATTTATAATACATATAAAAGTGGAAACTTGATTTCTATACAAATCTACACAGTTTTACATATCTATAAATTTTGTAGAGATGTTTTAACCATACCTTTCTGCTGTCAGTCAATCATTTGCATTAAAAAAACAATATTTCCGACAAATTTTAGATATAAATAAATGATTTTCTGTTAATTTTTTGTATGTCCTGTAAATTTCTGCGAAATTCATAACCAAATAAAAGTTTTGATATTTTGGAAGAATTGTGAAAAATTCGCAACGCGCGATAGATATATTAAATAAAACTTTGTCCAGACGGTTTTCAGATTTGAAAATGAGTTAATTTATATCTTAAACCCCGAAGAGCACGAAATCGAAATATTGACCAAAATTTACCCTCAATTTTTTTGCCAAAAATGTACAATTTTTGAATCCGGGTTTGAGGAGTTTTTTAACCGGTAATTAAAGCACTATTTTAACGGACATATACAAATCAACCATATCTCAAGGTATAATAAATACATATAGTTATAGAGGCAAAGATTTTGAAATGCACTAATTGCAATGATGTTACTTCAAGAACATATAATTTATACGTATACATGCACACACGCACAAACAAACTCGAGTAAACACTTACACACAACATATACACACACGTATGGTCGTTCCGCATCAACCGATTTACGTTTGCGAACAATATGAAAAACTAAAAATTCCCAAAGGTTTAAAATATTTTCGATGTGAATCTTTTAAATAATTTTTTCTTTTATGCTCCTGTTGGTAAGACTTACGATTGATAATTTGACTCTATGTTTACATTTATATTATATAGAAATCGATATTTTAAGAAATAAAGAAGATTTTGTGAAATTTTCGTATTAATTTGAGTACTGAAACCATGCCGAAGGCGTTATCTATTAGAAAAAGAAAAACAATAATGGTCCTTTTTACCGCAACATTGTATAAAAGAGGCAATTTTTATAGCACATAATCGTTATACATATTATTATATCTATATAATGTGCAGTGGTCTAACTAGAACTCTTGGGTCCCTATGCGAAATATTTTCTAGGTCCCCACTCCCCACTGCTTAACACTCTATGAAAACAATTAAAAACAAAAAATCCCAATTTTTACAATATACTGTGAGAATAATTATAATCTCTCTTTTCCATACTTGTCATTTGCATTATTGTAATCAATTTTTATCTCCCGCTACCCTAGGTAAGGGAGGTATAGGTAGGGATTGTGTTAGAAATTACATATCGAGATTTTGCTAAATAAGGATGTTTTAATGTCCGTAGAATCCGATTTTAACATTTTCACGATTATGTGTGTGTGGACGTGCGTGTGTGTGTTTGTTCTTGCTTGCGTGCGTGCGTGTGTGCGTGTGTGTATGTGTGTGGATCCTCTACGTTTTATATCAAATACAAACATGTTAAAAGTCATATTGTGTATTACACATATAAATAAGACATAAAATAGTATGATAGATTAACAGCGGTAATAATTAATAATTTCCTATTTCCAGATTAGGTATTCCGAGAATATCTCTTAACCCTGTGTTAAAATGACGTTTATGGAGAGTTTATTCTAGAGTTAAGTCTTATTCCATGTTTATTATTATACATTTGTGGATTAAACTCATGATAAACTAGGAATAGGTATTCCTGTGTTAAAAAAGAAGCTATTCTGAACTTAACCCTTGTTTATTATTACCACTGTAAATCTTTGTTTCTTTTATCACAAAATCCAAAATAGATTGATTTTATTGTAAATTTATAAACACTAAAATTACATATCTATAAAACCAAGTACTGCTAGGTTTTTTAACTGGCTGTAACGGTTCCTTCTTATTTATTTAGCTTATGACATACATTCATCACAATTTAAATATATCAAATGATAAATAAGTTGTTGGTCGAGGTCGCATTTGAAATTGGCTCTCGTTGCAATGGGGTCGGTGGTACATTTGAAGATGTGCAACACGTTTAGATTTTTCATCTTTAATGTTTTGTTCCTGAATTATCCGGATCAAGATCAAAAGTATGCCAGAGTATGTGAGAAACGAGAAGAGATGATGAGTAAAAAAATTACGTGTGTGTGTGTGTGTGTGTGTGTGTGTGTGTGTGTGTGTGTGTGTGTGTGTGTGTGTGTGTGAAAGAGAGAAATCGGGCGGGCGTGCGTGCGCGTATGTGTGGGCCATAGATTAAGGAAAATATATAGTAGAAGATTGGGTATCTCCCTTATAAACCGTGATAACAAGTTTAGTGCCGTCTATGAAAAGGTCAGAAAACTAAATTTGACAGCCGAGAAAGTCGCGGGAAATATGAATTCATTTTGAATTATTCGAAACTTTTATTTCCTGATAATGTAATTAATAAAAAATCTATTGAAAATAGATAATTTATTAAAGACATTATCAATAAATGTGAAATATACGTTAAACTATATAAAAAAATTCAGTACTTAATATGTTAATGTCTTTATTTTAATATATATATATATATATATATATATATATTACATTATTTAAATCAAATAATAAATAAATAACTACAAATCTCAAACTACACGGCGGCAAAAATTTAAGAACATACTACTCAAGGAATCTAAAATTTGAATTATTATTATTACAAGAGGTAATATTATTTCAAAAAAATCTGATGTAGCCAGCACAATACCTTCCGTGTGTATTATGTAGGTACAAATTCCATACATAAATTTTCTTGCAAAAGATTATAAATTTCCAGTAATATTATTTCATGCAAATGGCACTTGACACTGACATCTTCTTCTTCTTTAGCATTTCCCATTCGTTAGGGGTCGGTATTTTTTATTTTCTTCTTCCATTCATTTCTGTTTTGCGGGTCATCCTCACGTCAAAATTTTTCATTAAAAATTTCATTTTTTGGTATTTTATTATTCCTTTTCTCGGCAACTGAATTCCATACCCCTGATAATAAATAAACCACATGAAATAAGAAAATCATGAAATTTTGAATGAAAAATTATGACAATTGTCAGTTATGGACGTAATTATTAGCTGTCATTTTGACACGAGTCCACATTCGTATCTGCTTGCCAAAGTCAGTAAAGTCACGTCACTGCACGCGCCCTACACATAAAAGATCCTATATTTCCAGTTAAATTATTTAATAAAACTATGCGAATTGCACTTGACACTAACATCTTCTTCTTCTTTAGTTTTTCCCATTTGTTAGGGGATCGCTATTTTTTATTTTCTTTTTCTACTAATTTTTGTTTTGCGTGTCGTCCTCATTCAGTTCCTTTTCACTTCTTTCATCTTATATTTGGTCTTTCTATGTTTCTTCCACCTTCTGTTATAAGCTATTCATTCTTCCAATTTACTCATCTCTCCTCACGACATGTTCCAATGTAATCTTCTCTCTTATATTTTTCTAGAAACGTTCAACACTACAGTTATTTCCCTTACTCTTTCATACATTTACTATTTATTGATACTGACATCTGTCAATTTGAATTACCTGAATATATTAGCAGTTTCCATGGTTAAGTTAGCATAGCTGGCTGAATTATGAAATTTATATGAAATTTATTATTTGTATTCTTCTTTAACTCTATATCTGTTGAATATCAAATATAAAATGCAATCAAATCGTATAGACAATAATATATTCTTTAAGTTATAATAACATTTAACTGAGTTTTTCAAGAAAAACTGTTAAAATCTTCAAATGAGGGTACTTCCGGTTGACCAATTATAACCAAAATCTACTCAAGTCTGCATATGGTTATAAGGAAGAGGACTACACAAGAATTGTAATTTTTGGAATTCTAGTATTGGAGATATCGTGCACGAAACGGCGGTCCACACACACACACACATACATACATACATACACACACACACACACACACACACACACACACACACACACACACACACACACACGCACTCGCACACACGAACACACACACTCATACAGACATCATCGTAAAAATAGTAAAATCGTATTGTAAAGACCCTAAAACGTGCTTATTCAATGAAAACTCACCACCGAATTTTTTGACCAAAGACAGTACCTTCCTTTCCTATAGGTGACGGAAGGTAAAAAGAGATGTTACTTTAAATGTCTGCCAGAAATGCACTGCTTCATTGACCTCGTTATCGATGCTTGTCCACTTTTTAACAAATCTACCGTCTTCTATACTCATTTTTTGTTAAAACTGACACCATACTATTTCAACATTCTTTGATGAATCTTATGAAGCTTCACGTCCTTTCGCCTAATAATATAATATTTTGCTGCTCTTCTACGGTATAAATATCTAAGAGCACCATCATGATGTAAATTCTCCTGGTCCACTTACATAAACCATTTCTTCTATTGGGCACTGTCAACTTCTGCGATAACATGTTTTCACTATGCAGTTCGTGTGAACTTTTTCTGAAATATTATTAATTTGTTGTTATATTTTATTACACCCCCGTATAATAATGCTAGTATGAAAACTAATATACTTACCGAAAATATATTGAATGATAAAGTAATATATTACAATAAAGATACAAATTCACAAATAACAGTTTTAAATGTTAAAGAATTTCGAGCGATGCAATAAAGAATTGTGGGAAATTTACAGCAGTTCTCAAATGTTACCTATTTATAGTATTTTGACATTAAAGTTTGAGAATCCCTGTAAAATGTGTACTACTAAAGCCATCTATGAAAGGGTCAGGAAGTATTTCCAAACGCTACTAGATTGAAAACTTGTTATCACGTTTCTGTATGGAGTTTCACCCCCCTGGTGTGGGCGTATATGTATGTGAGAGAGAGAAATAAAAATAGGAAAAGAAGAAAAAGAGAGAAAGTGAGAAAGCACACGAATGAAAAGTAAGAAAATATGGACAATGATAAAGAAAGAGAGAGCTCTATGTATAAATTCCAGTGTAAGGTAATTGTACGACCAAAACTGGTGGATACATTAGAAAGCACTAACGATGCACTAACTAGTGATATGTTACATATGAATAAATTTTAAAATTTAATTTGAAGTTGTCCCACCCAGAGTTTTTTCTTAATTTCTAGTGTTTGGTAACAGCACGAACGACACTGTTGGGTTAATTAGAAAGCACTAACGATGCACTAACTAGTGATATATTACATATGAATTAAATCTTAAAATTTGATGTGAAGTTGGCCCATCCAAAGATTTTTCTTAATTTCTAGTGTATGGTAATAGCACGAACGACACTGTTGGGTTCATTAGAAAGCACTAACGATGCACTAACAAGTGATATATTACATATGGATTAAATCTTAAAATTTGATGTGAAGTTGGCCCACCCAGAGTTTTTTCTTAATTTCTAGTGTATGGTAATAGCACGAACGAAACTGTTCGGTTCATTAGAAAGCACTAACGATGCACTAACTAATGATATGTTACATTTGAATTAAATCTTAAAATTTGATGTGAAGTTGGCCCACCCAGAGTTTTTTCTTAATTTCTAGTGTATGGTAATAGCACGAACGAAACTGTTCGGTTCATTAGAAAGCACTAACGATGCACTAACTAGTGATATATTACATATGAATTAAATCTTAAAATTTGATGTGAAGTTGGCCCACCCAGAGTTTATTCTTAATTTCTAGTGTATGGTAATAGCACGAACGACACTGTTCGGTTCATTAGAAAGCACTAACGATGCACTAACTAATGATATGTTACATTTGAATTAAATCTTAAAATTTGATGTGAAGTTGGCCCACCCAGAGTTTTTTCTTAATTTCTAGTGTATGGTAATAGCACGAACGAAACTGTTGGGTTCATTAGAAAGCACTAACGATGCACTAACTAGTGATATATTACATATGAATTAAATCTTAAAATTTGATGTGAAGTTGGCCCACCCCTAATTTGTATAATTTACTCAATAATGCGATGTGCACTAACGTTCATCTATAGTGCACTAAACAGCTCTAACGATGCACTAACTAATAAGACAAAAAAGAACGTTGGTGCTAGATTGGGCGGGGCTAACTTCACGTCGGTAAAAAACTCGCTCAGATGTAATTACTGAACGCATCGAGTGCTCAGACCGCTCATAGCGTAAAACCGAACGCAGCCTATGTATTATAAACTATGAAAATTAATTATAAAAAAAAATAATGTGGCCAGCACATTACGGTCCGTCAATCCTGTGTATTATGTACAAATTCCATACATACATTTTCTTGCAAAAGATTCTATATTTCCAGTAAAATTATTTCATAAACAAACTATGCAAATTGCATTTGACACTGACATCTTTTTTAGTTTTTCCCACTCGTTAGAGGTCGCTATGTTTTATTATCTTCTTCCATTCATTTCTGTTTTGCGAGCCATCCTCATTTACTTAATAAAAATTAATATGTCAAAATAATATATTTTTTAAATTTTGTGCATCGATCATGCAAAACACCTAATAAGCTTTGCGGTTAGTAAATGCTATTCGTCTCGATCTCCAATATCGTCCTCAATCATCCGTTATTAAATAAACATATGCAATTAATAAAATATGTGTTGTTTGCAACAAATAATTTCTTCCTTTCAATCAAATGAAATATTTTCTGAAGGGCCGTCAGGCAGCAATGTCAAAAATATGACAACTCAATCGGCTTTTGTTTTTTTTTGCATAAAATTGTCAGAAAAACGTCGTGTTTGGTATCAAATGAGTGGTCGTGTTAAGGGATGTCAGGCATTAGTGTCAAAACTTTGTCAGGTCGATCGACTTTTATCTGAAATTTGAAATAATGAAAATAATGTTAGCGATAGAACTTCGCGTTTAAAATATGCCTAAACGGATTGGATGTACTTACAGACCATTATAAAACACTATCGGCGGAGCCCTAGGGGAAGCTCGGCGGAACGCCGAGCTTCTGCTAGTAGATATACTAAAAAATAATTTCCAAAAAAAATTGACAAAACTTGAAAAATAATTTAAAATCCGTCATTGTTATTAATTTAAAATTAAAACTACAACGTGATACTTTATAATAAATAACTCTAATTTATCTTTTTACAATTTATCTTGTTCAGGTAAAATAATTCAAATTCATTTAAATAATCCAAAGGACCTACTAAACTATCGAATTAATAACGAACCCCGTATCTCAATAATATTTATAAACATGTTGTAAAAGGGTATATATTGATAATACGAGCCCTAACAACTATATATTGGGACAAAATAAAATGCATATATAAATCAGGTATTTGAGAGTTTATTTGTTTTTCTAATATTTTTTTAAATTTAATACTAAGTAACTAGTTAATTAACAACAATTGGAGCCAATCAGCAACACAAAAAACAAAATACTTATTCTATCATCTGTAATTAACAAGAAAAATGTCCATATTGTTTGGCAACTAAATATTGGGACATAGCACGAATTTTTATGTCTAAAATGGAGTAACATCGCCCTTAGATTTTATGACCGCTCGAATTCGGTTGGGCATTGACTCAACTAAGGATCTGCACGTTTCAGGAGTAAATTCATTCCAAATATGCTCTATTTTGGCTCTAAGTTCCGGTAATGTCCGCTGTGGGCTGTTCCTCAATGTTTGTTTCATTTTAAGCCACACTGTTTCGATGACATTGAGGTCAGGACTGTTGGAAGGCCAAGAAAGAACATTGACGTTGTGGTCGCCAAACCAATTTTTTGTGGTTTTGGCCGTATGACAGGACGCCCCATCCTGCTGAAAAATGTAATTTTCGCCAACATTTAACTTCGCGATACTTGGCAGCAGACTGTTTTGCAATATTTGTTGATATTTCGCGGCATTCACGGTACCATCAATAAATTCAAAGCATCCTAATCCTGAAGCTGCCATGCAGCCCCAAATCATCACTCCTGTAGGAAATTTTACCGTACGTTTTAGGCAATCCTTGTGGAAAGCCTCATGTTTAGTACGAATCACACGTTTGCGGTGATCGCCAACACATACGTCGAATTTTGATTCGTCGCTAAAAATTACTCTGGACCAATCTTCTACCGACCAAGATAGTTTAGATTTTGCCCATGCGAGCCTGGTTTTCTTTTGTTTTTCCGTCAAAAGGGGCTTTTCCTTTGCCTATAAGAAAAAAATTGTATAAAATTACACTTTTAAATTGTTATTTGTAATTCAACCTTATAAAACTTGAGTCCACTTTTATGAATCCACTGGCGACAGCATTCCCTTGACAGATTTAATCCAGTTTCATGATTCCATTCAGTGGTAATTTGTCTTAAAGTATTTCTTCGGCCTTTTTTGCACAGTTTTACTAACAGTCTCTTATTTCTATCAGAAACTATTTTTGGACGACCCGGACTTTTACGTTTTTTATCTAGGATATTTCCCGTTTCCCCATAATGTTTAATTATATTCCACACTGTAGTTTTAGGAATATTAAGTTCATCCGCCACTTCACGTATTGTTTTATTTCCGCAGTAATTTTTAAGTACTAATTCACGAATTTTTGAATTTGTAGATATACCACGCACCATTTTGTTCTATAAACGCAGCGATTCACTCAATACGATAAATAATATAATTGCCGATTAATCTGACGTTTCGTTCCCGATTGTTTTCGCAGCCTACTTGTCTTATTTTGTTTAATTTTTAACAGTTACTTTATACTGTCCCAATATTTAGTTGCCACACAATATGAACATTTTTCTTGTTAATTAGAGATGATAGAATAAGTATTTTGTTTTTTGTGTTGCTGATTGGCCCCAATTGTTGTTAATTAACTAGTTACTTAATATTAAATTTTAAAAATTATTAGAAAAACAAATAAACTGTCAAATACCTGACTTATATATGAATTTTATTTTGTCCCAATATATAGTTGTTAGGGCTCGTATATCCCAACCCTATGAGCTTAAGAATTAGTGAATTATATATGGAAATTGTACTGGAAACATCTGTTAACTATGTCGAAAATTAAACGTGAAATTGTGGAAGAATTACATAGACCAGTGCGAGTGAAATTTCATAGAAGGCGTGTAATTATAAAAGGAATAGATGATATTCCAGGCTGATTTGGTTGAAATGATTCCTTATGCTACAATAAATAAAGGCTATCGCTACATTTTAATTGTAATTGCTGCTTTTTCCAAATTTTTGTGGACCAAGCCCGTGAAAAACAAAACAGATTCTGAAATTTCAGCTGCTATGAAAGTACTTTGCTTAGTAGTAATCGAATTCCTCAAAATTTTCAAACTAATCTCGGAAAAGAATTTTATAATCAAAATTTAATGAGTAATTTAATAATTATTCAAGCTATAGTACTACAAAGCCATCTGTTGTTGAGCGAGTTAATCGTACCTTAAAATCAATGATGTGGAAAGAGTTTAGTTTGCAAGGTGGTTGAGATGATTTCATAAACTTACGGAAATGTATAATAATGCAAAACACAGAACTATTAATATGAGACATATTAATGTTAGTAAAAAGAATGAAAAATTACTTATTGACAGTGTTTACAGTAATATTAAAATGGTTGGGAAAGCAAAATTTAAAATGGGTAATTTTGTGCGTATAAGCAAATATAGAGAGGCTTTTGTAAAAGCTTATACTCCTAATTGGTCTAACGAAATTTTTGCTATATATTCGGTTCAATTAACAAATCTTATATTCTTAAAGATCAGTCGGGGCAAATTATAAAAGGGGGATTTTATGAATATGAATTACAGTATCCTGATGTACCTATATCTTGTTGAAAAAATTCTAAAAAAGAAGGGTGATATAGTACATGTTAAAAAAGCTGGATAAGTAAAACTAATGTTAAATGAAAATTCATAACAAAAAGAGTTTATTTTTCCTCAAATTAAAGAAAAGTATAGTACTAGTAATATAATTCTTGTACACTGAAAAAAAGAATCATTTCGTAGAAACAAACTTCATTATATATAAAGCAATATGTCATTTAAATTCAGCGGATTAAGTATTTGTTGTTAAGAAATATATCATTTTCTTGAGTGAATTTGTTTCAGCCAAATAAATGGTTTTTAAAAAGTTTGTATTAAATTTTCATATAAATTTATTGATTATAAATAAATATTTATTACTTTATTAAGAACAACATGACTCCAAGAAATTTACTTTATTTGTAACAAATAAATGCATTATTTCTGGAAATATTTATGGGTTTATTTGAAAGCAATTATTTTCTTTTTTTAAATGCAGAAAAAAAATATTTGTTTCATATGTAAAAAATATGTACATATATTTACTGATTAGTATAATGTAAATACGTACGTATATATTTCTTCAACATAATATTAATACGTATGTAAACAATATGTTAAAAATAATATAATAAATATATTATAAATATTAAAGTTTAAGTAAAGTAGTAATTATAAAAGTTAAAATTTCGTCAATTTTCACTGCCATCGCCATTATAGTCTGGTTAGAAATTTCTCTCTAATATGTAAATATAAATTATACGGATTTCTATTAGCACAAGCATCTTGCATGCCGAAAATTTCTGGGTCGGTTAACTTGGCCCCCCCCTTATAAAAATTTCGGAACTTTGTATATTCTATTCAATTGCACTCATTTTGCGCTAAAATGCACCGTTAATTTAAAGTTTTGCACTATTTATATTGCAATTTTTTTTGCAATATGCCGTTGGGGGGGCTAAGTTAATGTAGCCCCCCTCATATCATATTTTTATAAAAATGTTTTGATTATCTAAATGCACTCATTTTGCGCTATAATGCACCGTAAATTTAAAGTTTTGCACTACTTATGTTGCAATTTTATTGCTATATGCATCTGGGGGGGCCTACTTAACGCAGCCCCCCCTATCATTCTTTCATAAAAAAAATTACGCTATCGAAATGCACTCATTTTGCGCTATAATGCACCATGAATTTAAAGTTTTGCACTACTCATGTTGCAATCTTATAGCTGTTGGGATTCAATGACGCGCAAAATTGCGTTAGTAAGTATAATTTTTACATTTTGTGTTTCGGACTACATTAGTTACAACAAAATTCCATATCATTCTTATTTATTTTGTAAAACTTAAAATACAAACGTACATTATTTAATGAATATTACAACAAGGGGGAATCTATAATTTAATACTAGAGGGTTAAAGATAAGTTGTATACATTATTACAGTGTAATGTAGAGACTAGCATATTCTGACCTCCGTAACTCGCTTATTTTAAATCAAACCCCATATTATTTATCTAAATGCACTCATTTTGCGTTATAATGCACCGTGAATTTAAAGTTTTGCACTACTCATGTTGCAATCTTATAGCTGTTGGAGTTAAGTTACGCGCTAAATTGCATCAGTAAGTAAGGGAGGGGCGAACTTAAGAATTATTTTTTACACTTGTGCTATAAAATTTGTTACCATATAATTTTATTATCTACGTTTTGCGCTAACAAAAAAAATGTTTAGGACTACATTACAAAATTTCATGTCTTTTTTTTCAGCGAATTTTTATCTCCGTAAGAGAGGTATTGGAATCATGCTAAAAATCGCATATTCAGATTTTAGTGAATAAGCACGTCTTAAGGTCCCTAGAATCCGACAATAATATTTTTATTATTTTATGTCTGTGTGAGTGTGTGTGTGTGTGTAAGGTTGTATGTGCGATATCTCAAATTTCAAATTCTATAAGACTAAAAAGACCTGTGTAACTACGAATTCCTCAATCTAACAGTAATGGGAAGAGTTGAATAAATTCTGGTAACAATTGGACAACCGGAAGTAGTAGTATTTTTACAAGAATCTTCTAAATATAATTTTTTTGAAAAAATATGTTATTATAAATATTAAAAAAATAAAATTCTCTATCCGGCACATTTAATTTTTTTATTATACCTTCTATAGATTTAAAGATATTATAATCTATAAAATAATCTGTTGTAGTAAATCGCACAGCCTGCTCCCAGACCAAACATCTCCATGGTAACTACTTGAAAAATTAAAATGTCTGTAATTGACAGATAAATGTTACTAATGTCAGTGTCAAATTTCAGAGATAGTACTGAAGACTTTTTCTGGGAACGACATTTAATATTACTTATTGTATTATTAATTATATATTTAAAACCCTTCAGAAATACCGCCAATCCCGTTAATGAATTGGAAAAACCTGGAACACTTGGAACAAATGGAGAAAACTTGCTCATAGAATGAATTTAAAATAATAGAAAATACGTAAATATAAAGATCAGGTGTAATTAGAATTAGGAACGTGTTCAGGAGATCAAAATAAACAAAAAAAGTCATATAAACATGTGTCCGATTCTTAACCGTTACTGAGATATTAATTATTAATAGTAAGCGATTAACCGCGGAAAATAATAGTTCACATTTGTTTTGTGTGGTTGTCACGTTCAGCTGTTATTGTTAGAAATAATATTTAGCATTTGTTTTTTGTGGCTGTCACATCCAGCTGTAAATGCATCGAAGTTGCCGGTGGTATTTTTAAAAATATTCTACATTGATTTGTTTTTCCTTCACTTGTATAGCATACTACATTATAATAAATGATTTGTTTCGTCATTGAGGTGCTGCTTTTATTATATTTTTTTAAGTGATATCTCCGTAACGGTTAAGAATCGGACACATGTTTATATGACTTTTTTTTGTTTATTTTGATCTCTTGAACACGTTCCTCGAGTATGGCCGTTTCCTCACCAATCACCCTGTATATATATATACACCCGAAAATGGTAGGTAGCACTCATTAAAACAAACAACTTTTCTCAGCTCAAATTTTTTATTTGGAGCCCCAGTTCATAGTTATTGGCGTTCTCTTGTTTTTCGAAAAATCGCCATAACTCCCCTATTTTAAGGAATATTTAAAAAATACAAAAACTTTCAGCATTTGCTTTCAGTTCTCTAAAACACTTGTATTTACAATTATTTTCTATATCATCAAATAACAAAATGGCGACCAATCAAAAAATTCAAAACAAGATATTCTGGAAACCAGCCCATCGATTTTCGAAAATAAAACATTTATAAAATCCATAAACTTTCTACTACAATATTTGTCTGAAACATTTTTTTCTATCTGGCCAAAAAAAGTTTTTATTCAAATTGAATTGCAAGATAAATTTTAACAAACTGCAACAATCATTTAAAACAAAGTAGGCTTGCTGCCATTAAACAAGAAAAACAAGAAACAAACAAGAAAAATAAAACAATAAACAATGAAACAACAAGGGTGGGACTAAATTTGATTTCCAAACTGGCCACCATTCGCAGTAACGCAAGCCCGGCAGCGTGCTTGGATGTTGGTGGAGACCTTCGCAAGGACTGCCTGCTTCTCTTTTATATCTTCTGCTGCAGCCACGATTCTAGCCACTAGTTCTAACTCTGTCTTCACCGGTGTCTCGTAAACAGAGGTCTTCATCTGAACCCAAAAATAGAAATCTAGTGGAGTTAGGCCGGGACTCCGGGCTGGCCACGCAACTGGACCTCTCCTCCCAATCCACTTATTCGGGTATTTTATATTTAACAAAGCGGTAACTTCTCGCGTTGTGTGACCCGGTGCCCCATCATGCTGAAACCAAAGTCTCCCCAAACACCAGAAGCATGTCAAGAAGTTCAACGTTTTCATGATACATGTTTACGTATAAATTATGCAAAATACGAACATACAAATGGACATACACGTGCGCTAAATTTGAAGTAACTTGTTTTTGAGTACTTGTCAAATCTAATCTCTTTTTTGTTTCATTGCTTTCAGAAGCTATTTCGTTTTAAATGCTTTTTTTTAGTTTGTTAATACTTATGCAAGTGAATAAAAACTTTTTTTTTAGGACAGATAGAAAAAAATGTTTCAGACAAATATTGTAATAGAAAGTTTAAGGATTTTAAAAATGTTTTATTTTCAAAAATCAATGGGGTGGTTTTAAAAATATTTTGTTTTGAGATTTTTGATTGGTCGCCATTTTGTTATTTGATGAAATAGAAAATAATTGTAAATACAAGTGTTTTAGAGAACCGAAAGCAAATGCTGAAAGTTTTTGTATTTTTTAAATATTCCTTAAAATAAGGGAGTTATAACGATTTTTCGAAAAACAAGAGAACGCCATTAACTATGAACTGGGGCTCCAAATCAAAAATTTGAGCTAAGAAAAGTTGTTTGTTTTTATGAGTTCTATCTACCATTTTCGGGTGTAACGACTTAGTATTAACACCCTGTATATATATATATATATATATATATATATATATATATATATATATATATATATATATATATATATATATATATATGTCCTGCCGTCTCTTT
The DNA here is from genome assembly GCA_951394225.1 of Harpalus rufipes. NCBI lineage: Eukaryota > Metazoa > Arthropoda > Insecta > Coleoptera > Carabidae > Harpalus > Harpalus rufipes. The sequence goes on along the minus strand of OX596277.1, from coordinate 32,942,992 downwards.
GAAGTCCTTGAAATATCATATTAAGGCTACTCTTTGAGGTACTGCTCAGCTGGTAATATAGATTGCTTATAATTTAGCATGGAAATTAACCACAGTTTCTTAGTTGTAATTTTTGAAGTATTATTTTAATATTAATGACAATATTGTAGATATATGAGATGTTTTGTATTGTGAGATTTTGTTTATTATGAGATACTGTAATTTTCTGGGAATAAATGTACTGAATTAGTTCTTTAAAAATCCGCACGATAAAAGCGACAAGACCTCAAACGATAGTGCATATGTGTAACTCTCTTCGAGGACCTCCGCAAAAAAGGAAATCTATCTAGATATGCGCTTTTTGTACATTCTCTTTACCTCTCTTACCTACGGTGGCGGAAGGTAAAAAAGTTATGACTTTTTTAACAGATATGTATCCGTCTCTTCTTCTCCTGTCTTATGATAGTTTAACCAGTTTTTACGACCCTGGTGAAAACTTACATTTTTTTAAACCGTCTAAATGTGCAAAGGAGTGAATTTTTATTTTAAAAAAATCTGGTGTGGCCAACACAACACCTCCCGCCATTTAATTTTAAATAAATATACATATATAAATATATCATCATGGCATATTACCCATTCCTGAGTGTGCTAATCTGCTTTGTACGCAGATTTTGGTAATTATAATTTAATTTTGATTAAATTATATACACACCTACATATTTACTGTTGGCGATTTGAATTATATTTTCCGCGTTCTACGATTCGTGTCCGACGGCGGCGCCAGTTGTCATGCGTTCGCCCTGTCGTCAGCTATTTGAATTAAATATAGTTTGGTTCACCGAAGATGACAATTCAAGGCCATTTGTTCGAAGAAAGAATAAACAACATTTTATATAGCGGTAGCGGTAGTATAGCAACATTATATATTAGAAAGAGACAGATTATTTAACGTAGACATACGTGATTTATGCTATATGACAGATATACGTTCCATATTCACATTGCTCTCTAACACACTAAAAATAATAGGAACGTATGGCGATGAGTTGCTGGTATGCAGTTATCTATTGAACTGCCCTCTACGTTCAAATAAATTCAATGGCGGATTTTGTTTTTTTAATGCACGATTTGACGTTTAATCAAAAGCAACGAATAAGTTTCTAATTTTGTTCCGCGATTTAATTGAACATAATCATGGTGTATCCTTATGTTCATTATATCAAAATAAAATATATCTTTGAAAATGTGTAGACGTTTAACATTTAATTTTGAATGATTAAAATGTACCCACAAATATTATATACTTTGGTTCACGAAAGATGACTATTCATGGTTACTTGTTCGAAGAAAGAATACACAGCACTTTTTACAGTAGTAACTTAGCAACATTTCATGTTCAAAAGAGAAAGATTATTTGACGTATGTCTATACAGTTTATGTTGTGTGACAGATACACGTAAATGGTGACATTACTTTCCAACACATTACAAATAATAATGGCGTATGTCGTAGAGTTACAGATAATTATCTACTGTACTGCCCTCTGTCCTAATAGTTACCTACCCAGTGACGTTGACATTTAAATCAAATTATTATTCCATGATTTTTGTCAAGTCTATGAGTTTGGGTTTTGCAAATACATACGTGAAGAGCATAAATCTTTGAGAAAGGCATTATTTAAAAAGAAACATAATTTTCTTATAAATTACACTTATTTTTTTCAGTTAAAATGTATCCATAAATATTTCATGTTGCACGTCTATGTATACGAAATGCAGTGAAGTTATCGGCTAGTAATATTATACCATACGGTTAATAAATGACCTTGAATTGTCATCTTTCGTGAACCAAACTATACCTGGTGCACTCCTATGTATGAAAGATAATAAATGAGAGGAAAAGGAAAATGGCTCGTGTGATAGTTCTAGAATGATATAAGAGATACGATTACATTGGTTTGGATACGTCATAAGGAGAGATGAATAATATATTGAAAGATGAATGAATAATTATAGCTTAATATTAGTAATAAAAGGTAAAAGAAACAGTGGAAGACCAAAGAGAAGATGGAAGAACTGCATTGCGGAAAACTTGAGAGAAAAGGAACTGAATGAGAACAATAAGCTAAATAGTAATGAGTGAAAAAAGAAAATCAAGAATAGCGACCTCTAACAAATAGAAAAAAGCTAAAAAAAAAGATTTATCAATGATTTTATTATCTATTATCAATACGGAATAGTACAAAATAGAAATAGACGGATATTATTTTATTCTTTTAATATATCAAGTCAATATCAATAACAATGTGGCGTGGTTCAACCACAGGTCCCCGAAAATAGAAATTCATCTGGGTTGCGTAAAAAACTTGCGATAGCACGATGAAAAGAGAGAATTAATAATAGAATTCTAGGTAAATAATCATTTGTACAATCCGTGCAATAAGTTGTATGACCGCTCGGCAACATCCGGTCCTCTTCGTTCAGATTCGCGCTTACTAAAGATATTGGTAGGTACTATGCTTTATACCTATGACTGTACAATATAATTTCCCCTTCACTTTGTCACTGCGCATGCAACCTTGAAATACTGTCCATACGATGTAACTTGGCGAGTTGGAGCAATTAACATTATCACTGCGGTAATGGGGAAGTTATAAAATCCATGCCGTACCGAAAAAGAATGAAGTTCAATAAAATTACGAATATTACAAAGAAAATATATTACAAATATTGGAATGAATTATTTATTATATAAATCATATTATAATTAATTATTTTTTAAATTAGTTAAGAAACTAAAATTTCTATTGCTATTGAAAAAAAAAATGCACCAACGCTTATGTATGAATATTACTTCTTGGGTTGAAAAGTACCTGATACCCCGAGTTTGAGTGTATTAGGGTGAAATTTGCTTTGTGTACGGCAATAAAACACTGTAAAATCACTATTTCACTTCTGATGCTGTGCGGCATCGAAGTAAAAGTAAATATTTGACAAAACGCAACTTAGGAATAGTGAACTGAATTACATTCTTTTGGATCGCCAAGTTACATCGTATGGACTGTACTGGGACTACTGTAACATCCCAAATGTACGCAGTCATTTGTATGCTACAAATTTTGTTAACATGAAACAAATAATTTGTTTAACAAATGCCTATTTACATAGAATAAACATATTAAAATCGATATTGATTCTTAATAATAATTTTCTTATTATAATTTACGTAAAAATATGCAAGTATTACAATATACCTCGTCTAAATGCAAACCTAATCCCATATATAAATTAAAAATGCTCATGTACACTTTATCATAATCAAATGTTTGTGACTGCATTTTTTTATTGCAAAATCAAAGCCAACTATAGCAAACTTGACTGCTTCTAATTCCGTCCAAGTATGTAAAATGCGCCGCTCTTCCTGTTGCAAAACGATCTTAGATTCAATGCTGTACAAAACATTTTTTGGAAATGCAGCAACAAAATTTGGAGTAGAAAATGAACCCATTGCAAGATAAGGAATATTGTTTCTTGGGGGCAAGTTCTGATAGTTTGATTTGGGAATCGTGATTAATTGAAAATAAATGTCCTGCATTAGCTCAAAATTTCTCACCTATTGAGGGACGTATTTCGTTTTTTTTTTGCATAATACGTAATGATAAATTATATCTAAAATCAAATCATTCTTACTACTACCAAGTTCAGGGTCAGTTACGAATTACTGGGCGAAAATATTGCATATTTGTAATATTATTTTAATTAAAAAAATCTGATGTGGCCAGCACATTACCTTCCGTCAATTCCGTTTATTACGTACAAATTCCATACATAAATTTTCTTGCAAAAGATTTTATATTTCCAGTAAAATTATTTCATAAACAAACTATGCAAATTGTACTTGATATTGACATCTTCTACTTCTTTAGCTTTTCCCATACGTTAGGGGTCGCTATTCTTGATTTTATTCTTCCACTCATTTCTATTTTGTTTTTCGTTTTCATTCAGTTCCTTTTCTCTCAAGTCTTCCGCAATATAGCTCTTCCTTCTTATATTAAATTTTGGTCTTCCTCTGTTTCTTATACCTTCTTCTACCAAGCTGTTCATTCTTCTGTACTCCAAACCAATGTAATCGTCTCTCTTGCATCTTTCTAGAAATTTCTATCACTCGAGTCATTTTCTATCTTTTCGTGTCTTCCTCAACATCTATCTCAACATCCTCATCTCTGTGCCCTATTAATTTTCTTTTCATTGACACTGCCATCTGTCAATTAGAATTTTGTTAAATGTAGTAGCATAGTTGGCTGATTTATAAAATTTAAATTCTTTAACTCTATATCCATTGAATATAAAATATAAAATGTAATCAAATCGTATAGATAATATAATATTCTTTAATGTTTATAATAACCTTAAATGTCAAGAGCGTTTTTTCAAGAGAAACTGTTAGAGGTGATAGATTTTGGTTATAATTGGTCAATCGGATGTGCCCTCATTTGAAGACTAACAGTGTTTCTTGAAAAAACGCAGTTAAATATCATTTATGGCATTTAACATTATTATAACTTCAAGAATATATTATTCTCTATACGATATGATTACATTTTATACTTCATATTCAATAGATATAGAGTTAAGGAATTATAAAGATATTAAATTTCATAAATCAGCCAGCTATGCTACCATGGAAACTGCTAATATATTCAGATAATTCAAATTGACAGATGTCAGTATTAATGAAAAGTAAATGCATGTGGCAGAGATGAAGATGTAGGGGAAGACACGGAAAGATACGGTAAAGAATGAAAAAATAAATGAAATAACTCTAGTGTAAGAAGTTTCTAGAAAGATACTAGAGAGACGATTACATTGGTTTGAACATGTCATGAGGAGAGATAAAGAATATATTGGGAGAAGAATGAATAGCTTAGTAATAAGAACGAATGGGAAAAGCTAAAAAAGAAGTAAGTGCCACTATTAACTTCAATTTGCATAGTTTGTTTATGAAATAATTTAGAATCTTTCGCAAGCAAATTTATATATAGAATTTATACATAATACACAGGATTGACGGAAGGTATTGTGTTGGCCACATCAGATTTTTTTCTTTGTGTAAGGAAATTGACATTGCTTTAATTTTTTGGGAAATACTAGTACATATATGTATTTCATATCTTCCCTTCTGTATTTTTTTTGTTTATATATAGAAATCTTTAATGCCAAATATTTTGTTTCTGTCTGAATATGATTCAATTTTTTTATTACCTAGTATGTAATTGGTTATCGAAATAATTAAGTATATTCCTTTGATTTAATTTGAATATGATTTTTTTTTTAATTAGTTTTCATATTTATTTTTCTATCATATACCAAAGTCTACCAACCCGAATTCCGAATATGATAGCAATCCATTTCTCTCCGTCTATTGCTATTCATTCTTAAATATCCACCCCACTACACTCCGACGTAAAGTTGTGTTGACCAATGCATTTCTTCTGTGTTTCCCATCTCAATATAAATGTTCAACTATAAGTGGGCCGTGCTAAACATCTCTGCACCGCGCCACACTTCATATAAAGAAATTCAGATTCAAAGTATAGCCACGCGGAGTCGAGACCCTTAATAAGTGGCAACGTCGCTTATAACTAGTAATCTAGACGTGACAACAATGAAATACGTGGAAAGAGTTGGATAGTGGGGATGAAACAAGCGAAGTCAGTCAGTATGCAATGCACTACGGACAACTGACTGCACGTGCAGTCGGCTACGACTGCTGTTTTAGAGCACGTCGCCGACCGTATACGTGTTGCAGCCTGAAACTCGAAGTCGTAAAAAGCTTTTGTTGCAATTTCTTTGAGTAAAATCCTAGATTTTCTGGACTATTAGAAAATAAACCAGTCATTAATTTTTTCCAAATTTTATTTTGTATATTATCAGTTTGCCCTGACATTTGTGCCTTCTTTGTTTGAGTATATATTTTGTTTTTTATTTAATGTATTATTTGTTTTTTAGTGCCACCCTGAGGGTCTAGATTTTAATATGCATTTCATTGCTTATATAAAAAACATTTCCATAGCAATTTTTTTAAAGTAATTGGTAAAATGGGCCCATAAACCATAACAAAAATAATAAAATGTATACTTTATCCTTAAAATACTTCGAGATATTTGAATTTATTTCCAGGGTCACGGATGACGTCACATTGGTATTGGTATCTTTCTCGCGCAGCCTACTACAGAAACTGATGTGAGAAAGATAGCTATAGGTTTCTTTAAAAATCAAATGCAGTTATAAAAAAACAACTATGACTTTTTTGATACCACGAATTGCTTCAAAATTATACGAACTTTCATTTAAAAAAATGATTTATTGTAAAGATGTATGTACACCGTTATAAACTACTCATGGACCAAATAATTAAACAATTTTGTTTATTCCATTATTATTAAATATTTTATCAAAATATTGTGCGACCTTGCCCGTAAACTTATATAGGATTAGAATTTAATATAAATAAGTAAATAAATAAAAAATATCATCACGTCATCATGGCTTTTACCCGTTGTCGGGTGTGTCATATCTGCAAATAAGCAGATATCGGTAATGTGATGACATATTTCATCCAGAGGTCATCGTACGGACACCCGAAATTGGCGTGAAGAGCGCATCACAGGTGTTATTTTGTGCCATTTATAAATTATAAATATTTTTTTCGGCAGTGGTCGAGCTCGAACTTGGCACCATAAATTCGTGATCCTGATTCGTTGTACACTCAGCTATGTGACCACATAATTAGAATAAAAATTGCTACATATGTATCTGACAACATTAGTGCATTCTAATATCGTAAATTTGGAGCTTTTTAATACAGAGTTCATTGACACATGCGCGTATGATTTTAATAAATCGCAATTTATGAAGATATGCTTTTGATTTAAATAAAATTGTTAATTAAGTGTAATAAACTAAATATTGCAAAATAGGTATTTGATAATATTAGGGCATTATAGTAGGCAGATTCGTGAATTTTAGGTATTTTTTATTACAGAGCTTATCGACATTTTTTTTCTGTTGCAAAAATGTCCTTCAAAATGTATGCACGTGCATTTATAAGTACTTTACACTTATCTAACTTCATTTCAAATATTGCCGCATATTGTCAAGTTCGAATGTAACCGAAGGTCTACACGAGTATGTACGACAGTCTCTTATGAGGCGCCGTTTGTTCCATTTATAAAAGTAAATAAATAAATTTATTTTACACTGATAAATAAAATTTCTTTCAATAAATATATATTTTTTTATTTGATAAATAAAATAATTATTGAGAAATAAAAATCTTTATGATAAATAAAAATTTCCGTGTGAAAAATAATTTTTTTTATGATAAATAAAAGTTTTTGTGCGAAAAATAAAAATCTTTATGATAAATAATTTTTTTTGCGATAAATAAAAGTGTCTACGATAAATAAAACTTTTTGTTATAAATAAATATTTTTACGATAAATAAATCTTTTCGCGCAAAATAAAAGTTTTTCTCAGATATAAATGTGTCTCTGATAAATAAAAGTTGTATCTTTCAATTTATGACGATAGATGGCGCTGACACCTAAAGGTAGGTCCTTACTATCTATTAGGAAACCTTCCGTCAACTGACCGATAAAGTAATTGCATTTATCATTATTTAACCATAAAACACATACTTACTAATGAATTTCATACATTTTTATTTAATTGTGGAAAAAAAGGTTGTTCTTTATTTTGATTGATACATTGTATTAAAATTAGAATTTATCGATCTCTGTTAAAACAAATAATTGTTAAGGGCCTGCATTACACATACCAAACAGATTTCTTAATGAAAGGATTACATGTACTCTTTAGTTATATATATATATATATATATATATATATATATATATATATATATATATATATATATATATATATATATATATATAATTTTGTTCTATCCTTTGAGTACAGCTGGTTCAATTTTTGGTTTATTATTACTAATAAATTAAACCCGTATTCCTGAACATTTTTTGTATACAATATTATTCTGCAGTCATTAGTACGCCCCAAAAAAAAAACACTAGTTATTTTAAAGGAAATAGACTATATTCAACATAAATAACTTTCATATTTATTACTTTATGAAATTTCATATTTAATAATCATCGTCATATTACAAATTAATGGATAATTTATTAATCTATTTGAAAAGTATATATATATATACAGGCTGGAAACGAACTTTATGTCATAAATTTAAGGGTGAGTAGTATGACATGTATAGATTACGAAACTGAAATTTTTTTTTTTAAATTCGAAAAACGAAAATTCGACTTTTCTTAAGGAAACTTTTTTTTACTGCTGTTTTAATTCATATTTCATTAAAAATATGGTTATCAAAAATACATTCAAAATTAGTTGTATAAGATATTATTCTTAATAATTAAATAGCATTTTAACGAAAATAATTGTGTAATAGATAAAATAATGCAAATGCGTTTGCCAGTGGTCCAGTGGTACCAAAAATGTTAGTTTCATGAAAACTACCCTTAAATATGCGAATTTTTAAAAAATTCTTTCAGTTTCGTAATCTACACATGTCATACTACTCACCCTTAAATTGATGACATTAAGGGTGTTAATAAAAAAACTTTACACACTTTAGCAGGTGATAGTAGAGATGAAAACAAGAAAAAAATTCTAATACACTTAGGTCCAATACTCATTGGTTTTTAGAAAATTTATGTATGAAATTTGTACATAATACACAGGATTGACGGAAGGTATTGTGCTGGCCACATCAGATTTAACTAAGGACTCTAGGTGTTTACGATCAGTTGTAAACAAAGTTGCAGCCGTCGTCGAAGAGACTCACGCACTTGATCGTAAACACCTAGAGTCCTTAGTTGTTAAATCTGATGTGGCCAGCACAATACCTTCCGTCAATCCTGTGTATTATGTACAAATTCCATATATAAATTTTCTAAAAACCAATGAGTATTGGACCTAAGTGTATTAGAATTTTTTTCTTGTTTTCATCTCTACTATCACCTGCTAAAGTGTGTAAAGTTTTTTTATTAACACCCTGTATATATATATATATATATATATATATATATATATATATATATATATATATATATATATATATATATATATATATATATAAACTAAAGAGTACATGTAATCCTTTCATTAAGAAATCTGTTTGGTATGTGTAATGCAGGCCCTTAACAATTATTTGTTTTAACAGAGATCGATAAATTCTAATTTTAATACAATGTATCAATCAAAATAAAGAACAACCTTTTTTTCCACAATTAAATAAAAATGTATGAAATTCATTAGTAAGTATGTGTTTTATGGTTAAATAATGATAAATGCAATTACTTTATCGGTCAGTTGACGGAAGGTTTCCTAATAGATAGTAAGGACCTACCTTTAGGTGTCAGCGCCATCTATCGTCATAAATTGAAAGATACAACTTTTATTTATCAGAGACACATTTATATCTGAGAAAAACTTTTATTTTGCGCGAAAAGATTTATTTATCGTAAAAATATTTATTTATAACAAAAAGTTTTATTTATCGTAGACACTTTTATTTATCGCAAAAAAAATTATTTATCATAAAGATTTTTATTTTTCGCACAAAAACTTTTATTTATCATAAAAAAAATTATTTTTCACACGGAAATTTTTATTTATCATAAAGATTTTTATTTCTCAATAATTATTTTATTTATCAAATAAAAAAATATATATTTATTGAAAGAAATTTTATTTATCAGTGTAAAATAAATTTATTTATTTACTTTTATAAATGGAACAAACGGCGCCTCATAGTCTCTCTAAACCTATAAACATAAAAAAACACGAACATTGCGTTTGTGGAACAGGCTGAACAGATGTAATTAACGTAATGGGCGGAACCTATTTGCGTAGTACAGCTTGCGCAAGAACCAGCTGTATACGCTCACGCTACAAATTCGAAAACCCCGAATAATTCAAGTATTTAATTTAAATTTCAATATAACGAATTTGTCAAAAATATACATACATACATATGGTGAAAATGATTAGGCAGAAGACTCACGTCATCAACCTGAAAAATACAAGTACTTTTTTTCTTTTTCTTTTAAGAATAAATAAAACCCAATAATTTCTACAAGTTATATTACATTTTATAAGGTTTTTTTCAGGTTGGTGACGTGAGTCTTTTGCCTAATCATTTTCACTTTAAAATCACGCTTGTCCAACTTAGTGGGTTAGCACAAACTTGAAAACAATAATAATAATAATATGCATTTGTTAAACAAATTATTTGTTGCATGTCGACAAAATAGTGAAAATATATATAGCAATGAACTACTGTACGCAGCTCGGCTATTTCTGTAATAATTGCATATTTTTACGAATATTATAACAAGTAACTTATTATTAATAATCAATACCGATTTTAATATGTTTAGTCTAAGTAAATATGCATTTGTTAAACAAATTATATGTTGCATGTCGACAAAATAGTGAAAATATATAGCATGAACAGTTCTACGCAGATCGGCTATTTCTGCAATTATTGCATATTTTTACGAATATTATAACAAGTAACTTATTATTAATAATCAATACCGATTTTAATATGTTTATTCTAAGTAAATATGCATTTGTTAAACAAATTATGTGTTGCATGTCGACAAAATAGAGAAAATATATAGCATGAACTGTTCTACGCAGCTCGGCTATTTCTGTAATTATTGCATATTTTTACGAATATTATAACAAGTAACGTATTATTAATGATCAATACCGATTTTAATATGTTTATTCTAAGTAAATATGCATTTGTTAAACAAATTGTGTGTTGCATGTCGACAAAATAGTGAAAATATATAGCATGAACAGTTCTACGCAGCTCGGCTATTTCTGTAATTATTGCATATTTTTACGAATATTATAACAAGTAACGTATTATTAATGATCAATACCGATTTTAATATGTTTATTCTAAGTAAATATGCATTTGTTAAACAAATTGTGTGTTGCATGTCGACAAAATAGTGAAAATATATAGCACGAACAGTTCTACGCAGCTCGGCTATTTCTGTAATTATTGCATATTTTTACGAATATTATAACAAGTAACTTATTATTAATAATCAATACCGATTTTAATATATAGCAATGAACTGTTCTACGCAGCTCGGCCATTTATGTAATTATTGCATATTTTTACGAATATTATAACAAGTAACTTATTATTAATAATCAATACCGATTTTAATATGTTTAGTCTCAGTAAATATGCATTTGTTAAACAAATTATGTGTTGCATGTCGACAAAATAGTGAAAATATATAGCATGAACAGTTCTACGCGGCTAATTCTGTAATTATTGCATATTTTTACGAATATTATAATAAGTAACGTATTATTAATAATCAATACCGATTTTAATATGTTTATTCTAAGTAAATATGCATTTGTTAAACAAATTATGTGTTGCATGTCGACAAAATAGTGAAAATATATAGCATGAACTGTTCTACGCAGCTCGGCCATTTCTGTAATAATTGAATATTTTTACGAATATTATAACAAGTAACTTATTATTAATAATCAATACCGATTTTAATATGTTTAGTCTAAGTAAATATGCATTTGTTAAACAAATTATGTGTTGCATGTCGACAAAATTATAAGACGATATACGCAGTCAGTTCTATGATACAAACTTTTACTATTTTAATGGCATGTGTTTTATGGTTCATTCATTCAAGGACAGAAAATGTATAACTTATTTATTGTACAAAATAATGTCTGCAATGAGTTGCTGAGAACTGCGTCCTTGTTTTTTCTGTCTGCTTTGCCGACCAGTGTGGCAGTTTATTTGAATACTATTACATCTCGTTCGCTTTAACATATAAAAGATTACAAAACAAATTAACAAAAAAAAATCGCAAATAAATAGAATTATTATTTTAGTATTAGTCTTGTAATTTCGCGGGTATTCTTTCTCTTGTTGGCTTTGGGGTTTGAGGTTCTTCATTGATAGGTCTTGTAGAGACGTGTTCTTCTTTCTCAATTATACTTTCTTCTCTTTCTTCATTCTTCTTACAACTGTGAAATTAGGTCATCTTTTTCTTTATTTCCAAAGTTAACGTTTCTTATATGAATTGAATTTCTTTTGTAGTTACTTACTTCATGTTGGACTATAAAATTTCTTGAGTTTAATTTTTCTTTTATTTTTCCAGAGTAATACAAAAATTATAAACAAAATCCATTTGGTATTATACTATAAACAATGGTAAAAATCTTTTAAAACCATATTACAAACATATTAGTATTATTACTTGATACGCACGTCTTTGAAATGTTATTTTACAATAAATATTAACAAATGGTTTTTTTTATTTCCTAATCACGCTTTGTACATATATTTTTAACCATAATTATGATTTTTAAACAAATTGATCGATTAGTTTTCTTAAAATAGTGAAAACAAAACCCATGTGCAGGGCGCAGTATCACAAAAAAAGCTAGAAAAGTGTGGTTATAGTAACACAATAATTATTAGCAAATCGCACGTGGTAACAAATGGTTGAAATTATTAAGTTGTAATTGTTATTAATAATTTTAAAATTGGAAGGTCATTTTTAAAAACTACCTATGTACGAATTACTAACCTGCGGCAGGCAAGTTTACTGTAACAACGTTATATTTAAAATATAAACGAAAGTATCATCTAAATTGTTAATATTATTATTAGCTAATCAGATAGAAGGCATTTCAAATTATTTTGAGTGTTAATTTCATTTGACAATTACGACGTGCCCCCGCTGCGGTGTTATTGAGGAAGTTAAAATTAAAACAAAATACAAAATAGTTTCCTTTATGAAATACATATCATATTTTTAAAAATGTAACCTTAATCCACCCCTGGCGTGCCGCACGGCCAGCATTTCCTGTGACACCGGCTTGCGATGTATAGGTTGGACATAGTGCTGTTTGCCGTACTCGGAGATTTGAAATTACAGGTTCGCACTCAGCCCTTTGGTGCTTCCAATAGAAGCAGATCTCGCTAATTGATGACATCAATTCGATGTATTTTTAACCATGTGTGCGGTTAACAACTGTCAACTAACGGCCCCTAAAGATATTAGTGGCGACGGAGCCACAGAGGTAATTTTTAAATATGTGAATTTTTTATCGTTTGTTGAATTCGAACCTGGGTTCTTAGCTTCGCAGTCTGATAAGTTACCATTGAGCTAATATTATACCATATTATTTTTGTTCAAGTGAATGTTCAGCCAATCTTCACAGATTTGAAAACTACGTCAAATTTATATTATAAATATATATATGTATATACCTATTACCTATACAGGGTGACACTGAAAAACAGGCCACTCGAAATAACTTTTTTTTTAAATTTTATTGATTTATTTGTAAACTAGGCTTAGGGGCTCACAAATCATGGTATTTGGCATGATATAAACCAAAGATCCAAGATTTTAGTACATAACTTGTACTAAAGATCTCAGCGTAATTGTACATTTGAGTTAATTAATTCGAATTTTATAAAAATAAAGCTTTGCTATTTACAAAATTATTAAATAATTCTAGAAAAATATGCAATGAAAAAAAAGTATTAGATAAATTTAGGGCACTTACAACACATAAATCCAGGAAAATAACATTTTTTATTACAGATCTCAGCGACCCAATTAAGTATGTATGAGTTTAATAAATCGCATTTGATAAAAATATAGTTTTGATATTTATAAAATTGTTATTAAAAATTCAGAAAATAATTAATCTTAAGCATTGACCTAGACTAGATTAGACTAGAACCGTAGAATACGATTTCAGACATATGTTAAATGTTTTCACTATTTTAATCACATGAAATAGATAATTTGTTTAACAATAGCCAATTTAGTTTCAATAAACATGTGAAAATCGGTATTAAGTATTAATAATTTGCTACTCGTTATAATTTTCGGCAAATTTGAAATTAACTTAGAAAAATGCAAAATGCACAATTTCAAACGTATGTTAAATGTTTTCACTATTTTATACATATGAAATAGATAATTTGTTTAACAATTGCCTATTCAGTTTCAATAAATATGTGAAAATCTGTATGGAATATAAATAATTTGCTGCTCATTATAACTTTCGGATAATTTGAAATTAACTTCACGTTCTCCGGCACCATTCGTATAATTAAATGGTAATGCTCTGCACCAGTGCACCACACACTTGAGCGATAAATTATTACAATTTTTTTTTAATATGAATGTATGTTATAAAGCTAAAATAATAATAATTATTAGTAATGTAATAAGTAATTTTCCAATTTTGAAATAAAAATTATTTGCATTCGAATTACTGCCAACTGCCATCTAGTCATGTATTGTTAATAAAATCCAGGTTATGGGTCTTGTACTTGTAGGGTACATATATGTATATACTGGATATGGCCATGACGTAGCTCGTGTTTCGTCCGCCAATTATTGCGGGCCACTATCGTGTTGTTGTTAAGGGGATAGTATACCTAGAGCAAAAGTTCGATTTTAGAATTGCCGTAACTGAAGTGTAGTGGGACAAGGGGAAATGTTTGATTCGCTGCATGTACGTACACTGTTAGTATGTTACAATAAATTCTTTCTCTATTGCTACTACCGACGGTCTGAATCGGACCGTCTGATAGCTATACGTGAGCCTACAGGCTCACGCTCAGCAACACAACTTCGTACAGCTAGGTAAACGCATCAAGAGTGGATGCGCAATCGCAGTAGTCTCGACATTATTTAGGCAATAAAAATAACTATTTGTGTATTAAGAGCGCAAAATAGGACATTGTCGATTGAGAGGTTGTTGCCGCGCGACGCAGGAGCGCGGCATTCTCTCGAAATCGACAATGTCCATTTGTGCTCGAAACACACACAAGATTTTTTCTACAGTCGCCACAGTGGGGTCCTCCACCATAACAAAAAATAATAAAAGGTACACTTTGTACTTACACTACTACTCAATTAATAAGGATTAATATAGAAAAAAAAACGTCAATTTTAATTTATCGTTATTTCCCATTCTTCTTGACCTATTGCTTCAATCTAATCTAAACATTTTATACTTTCGTTTTTGTAAATGAATGCCCTATTTTATTTTCACAATAGTGTGACATTTTTTTTTTTTTGGTTATGTAATATACCTACCGACAGAGTAGTTATGTCAGATTTATTTGTAAAGGTGGTAAACGTGTCACTATAGTGCCGTTAGTTCCTTGACTAAACGTTTCCATTAATAATGTAGACAAGTGACATTTCTCACCATTGTATAGTTAGAGTTAGAAATTTAGACAGCGAGCGTTATTTCTACTTTGTCGCGCTAGAGCGGTAAAGTGACATTTTGCGTTGACAAAAGAGAGCGCAAATGGCTACTTTTTATGTAGACTCTCTTTTAACTCGAGATTAAAAAAGAAAGATTTAAATATGAAGAGTAGAGTTATTGTTGTACATCACCAACGAGATTATACAGGGTGTAACACCAAAACCGACTACCGCTATTATTTTCTTTATTATTATAGTTACAAAAAAATACTATAGAACAAAGTTGTAGGAGACCAAGGGGGACATTTCATTAGAGAAGAGAATATTTTTTTAAACCAGTGGTTCTTAAGTTACAACATAAAGTTATATTTTTTCAAATGGGATTATACATATTTTTTATGCCTATTCGATACAGTGTTTTTTTTCTGAATTTAACCATGAGATTATTCTATAACCTTACATAACAAAAATATTGAGAAAAATTCAATTGAAATTTAAATAAATTTAATTTTTATAATTCTTTTTCAGTAGGCTATGAATGAAAAACAATTGAGCTTAAATTAAAATGAAACAAATATTTGTCAAAAACTTTATAAACAGTGTTCTATTTGATTTCTACATACATTGCCTACTGAAAAATGACTAGAAAAATCAAATTTACTTAAATTTCAATCCCATTTTTCTCAATATTTTTATTATGTAAGTAAATAAAACTGATACATGGTTGAATTCAGAATAAAATACGCTATCGAATAGGCATAAAAATATATATGATCCCATTTGAAAAAATATAACTTTGTGTTGCAAATTTTTTGTTACTATAATAACAAAGAAAATAATGGCGGTGGTCGGTTTTGGTGTTACACACTGTATATATTATTAAAAATATTATGGCATGTAGTGATTGTGATCTTTTTTATATTTACGGTTAATTCAACTTATTGCACTTACTGTACAAATGTACCCTTTATCCCTTTATATAATATTCTATGGCTATCTCCTGCACAACTAAAGTGTACATTTTGTTGAGCATAGTGATACACGCGACACGAGACGACAAATAAAAAAATATCGATTTCGTCTCGTTTTCGGATCTATAATCTCGTTTTTGGGCCTCGTCTCGTTCTCGAGCGAGTCTCGCTATAAAAATAAGCGATTGCGCAATGCGCATTTACGTCCCAGAACTAACTATATATACAAGAGACAACAAGTTCACACCAGTCTTACCGTTGTCCATATATTTTCAGTCGTAGAACTTACGTTATAATAAAGAGAAGAAACACAAAATTGTGGCCACCAAATTATTTTAATACGAACATATGTTTATTCATTGACGATCATCAGAAAATATGACAAGTTATTAAATAATTTAATTTGCCTCTAAAATAACTAATTTATTACAAAATTATGATTTCTAAACTATTTCAATAGGAACACGGACATCTCTTAATTCATTCATGTCATCAGTAACATTAATTAAACATTAAAAAAATATTTTTTGTAACTAGAAGTAAACTTTATCGCAATTGTTATATCAATCACACCTCGAATTTTAAACCGCAATCTCGCTCTTGATCTCTCATAAAAAGCAACAAGACGAGACGAAATGCGAGAGTACTCTCGCTTCGTCGTCGACATCTCTTAATTCATTCATGTCATCAGTAACATTAATTAAACATTAAAAAAATATTTTTTGTAACTAGAAGTAAACTTTATCGCAATTGTTATATCAATCACACCTCGAATTTTAAACCGCAATCTCGCTCTTGATCTCTCATAAAAAGCAACAAGACGAGACGAAATGCGAGAGTACTCTCGCTTCGTCGTCCGTCACAAGTGCTATATTTTCAAAAAATACAGATTTCTAACTTCACAGTGCTATTAATAAATCTTTTAAACGAAAAAGCCCTGGGATATATACAAAAAAATTATTCAGTTAAGAAAATTACAAAGACAGAAATCAAATAAAAGTAATTCTCGTTCCAGAAGAAAATTGCTTTGTACATGTAAACCTAACTGGAAGAAGAAAGACTGACTGAAGATTTTCTTATAAAAAATAATCTGTTTTTGTCGAAGCTTAGTAAATCTGCAGAAGAACGAGAAAATTTATTTCAAAATACAAAACTGCGAACTCAGTCTCAAGTTTGGGTCTCAGAAAGAAGAACTCGCCTTTCATCTTCTAATTTGTGGTCAATTTATAAATCAAGAACAGCTAAAACACGTATGAATGTAGTAACCAATCATTTATATGTATAAACCATTTAAAGGCAATGCGGCAATAGATTACGGGATTGAAAAGGAATCAATTGCTTAACGGGACTTTACAAAAAGAAGTGGTTTAAAATATAAAAGAATTCGGTTTAATGACAAATAAAAAATATTCTTTTTTGGCAACGACACCTGACGGAGAAAGAGGTTTGCAAAAATAAAAAATAATCCTTATGGAGCAGTTAAAATAAAATTATAAGTTACTGGACAATTCTTTCCGATACCCAAAAATTGAGTCAGAAAAAGAATCACAATTATTATTATCAAATACAGGGACAGTTGCATCAAATGAAAAAGATTATTGTTTTTTTTGTAAAATGGAAGCCTTTGGGAATGTCTTTAGAAAAATCGACAATGATGATAACTTCTGGAATGAGAAAATGGAGAATAAATTAAACGATTTTTATAATACATTTATGCTACCCGAACTAGTAGATCCTCATTATCCCAAAAGTCAGTCATTTAGAGAATTTTTAGTACAATAATTTCCATTTTATTTGCTTTAATTTTTTGTGGAAATATTTATAATTTAATTTGTATGTTATTATTATTTTCCATTGATCGTTTATTATGAGTTATACAATACCATGAACGAGTTCTTTTAAATTTTCGAGTTCTTTTGGAATGAGAAAATGGAGAATAAATTTATAGACTTTTATAAAAAAAAATGTTACCCGAACTAGTGTATCCTTATTATCCCAAGTCAGACTTTGAGAGGATTTTTAGTACAATAATTTGTATTTATATTTACCATTTTTATTAAAATGTTTTTATTTGATTTTTATATTGTTATTATTATTATTATTATTTGTGCATATATTATTAAATAATAATATTTAGAATATGATTTTAGTTAAAAAACTATTCATTTGGTGAAGATATATACCAATATGTATTATGTATGTTTATAATTTTTTTTTGAATATATGTAATATGGTTAAATTAATTAGAATTATTCATACATACTTATATAATTTTAAATCTATAGAACTCAAAAATTTATTGTAATAGTGTAGCAGGCAGATATAGCGTCCCGTACGTCTTTCCTCACTTTGCCAGTGATCGTAACCTGTAAATATTAACAAAAATCGTACTTTTCCGATAACTCTTCTATGCATAGAATTTTTGTTCTGAAAAAAATTATGTGTATTTTTACATACATGTAATCTCAACATCGAACTGTTCATAGTTTTTTCGTGTGTGTCATTTTGTACCATTTATAAATTATAAATATTTTTTTCGGCAGTGGTCGAGGGTCGAGGACTTGGGACCATAAATTCGTGATCCAGATTCGTTGTACACTCAGCGATGCGATCCCATAATTAGAATAAATATTGCTACATATGTATCTGACAACATTAGTGCATTCTAATATATAGAATCGTGAATTTGGAGCTTTTTAATACAGAGTTCACACATGGGCGTATGATTTTAATAAATCGCAATTTATGAAGATATGCTTTGGTTTAAATAAAATTGTTAACTAAGTCTAATAAACTAAATATTGCAAAATAGGTATTTGATAATATTAGGGCATTATAGTAGGCAGATTCGTGTATTTTACGTATTTTTGTATTACAGAGCTCATAGACATTTTCTTCTGTTGCGAAAAAAGTCCTTCAAAATGTAATGCCTGTCTATAAGTATTTTACACGTCATTTATTTTAAATATTACCGCAAATTGTCAAGTTCGAATGTAACCGAAGGTCTACACGAGTATATACGACAGTCTCTGTAAACCTGTAAACATGAAAAACACGGACATTGCGGTTGTGGAACAGGCTGAACAGAAATAATTAATTTAATGGGCGGAGCCTAATTGCGCAGTACAGCTTGCGCAGGAACCAAGCTGTACACGCTACAAAATTGGAAAACCCCGAATAATTCAAGTATTTAATTTTAAAGAGCAAATTGCGAATCTCTCTGTGAAACAAATATATAAAATAAACTAGTGAAACTAGACGTAACTTTGTAATTTTTATTTTATTTAATTTCAATATAACGAATTTGTCAAAAATATACATACATACATAAAATCACGCATGTCCAACTTAGAGGGTTAGCGCAAACCCGAAAACAACAACAATAATAACAATCTTTATAATAATAATAATAATAATTTCTTTCTTTAATACAGAGTTCATTGGCACATGTGCGGAAGATATGAATAAATTGCATTTTATAATCATATGGCTTTGATTTACACAATATTGTTAACTAATTCTAATAAAATAAATATTGCATAATATGTATTTGACAATATTACAGCATTCTAATAGTCCGATCCACACTATAAGGCAGTCGTAAAGATGACCAAGGGGGACATCCGATTAGAGAAGAAAATATTTTTTTGTGCTCGTTACAGCACAAAGTAAATATTTTGAAAATTGGGATTTTTATATAAGAAAGTATGTACAATCCAGTGGTGCTATTGACAAATTTGTACCTCTACCAATTTTTGGGTAATAAATGACCACCGATTAATTGGCGGGAGGTACGGTTTTAATTTTATCAAAAATCGATTCCCCTTGTCAAAATACATAATGTGTATCAATTTTTGTCAAAATATTCCTATAGATACATTTATAATTAAATATATAGGAGACATTGCAATTTGATCCACTGCACATGATCCTTTTTATTGATTTTTCGATTGTGTGAATCGATTCCACCTGTCGATACAGTTGTTTTGCTATGGGAATATTGTTTATATGAACATATAAATGCATATTAAAATCTAGCCTCTTAAAGAAGCCCCCCCCCACTTGAAAAAACTAAACAATTTCGTGCCTTAAGGCTGTTCTATCACCCGTTGAAACTTCTACCCCATGCCATGTCTTTATCTGTGGTTCGAAATGTATCAAATTTGGATACAATACATATTATATTTCTGTTCGACCTGCATAGCCTTTTTTGCAATAAATTAATTATAACAACAAAAAAGCAAAATATTTTATTGAAATGTTCTAATGTTGCGATACAGTGTTGTGGCATTATTTTTTTCAAACGCAATGGTTTTTGCAAAAATCAAATCGATTAATAAATAAAAAAAACTACACGGGTCCAAAGTTTGACTAAATCTAGTTACTTCAAATTTGATACAAGTTGCGAGGTAGGCGGCATAAATAAATGATGCATACTTTTTTAAATTATGTAAATACTTGTGTTTATTTACCTGTACCTATATTAGAAAATAAATAATTAAAATTGCTTAGATGGATTATTTTTATAAACTAATTGCATTTATAAGAATGATTTTCTAGTTATATTACATTTATGATTTTTGTAGAGAATTTTTTTTTTTACTTATTATTTTTCATAAAAAAGGCTCACCAATATATACATAAAATATCATTAACATTTATTTTTTATCGATAAAGTACAACGCATTATTGAACACACTGTACATAAAAATTATCGGATACCTATAATTTAATTTAGTGTTTCATTTTCTAGATTTGTAAGATTCACCGACTGAAACTGTCCACGTGGACTTGACAAAATATGTCATATTTTAAATACCCAATAGCGAAATACATTCAACCAATAATAGACAGGCCTAACCAGTATCGTTAGACCCCCACCTTCTTCAGCTTTCATATGTCTCTTGTTTGCGGAATGTCCTTTTCTAACACCGATCGTACATGTATTGCAGCCTGAAACTCGAAGTCGTAAAAAAAGCTTTTGTTGCAATTTCTTTCAGTAAAATCGTAGATTTCCTGGACTATTAGAAAATAAACCAGTCATTATTTTTTTCAAAATTATATTTTGTATATTATCAGTTTGCCCTGACATTTGTGCATTCTTTGTTTGAGTATATATTTTGTTGTTTATTTAATGTCTTATTTGTTTTTTAGTGTCACCATAAGGGTCTTGATTTTAATATGCATTTAATTGCTTATATAAACAACATTTCCATAGCATTTTTTTTTAAAGTAATTGGTAAAATGGGTCCATAAACCATAACAAAAATAATAAAATGTACACTTTATCCTGAAAATACTTCGAGACATTTGAATTTATTTCCAGGGTCAGGGATGACGTCACATTGGTATTGGTATCTTTCTCGCGCAGCCTACTACAGAAACTGGTGTGAGAAAGATAGCTATAGGTTTCTTTAAAAATCAAATGTAGTTATAAAAAACAAGTATGACTTTTTTGATACCACGAATTGCTTCAAAATTAAACGAACTTTCATTTAAAAAAATGGTTTATGGGCCCATTGTGAAGATGTATGTATACCGTTATAAACTACTCATGGAACAAATAATTAAACAATTTTGTTTATTCCATTATTATTAAATATTTTATCAAAATATTGTGCGACCTTTCACGTACACTTATATAGAATTAGAATTTATATAAATAAGTAAATAAATAAAAAATATCATCACGTCATCATGGCTTTTACCCGTTGTCGGGTTTGTCATATCTGCAAATAAGCAGATATCGGTAATGAGATGACATATTTCATCCGGAGGGCGGTTACCAGAGGTCATCGTACGGACACCCAAAGTTGGCGTGAAGAGCGCACCACAGGTGTCATTTTGTGCCATTTATAAATTATAAATATTTTTTTCGGCAGTGGTCGAGCTCGAACTTGGTACCATAAATTCGTGATCCTGATTCGTTGTACACTCAGCTATGACGCCATAATTAGAATAAATATTGCTACATAGGTATCTGACAACATTAGTGCATTCTAATATACAATTTGAAGCTTTTTAATACAGATGGGCGTATGATTTTATTAAATCGCAATTTATGAAGATATGCTTTTGATTTAAATAAAATTGTTAATTAAGTTTAATAAACTACATATGTATTGCAAAATAAGTATTTGATAATATTAGGGCATTATAGTAGGCAGATTCGTGTGTTTTAGGTATTTTTTATTACAGAGCTCATCGACATTTTTTTTCT
The DNA here is from genome assembly GCA_951394225.1 of Harpalus rufipes. NCBI lineage: Eukaryota > Metazoa > Arthropoda > Insecta > Coleoptera > Carabidae > Harpalus > Harpalus rufipes. Next base: position 32,920,470 of record OX596277.1, on the reverse strand, counting down.
GTTGCGAAAAAAGTCATACAAATATCTATTTACTTAGAATAAACATATTAAAATCGGTATTGAATATTAATAATAAGATTTTTATTATAATTTTCGTAAAAATTTGAATTTATTGCAAATACTGCCGATATACACGCAAACAGTTTCATCTTACATATTTTCACTATTTTATTGACATGTAACCAATAATTAGTTTAACAAATACCTATTTACTTAGAATAAACATAATAAAATCGGTATTGAATATTAATAATAACATTTTTACTATAATTTTCGTAAAAATTGAATTTATTGCAAATATAGCTGATTACACGCAAACAGTTTCTTCTTAAATATTTTCACTATTTTATTGACATGTAACAAATAATTTGTTTAACAAATATCTATTTACTTAGAATAAACATATTAAAATCGGTATTGAATATTAATTATAAGAATTTTATTATAATTTTCGAAAAAAATTGAATTTATTGCAAAAATAGCCGATATACACGCAAACAGTTTCTTCTTAAATATTCTCACTATTCTATTGACATTTTGTTAACATGAAATAAACAATTTGTTCAACAAAAGCCAATTTACATAATAGACATATTTATATTAATATGGTTTATTAATAATAATTGTGGACATGCAACAGATAATTTGTTTAACAAATTCCTATTTACTTTTCGTAAAATTATTACAGTATAGGTCTCCCAAAAAAGAAACTCATCTGGGTTGCGTAAAAGATAACTTGCGATAGCACGATGAAAAGAGTGAAATAATAGATTTCTAGGAAAATAATCATTTGTACAGTCTGTGAAACAAGTTGTATGACTGCTCGGTAACATCCGCTCTTCTTCGTTCGGATTCACGCTTACGAAAGATATTGGTGGGTAATAGTATACCTACCAATATTTATATTGTGCTTTGTGCTACAAATTTTTACTATTTTGTCGACAAGTTGACATGAATTGATTGTTATTAATAAGCTTCTTATTATAATTTTCGTAAAAATATTCAATTATTTACAAAATATAGCCGAAACGTACGCAGTCAGTTATATTCTATTTTTTTTACTATTTTGTTGACATGAAACATAATTTGTCCAACAAATGCATATTTACCTAGAAAAAACATATTAAAATCAGAATTTAATATTAATAATAAGATATTTATTATAATTTCCTTATAAATATACAATCATTACGGCAATAACCTAAATATATATAATCAGCTGTATGCACTAGACGCGTCCAGATTCCTAGAAAAACCCGGACGCATGGCAACCTTCAAAACACATGCATGACAGACCAATAAATAAAGAACAGTGCCCTCTACAACAACAACGCGATTTTCATGAAAAAGATATAATATATGTAACTACTATTGCCATCTCTAGGATATTTAGTACTTCCCATGAAATTCCGCACGATACTAGCGACAAGACCGCAAACGATAGTGAAAATGTGTAAGCTCTCTTTGAGGACGTCCCCAAAAAGAGCAAATGTCCGCAAACAGTCTTCTTTATATAAAGTTTAGACTTCAAAAGGTCGTCTGTACATACATATATATATATATATATATATATATATATATATATATATATATATATTTCAGTAGGCTATGATTGAAAAATAATGGACCTTAAACTAAAATGAAACAAATATTTGTTGACAACGTTATAAACAGTGTTATATTTCCATCCTAAATAATTCAAATTGACAAATAGCAATTCTTGTTTTTCATACATAGACTATAAAAATCAAATTTATTTAAATTTCAATTACATTTAGCTCAATATTTTGATTATGTAAGGGTATAAAATTAATAAATGGTTGAATTCAGTAAAAAATACGCTATCGAATAGGCATACAAAATATGTATAATCCTATTTGAAAAAATATAACTTTGTGTTGCAACTTGAGAATCACTGGTTTAAAAAAATATTTTTTTGTAACTAGAAAATAATGGCGGTGATCGGTTTTGGTGTTACACCCTGTATATATATATATATATATATATATATATATATATATATATATATATATATATATATATATATAATTATGTAGATGCCCAGCCCCTGTTGCATCATTCCTGGTAACTTTCCATTAAGTAACATTAAACCCTATACAGCACAAATGTCATACCACCTAAGTAGTTAAATAGCTCATCTCAGACATGTAAAGCAGAGTTTATGTCGGTCTGTAGAGAGATAAAGTTCATATCATATCTTGTATCTTGTATTTTAAATAAAATCTTTTTTAAAAACATTAAATCATATTCCATTGATTTAATTGGCGCAGTCTCGGTAGGATGCCTAAAAGGCTTTAAAACTCCGAAGATTTTCGAAATTCGAATCTCCAATTCATTGAAGAGTTCAAGTCGTCACTTTTAAGTGTTAAACGCGGCATCCATGAACCATCAAGTTCCCTGAGTGTTCAGAAGTCCGAAATCTCACCACGACAATTATTGGAGAGATCAATTCGTTGAAGATTTCACACTTCAAAGAGTGGAACCAAATCCAGAAGTACCAGGCTACAAGATCCGCTACACCCACACAAACTTCCGACGAAGAAAGGCTGATCATATCGTCGTTAATTCCGAGAGTCACCAGAAGCGGATCGTCCGTAGAATACATCTCGACCCCACCACCTGAGCGGACATCAGGAACCATCCCAAATTCACTCCACAAAGACCATGAAATTGGCCGTCGTGAATTTATTATTAATATTAATGTAAGTTTATTACATTCTACTATTCATTGTTGTTAAACAACTTCATATTTATTCAAATTAATATTTACATCATTTTATTTAAATATCACATACACACATAATGAATCCACCAGCTCCACAAATCCAGCCAGCCACTCTGAATTTAATCCCCAGAATCCCTAATGATATTAAAGAACTAATAGATATCATACCCGAATATGATGGGAGCACTGGCACCCTCGCGCACTTTATTAACATCTGTGATGAAATGATCGAAATAATCGATAAACAAAATTTATCTGCAATTATTAAACGAATAATTTTGCATACAATTCGAAAGAAAATAACTAAAGAAGCCAATACAAAACTAGCTACTAAAACGTATACTGACTGGAAATCTTTAAAAGAATTACTAATTGATGAATATGGTGATAAAAGAAATGAAGTTCATTTCTTAACAGAACTATCACACCTCGCTTAAAAATCTAATGAAGACATATTCTTGTACTTCGATAAATACGAAGACATTTTCAAAAGATTGATAAGTTTATTAAAATTAAAGTTTGGTGCTGGCTTCGACAATTTAGCTACATTTATGTCTAGTTATGCGTCACATAATTTTATAATAAATTGCAGAGAGCCATATAGAAGTCAGTTAGCCGCTAGAAATCCAAAATCTTTAAATGATATCCAGAATTTAATCAAAAATGACTTCCAGTACATTCACACAAACATACACAAACAAAACACTATCAAACCAAAGATAAACGTCCCAACACCTGTTTATAAAACTGCAACACAAAACCAAAACTCCTACCCAAATCAAAATCAATATCGATCACCAATGCTCCGATATCCTCAGCAACAACGAAATTTTCCGAGTCAACCGATACACCCTAAACCGAGAATAAACAATTATCCTCAACCTATGTCCATCAGCACAAACACCTTTAGACCTCAACAAAAAAGACAGAGACAGGACTTACAAATGCTAGACAGTAATACTGAAACCCTTGTAGACCCCAACAATGACAATCAATTATTCGAACACTACGATTACGACCAAACAAACGATGAAGAAAACATTGAAACAAACAACGAACTAGAGTCACAAACCGAAAATTTTCCCATAGAACTCTTAGAAGATTTGAAACCTTAGCAAACTATACGTCACGTCTACCATTTATCCAATTTAAAAATTGCCGTGTATTAATTGACACCGGATCTTCCGAAAATTTTATTAGTCAAAATTTTGTTCATAAACCGCAAATGCTGTTTCAACCGGTACCCAATTCACATTTGTTGAATTACTTAAGAAAAATATAAAATGCTTCATTTTCGAATTCCATAAAGATTTTGATATTGTAATAGGAAATTCTGGCCTAAAGTTGTTAAAAGCGAAAATTAGTTATTCAGATGAATCTATTTTATTAGGTAAACGTAAATTTAAATTTAGTTATTTTCACAAAAACAAACTAGAAATGAATTGTCAAGAAATTTCAAAAGAATTAAACCTCAGAACAGATCATTTAAATAACACAGAAATCAAAGAATTAAATAAAATTCTTAAAGAATTCGAAGATTTGATTATCGATGACGACAAAAACTTAACTTTTACAAATGTGATAAAACACAAAGTTAGGACAACCGACGAAACCCCAGTTTATCAAAGATCATATAAATATCCGGTTATCTACAAGGAAGAAGTTAACAAACAAATTAATAAATTGCTAAATCAGGACATAATTAGACACTCATACTCCCCTTGGAGTAGCCCAATTTGGATTGTTCCCAAAAAACAGGATGCTTCGGGTGAAACAAAATTTCGCATGGTTATTGACTACCGCAAACTAAACTCAAAGACTATCGACGATAAATTTCCGATACCCGATATCGCGGACATTTTGAACCAACTTGGTAAATGTAATTATTTCAGCACTATTGACCTAAAAAGCGGATTCCACCAAATCGAAATGGATTCTGATTCAGTAGAAAAAACAGCCTTTTCTACCGATCAAGGACACTTTAAATTCCTTAGAATGCCATTTGGCCTCAAGAACGCACCAAGTACCTTCCAGCGACTAATGAATTTTGTTTTAAAAGACCTCATTAATAAAATATGTTTTGTGTATTTGGACGACATAATTATTTCAGGCAAATCATTACAAGAACACATTCAAAACATCAAAATTGTTTTCCAAAGATTAAGAGAGGCGAATCTTAAATTACAACTAGATAAGAGCGAATTTATAAGAAAAGAAGTTGCGTATCTTGGACATATAATTACTACCGAGGGCATTAAACCGAATCCAGATAAAATTGAAACTATTGAAAAACTTACTCTTCCAAAGACTCAAAAAGAAATTAAATCATTTTTAGGCTTTCTTGGTTATTACCGTAGATTTATAAAAGACTTTTCCAAAATAACCAAACCATTTACTAAATGCTTAAAGAAAGATGCCAAAATTAATATTGATGACAAAGAATACATTTCGTGCTTTGAAAAATGTAAATTACTACTTTCAAACGCACCAATATTACAGTATCCTGATTTTTCGAAACAACTCCGTTTAACGACCGACGCATCAATTTTCGCTTTAAGAGCAGTCTTATCCCAAAACATAAACGGTACATAGCGCAAGTCGCACTCTCAACGATCATGAAGTAAATTATTCGACCACCGAAAAAGAATTACTTGCTATCGTGTGGGCCACGAAACATTTTCATCACTATCTGTATGGTCGGAAATTTAAACTGATTACGGATCACAAACCCCTTATTTGGCTAAACAGTCTAAAAGAACCAAATTCAAAACTCATACTTTGGAAATTGAAATTATCACAATACAGTTATGACATAGAGTATCAAAAAGGTAAACAAAATTACGTCGCAGATTACTTATCCAGAATTCCGAAACCTTTCGAGATAAATTATAAAACTTCAAATATTTTTGACCACAAGGAACCCATAATTCATTGCGTTTCACACGATTTTAAAATGGGTCAAGATTTCGCAAAACAGATTAACGAAAATACCACACCACCAACAATATAGAAAAAATAAAAATAGTAAATAACATCGCCGTACAAACATCACCTAGACTAATAATACATTTAATTTCAAAAGAGAATTATTTTGATGAACCAAATTTAAAAGATATTAAAAACTGTTTAATACAATTAAGACATTATGTAATCGAAAACAATATTAATTCAATTAACATGCCAAAAATTGCATCTGGTCTAGACAAACAAAATTGGTCTGATATAGAAAACCTACTAAGACAAATTTTTGAAAATACAGACATACAAATCAACGTTTTTACTCTGAATAGTATCGAAACTTATGCAAACTCCGTTATCGCTGAAAAGGACACCGACAGTTATACGCAGCATTCTGATGATGAATCCCCTATCAACGGCCTGCACTATAAAGACATTCCTATAAATTTCAGTAAAAACCAAATTATATTTAATGAAACAACTTCGAAAAGCACTGTACAAATAAAAAAAAATGTTTGGACACGAAAAACAAAGATTTTATATTTACTTAAACAAGACTAATTTTAAAAATACTCTCTTAAAATTTATTAAAGAATACCTCGTACCTGGAATACATTATCATTGCATCGTTCCGGTACAATTTCAAAAAATGTTAAATTCTATTTTGCAAATTCACTTTCAACCAGGCACTTATATTTTGACTAGTTGTAAAAATCAGTTACAAGACATAGAAGCGTCAGATGAACAAATTGACCTAGTAAAGAACTATCATTTAGGTAAAACAAATCACCGTGGCATAATTGAAACTTATCAGAAATTAAAACAGCAGTATTATTGGCCAAATATGCAGCAAACAGTTTCTAAATTTATAAATAACTGTGATGTTTGCCAGGAAAATAAATATGAAAGAAATCCCGTAAAAACACCCATTATAAAAACACAAACCCATTATAAAAACACAAACTGCGACCAAGCCCCTCGAAATTATTCATATTGATATTTTATCATTAAAAAAAGAAAAATTCTTAACAATAATCGACAGTTTCTCTAAACACGCACAAATTTATCATTTGTCCGAAACCAATACAATAACTATAATACAAAAATTAATAAAATATTTTTCTATCTTCGGTACTCCTAAATTAATAATATCTGATAACGGCCTACAATTTAACAACCAGCTGATCTACAACTTTTTATCAACTAAAAATATTCGTATTCACCTCATTAGCGTCAATAATCCAAAAAGTAACGGTAATATCGAAAGGTTCCATTCAACAATAATAGAACATGTTAGAATACTACGACAAAATAAAGATTTCAACGATCTAAACATTAGTAATAAAGTCCGTTATGCTCTTCAAGCTTATAACCAGACAATTCACTCTGTTATCAAACGCACACCCAATGAAATACTTTTCGGCCATTATAATGAAATAAAAGAAGAAATTTCTCCCGAAATCGTTACTGATAATTACGTTCAGACCCACAAAGAAATTATGAAGAAAATTTACGATGAAACTAAATTATTATTAGATAACAGCAAAAAGAAATACGCCACGTCACAGGTTGATTCGAAGAACAAGCCAAAAGAAACACTGGTAAAGTCGAGAAACCCCGTTACAAAAAACAACAAATTAAAACGTATGTAAAAGATAGGGCCCAAGTAATAACTGACACGAACAGAAAGGTAAAAATTGACAAATTAAAACCTCTCCGTCAATTTACAGACTCATACGAACAACAACAACCATCGACCTCAAAGACGAAAGACACAACGCCGGAATTAACGTCCTGAAACTAGGAAATGCACTAATTTCAACTAATAATAAGTACATCTATCTATAAGCTCAATTTAGATAGAATTAAGGAAACATATAATAATCTTACTTACCACTATAATCAATTAAAATTAGAATTAGAGAATAAATATAATAAGAAAAATGTAGAAACTTTAAGTAATAACTTTATTATGTTAGAAAACTTTTTAGACATAGTAAATAGTAAAATACAAATTCTCTTGTACGATAATAAAGAAAAACGTGGACTTATAAACGGAATCGGTTCTATAATAAAAAGTATCACTGGAAATTTAGACGCCACTGATCAAGAAAAATACGACAACGCTTTGAAATTAATTAAAGAAAATGAAAATATTTTGAAAGACAATTTAAATCAAGTAATTACCTTTAATAAAAATATTTCGGATTATTTCAATAAACAAGTTGAAAAAATCACTCCAATAATAAAATTATTCAAAATAAAATTACTGGGATGCATGTTGTTTTAGGAAAAATAATAGATACCAACGATATACTCTATATCGAAAATATAATAACGCAACTAACATTTGCATCCACAAATTTAATAAGTATCCTTAACGAAATCGAAACCACGTTTGCTTTCTGTGAAACAAACACTTTATATTTTGGTATTCTCTCGAGAGAAGATGTCAAAAAAGAAATTGATAAATTATTATCAAGCAGTTTAAAACACCTTGTAATCAAAAATTGTCAAAACCAACAGTTAGTAAAAACCTATTGTAAATATGAAAATTTTAATTTAGACATAATAATAGACATTCCTATTCCCCTTCTACAAAACTAACTCCTACAAATCACCCCTATTCCTACTTTGCACAATAACACTTACGTTACCTTAGATATCACCTCTGGCTATTACTCGAAAACTAATACACACATTAATAAATTGAATAAATGTACTTTGGTAGAAGATAAACTTTATATTTATAACATTGAAAATTCCCTAGCAAATAAATGTTTAGAAAACTTGTATTTTAATAAAAATAGTGATAGTTGCGAATATATTAAAGTACTTAATCACAAAGAAATCATTTCAATACCAAATTCAAATATTGTATATCTCTTTGTACCTAATAAAGATGTAATAAATATCGAATGTGATCACGAAGTTCAAGATAAAGAAATTGCTGGAATATACTCAATAAAAAACTGTTTAATAAACAAGCAAAAATTATTTAAAAATGTCAAGTATGATAAAATTATTAACTTAAATATTGAACAAAATAAAAATAAAATAATCCTTAATAAGACACTGAATATAAAAAATCTAGAATCAGTTAAAATGAAAATGAAATGAAATCCATAACTCGGAGTCACATTCAATATTTTTCGATATAATATTATACATTGTATGCATAGTTGTAGCCATGTTCTTAGTTTATAAAATTTATGTAGAAATTAACAAACGTAATTTATGTAATCAGAATAAAAGTAGTTAAATAACAATTGAAACAACACCTATGGAATATCCAACAGGTATTCTTTCATCTTAGGGTGGGAGGAATTATGTAGATGCCCAGCCCCTGTTGCATCATTCCTGGTAACTTTCCATTAAGGAACATTAAACTCTATACAGCACAAATGTCATACCACCTAAGTAGTTAAATAGCTCATCTCAGACATGTAAAGCAGAGTTTATGTCGGTCTGTAGAGAGATAAAGTTCATATCATATCTTGTTGTATCTTGTATTTTAAATAAAATCTTTTTTAAAAACATTAAATCATATTCCATTGATTTAATTTATATACACAGAATGAATCAGATTTTTTTTGTATTGAATTTTTTTTGTATACCGCATACTTGTAATATCTAATACAAGACAAAACACTTACAGCCGAATTCACAAAACAAGATTAGCACTTAAACCAGATTAAAACAATGAAGTTAAGCTAAACCATATTCACAAAAAAGTTTAATCCTTTGTCGGTAATACTTTCTTAAACCGGTTTAGTTTAAAATTTAACCCTACATATCCATAGCAACAGAATCATTTGGTGTAAATAAATATTAAACCTATTCACAAAACTTTTCGCTTACAAATTTAAGCCGTATATTTAAACCTACTGCAACGCAGGATTAACGTTGTGTAAAATTTGTAATTGTAATTTTAAATCATCATAGAGGTTTGTTATTGTTATAATAATAATAATCTTTATTAAATAGCTTCATACGAATACAAATGTTATTCATTTTTTCCTATAATTAAATAGTTTAAATGTGATATTCTAAAACTAACCAAACATATTTTTCTTCACTGTCAACACTGTGATGTCTTTTTACTCAAATAGATGTCACAAGTCTACTGAATTGTCGTTACCTTACATGTTTGTGCTTCTATGTAAATATTTCTAATACATTCACTACTTCTTCTTTTTCACTTGTAGTTTTAACATTGTTTAAAAATTATCATTATTATTTGTTAATTCTCACAAAAATCATAATTCGCGGGTATTTCTAAGTAAAAGAAGAGAGAGTGTACAACGAATGATAATCATATTTACTTTACATGCGTTTTAGCCATGCCATAACTGACTACCTATTGCTCACATCAAACGACGGTAATATAATAAGAACGATTTCATTTATTAACATATAAGTAAAAATCTATTACAAAGTATATTATAGTTCACGTATTTCTATTTACAATAAAATTAGTCAGAATATTTAAATATTGGTTCATATTTTGTAGCTCAGTAGCAACTTTAGCTACATTCTTATTCAATTCGTCGTTTTGCTGAAGAATGGTAAAAAAATATATATTTTTTTAACATTTGCAATTTGATTAATGATCAAGACATTATTACTCTGTTTGAGTAGCCTGTGTTGATCTCTCTATTACTGGAGGTGGTAGAGTAGGATCTGGAAGTTCCAATAGTGAAGATGGAGAAGGTGACTGAATAAAATACGGACTTTCTAAAATAAACTGTGAAGGTGGAGGAATAATACTGTCATCTTGAGAAATTTCTGGAAACATATTTATCTTGAATACGGACACGGACGAAGAAAGAAGGGCAAGAATGAATAATTTTATTTAGACATAAAAGACGTAAATCAGGGATCATAAAGTTATATTTTTGCAAACATACAATTAATCCAATATCCACTCCATTTTCAATTCCTGAAATAGACGCTGTGCCAATAATTCCGACAATTTTTTCATCAAAATCTGTTATTGTGTAGGCAGTGGCAATCCCACCTCCGGTCTTCAACAATTCTCTTTTTCTTGCGGCGTGTTAAAAGTTTTTTTGTGTAATACATATGTGAATTATAAGAATGATTGAATAATTGCAATAAATTATATTAAAATTGTACTTACATTTTGATTTAGAACTGCTTTTCAAATTCTTCCACTTTGCTTTCACTTCTTCTATACTACGGCTATGGGAAGAAACAACATTTATATTCCTTGTCATTTCTTCCCACAGCCGTAATTTTTTTATTGGCGTATTATTTGGCCCTAATTTGCCAAATAATAATTTAGTTTTACTTTCAACTTCATTGACAAATATATATATTTCATTTTCTGTGAAATTTGGCTTTCTCTCGCGTTTACTCGCCATTTTAATTTTAATTTTGACGTTTATAAATTTAGCTAAACAAACTCTAATCTAAGTCTATCACCATTTTTTTTTCGAGAATATGGTTTAGATTAAGTTTTTAATACCGGGTTAGAAAAAGTTTAGCTAAACCAAAATTTGGATTTAGCTAATCCTGTTTTGTGAATTCGGCTGTTAATGATTAATTAATAATAAATATAGTCTAGTTATGATACCTTCAACTTTGTCGGAAAAATTGATTTAAGATTATATAATTTTTTATTTTACAGGAAAAAATATGGGGTTTGATTTAAAATAAGCGAGTTACGGAGGTCAGAATATGCTAGTCTCTACATTACACTGTAATAATGTATACAACTTATCTTTAACCCTCTAGTATTAAATTATAGATTCCCCCTTGTTGTAATATTCATTAAATAATGTACGTTTGTATTTTAAGTTTTACAAAATAAATAAGAATGATATGGCAAAAAAATGGCAGTTTTTATAAAAATAATTCATTAATACCAAATATATTTATAGAAAAAGAAACCATTTATTTCCTACAAATGCACATTTGTTAAGGGGAAATAAATGTGTCCTAAATAAAGTGTACGTTTGTCGTAAATATTAAAATTTACTTGTACTGCACAAGAGATATTTATTGTGAACAAAGCAGCTTTATAGCCAATAAATCACACCCTAATCAACACATTTTTTTCATAATAATATTTTTTTTTCTCATTGTATAGAATTCTACAGGGGCATTTCATTTCTGAACTTAAAGTATAAGCATGACTGCTTGCATTTACTAGGGTTTCATATATTTAAATTTCCGTAGAAATGGCGGGATGACAAGGAATTTCGGAATTATATGCATTACACTGATCACCCGCTATTTTCTGATTCCAATGGTAACCAAGTCGGGGTATATGTACCCTATTAATAAGTATTGTATTGCATGCAATAAACAATAATTATATGTAATATGAATTGTAATAACATGAGATTTCTAACTAGTTTCATCCTTATCACATTCTTTTGGTTTTTGTTTCTCAACTTTTCAAACCACATACTCTTTACTGCTACACACAACAAGTTTTTAATATTATAATATTAATTATTAATTATATTAATATTAATATTAAATCTCAAACACATTCCCAATAGCAATCAAAACACAAATTGACAATTCCCAATTTCTCAGGTGCTGCAGGTGCATCAATACTTCTTGCACATTTCCATTATTCATACAAACTCCCATCCCAAATCCCCATTCCAAATCCCCCATTCCAAATCCTATACGCCCACATTTAAAGTTCAGGTAAAACATACCCCATTAAACTTAAGAGGTGCGTACAAGAACTGCTAACAACCAGAGGCTGCTGAAAAATATGGGTCGCTGCAAGAGCTAGATGAACGTTGCAAGAACTCGATGAAACCGGATGTAGTGGTCCGGTACCAACACAGTATACCTACTTGTCTCAAACAATGATTTCAGTGTTACCGAAGATTTATTTGTAACAAATGATGAAATTCATACCCGTCAAGATACAACTATAGTGTCATATTAAATGTAATTGTTAATGAAGTAACAAAAAATGTGACATCAGGATTCATTAATTTTTATCAAGGATGCTCAAGTTGTAATTTTAATATTAATAAATAATTCTTAAATTTATGCATTTATTTTATTATTACATATTTTTTTAAAAAAATAAATAGTATATAACTAGTGAAAGCTCGGCTCCGCCGAGCTTCCCCTAGGGCTCCGCCGATAGTTTTTTTGCTAGTCTATATGTACATCCATTCCGTCTAGGCATATTTTAAACGCGAAGTGCTAACGCTAACATTTTCATTATTACAAATTTCAGACAAAAGAGGATCGACCTGTCAATATTTTGACACTGATGCCTGACAGCCCTTAACAAGACCTCTAATTTGACACCGAACTCGACGTATTTCTGACAATTTTATGCTAAAAAACAATAGCCGATCGCACTGTCAAAATTTAGACAATTCTGCATGACAGCCATTGAAAAAACATTTCATTTAATACCAAACACGACATATTTTTGACAACTTTACGCAAAAAACAATAGCCGATCGACCTGTCATCATCTGCATTATAATATAGGTAACTGACATAAGTGATTAAAAAATCTACGCACGCAACCTGTCAACACAAACTGTCCACGAAACAATCTGAGCGTGAAAATTTTATAAAAACAACTGACAGAAACGAAACCTAACGCACAAAACTCGGATTTAGGTAGACAGTGGCTTTAGGAGACAGTAAGGAGGTTGAACATATTTGGCTAAGCGCTAAAAGAAAAAAAAAAAAATTCTTTTTATTAATTTTATTCCGTTTACAAATTTGCCCCTTTCGCTAACGAATTAAAAATTTGGCTCAAATATTCTTCAAACCTGTGCTTATCTACTAATCAAAACAGTTTTGAAATATCTGTCCCCATTTTTGTGTTATGAATTTTTTTAACCACCCTTGTCAAAGTAAAAGTTGAATTTTTTTAGTTTTACAGAATTTTGATTTTAAATGCGGCCTTGCCTTTAAAAATTCATAATTACAAAATCGGGAAATATATTTCAAATCTATTTTCACGAGTTGATAAGAGAAGGTTTGGAATATGTTTGTGCCAAATTTAAAATCTTTTGAACAAACGGTGTAAATTGAAAGCCACCTTCTACCATCTTGACCAAGTCAACATCTTGATATATTTAAATTGTGATGAATGTATGCCTTAAGCTAAATAAATAAATAATTGGCATAAAATTGAAAAAATAATTGAATATTATTTTGACATATTAAAAAAAATGGTTTTCAATTTGCGGTGTACTAACTGGCGGAATATCGCGAGTTATGCAAGTTCGCTCTACGCTGCCCTTTTACCCTGCTATGTTTCAAGAATAAAATAAAAAATATATCATCACGGCATATTACCCATTAATGGGCGTGCCAATCTGCTTTGTACACAGATTTCGGTAATGATGACATATTTGTACCGTGCGGGCGTTTACCCGTCATCTGATCTGAATGTTAATTTTCGGCAGGTGGATGAATAGAAGAATTGCTGGCAACGTCGCTCTTTGATCGGAAGGGGTAGAGGGGAACAGCTTTAGCAGAGAGCCGTTGAATCCAGTCGTAGTCACTAATTCGCTGTCAAGTTTGACGTATTAAAAATAATATAATAAATTATATATACATAAAAAATATTACTTACATTTACATTTTTTGTATTTTTTATTCATTTATATTTTTGAAAAACCATATAACATTATAACAGCTAAATTGATTTTTTGACATTCTAAAAATGACATTTAAATTTGATATCTGCTGAATCGTAGCCTACTTTATTAATACACGATCGGGAAACAAGTCAAATTTTGTTTCAAAATCTGCCCAAAAACTCTAGTTCTAAAACCGGTAATGAGGGCGTGATTTATGCCTGCTGTCATTTAAATGTCATTTTTAGACTGTCAAAAAATCAATTTAGCAGTTCTAACTTTGTTATACAGTTTTTCAAAAATATAAATGAATAAAACATTCATTAAATGCAAATGTAAGTAATATTTTTATCTATATATTGAAATACAATTCGAAACATATTAAACTACTACATATTAGTTTTTTATTAAAATCTATAGAAGCAAAATGATATTATTAATCTAAACGTTGGTTTTGATAGCATTGGTCCTATGCTTCACGTGTTAAAATGTCTGACTTTCGAGGCGAATAGCTCATTTTCTGTACGTCAGAAGTTTATAAAAAAATAACTGTGCATGTATTAGGTCATTCTTAACACATAGTTAAATATTTATGAACATCTATAGAAACTCGATTTACTGGTGAACTACCTTAATTCTACATAACGAAAAAAAGATAATGATATCGTTATTTGTAACTGGAAAAATTATTCGTTACCTAAACATTTTGTCAATAATTCAGTATTTTTATTCGTGTAAAAATAAAATTGCTATTATGTTGAATAGTGATCTCAAAAACCCGTCATATTATAGTTTTTTGCAAGGTAATATTAATATAATTTAATAAGTTTTTATTCCTAGCGCCTCGCGCAAGCTTCCCAATTTGTCTACAGATGGCAATAGTAGCTCTAGCATAGCCCACAAGAAGAAAGAGTTTGATACCTGACAGGTTGACAGATGACTCCCACCAGAACTAATCTAACCTAGAAGTTTTCTGAGTATTATTGAATTATTTTAGATATTTCATTTAAAATTAAATTTGATTTTTGAAAATAATTTTTTAACTTGAATTCAACATTATTATTTTTTAACATTTTACGAAGATAACGATTATCGTTAAGTAGATATAACGATTTGCATAATACCAATTCGTTATGATAATGATTCATTAAGCCAATATTTTACAGAATAGACCTGTTAGTGTCAAGTTCGTGAAAAATTAAATGTTTACGTATAGCACGTATTGACTTACTTGAACAATAAAACAATTATGAAACATCTAGGTTTTCTTGCTTTTCCTACTACGAGGAGTCTAATTTTGTGTACTCCAGTTGCATATGTACATGCAAGAAACGTGTCATGTTCTTTGAGCCTTTCTCCCTAGGGCTGTTTTTTCATTGTTCGTTATCGTAGTTTTCTCAGGCAATAACTTCTTTCACGAACGATTTTTGAGTAAATAGTACATCGGAGTCTGTGAGACTCCACATCACCATTGACGTAACTATGTTTCTATAAAGTGTGAGATTGCGAGTCAATAATAATGTAAGTATCTCGAATGAAATTTCGATTGGTTCTTGCTTCATTTGTTTATACTCGTAATTTTAGATGTGTAATCGAGCAATTACTTTACGTACAGTGCATATTTTGCATCCTGACTAAAATTTTATTATTATTTTAGAGATTTTTTTTGTATTCTTTGTTCAACTTTACCTGTTGAAGATTTTGTTATCCTTCAAATATTTGTTTCATTTGTTGTTTTAAAGGGTAGCATATACTTTACTGTAAAAGGATAAATAAAATTTTTAGTTATAAATCTGTACCTTTTTTATCTGAAAAAAAAAATTAAATACCCAAATTTCATTTCCTTTAAGTGTTCCCATTTTACAATTTCATGTGATACGAGTATAAGACATATTCAGTGCGTCTAAAGAAATTTTGCTGTAGTAACTACTTAAATATGTATAAAAATATTTATAAACTTCAAATCGACCCTTGAAAACATCACTTTATTTGTAAGTAGTCTATGGGACTCCACATCACCATTTATGTAACCACACCGGTTACGGGTTGATCTATCTACAATCGCATGTAGATCTTCTTTAAATGGATCAATAAGTTCGGAATTTGAAGATAGTCTTTCACCAGATATTTTTAAAAACCTGATGCCAAAACTACGTTTATTTTTTGTAACCATCCATCACTTACAAAAAATTCATCTTTTTCCTTCAAAGATTTATATAAAATCTTTGCTTTAGTTTTCATGAGTTCACTCATAAGTGTTAGATTTTTAACCTTTGTTTCTTGAATGTTGAAGGATCCTAATATGGTTTCTTTTGGTGAATTTGGGGCCTTAGTAATCCTCATGAATTTGTATAACACTTTATTTGTTACATATACAAGAACGTGACGTTTCGGATACTATATGTATCCATTATCAGACTATAAAACAATTTTAAAAATAATGAACCAATCAATAAATATTTTGATCATCAACTTACCAATTAAGAAATACAGGAATTTTTTTAGAATATACATGTGAAAGTTGAAATTTGTTTTTTAAGAACTATGAACTATATTTGCCAACATGGCCACCCACATCGACAACAAATTTGCCAGCGGCTGACCACTGCAACATCTTGACAAGCAGTGACATTTTTTTTTTACACAAAACAAGACAAAAAATATGAAATATACCAACTACGCTACCAACTAAAAAGATAACTATAAAAAAATAGCTTTACTGAAACTTAAAATTGTTTATGAAATTATTTATGAATTTGAGAAGTTTCACCTATGTAGTACTACTTATTGCAAGAGCCACTTTCAATCCTGTACACGACATTTTTTTGTTCAGTTTTGGGGGGTAATATCCTTAATTTTAGTGAACAGTTTTTGTGTGGTTGAACTGGTTGAGTTTGAAATTTTGATATTGCTGTTGTTAAGTAATTTATGTAAAGTAAAGTTAATTTCTTTATCAAAAGGAATTTTAGCATAAACAACATCTGTTTTATTATTATTATTACTATTAATTTCACTATTGCTGTTTTGAGATTGTAAATGTTGTAATCTGCGATTTATATGTTTGAGTAAAAACTTTTTAGGATAACTATTTTCGGATAACATACTAAAAATGTGGTCTAATTTTTTCCTATGAAAGCATTGATTCGAAAGTAAAATAGCTCTGTCAACCAGAGCGTTCACTACACTAACTTTATATAATCGGTTATTATTTGAATGAAAATTAAGGTATATGCCACTGGCTGTCGTTTTTTGGAACCAGTCAGTAATGATTTTCTCATTATATTTAATTAGTGTAACATCCAAAAAACTTATTTTGTTAATTTTCCTCTAATTCTACTGTGAATTTAATTCTTGGGTGGAAATTGTTAAATGCAGTCAGAATATTCTCAATTTGTTCTGTAGGTGCAATCAACAGGCAATCATCTACGTACCGTTTGTAGTAAAGGATATTAAGGTTGATGTCTGGAATAATATTATTTTCTAAATTTTGTAAAATCAAATCAACC
The DNA here is from genome assembly GCA_951394225.1 of Harpalus rufipes. NCBI lineage: Eukaryota > Metazoa > Arthropoda > Insecta > Coleoptera > Carabidae > Harpalus > Harpalus rufipes. Next base: position 32,902,657 of record OX596277.1, on the reverse strand, counting down.
AATGAGCTTGAAATACTAGCACCCATCGGAGAGCCATCTAAACATTCTTTTAATACAAGCCATAAATTTAAATTCAAAGAAGCTGAAATTATAGATAAAGATAATAATTATAATGTTAGATTACTTAAAGAAACTTTCTATATTAATTTAAATAAAAATCCAATATAAATTATCAAACAGATTTTAAAAACAACATAAAATTCATAAATAATTTCATAAACAATTTTAAGTTTCAGTAAAGCTATTTTTTACAGTTATCTTTTTAGTTGTTAGCGCAGTTGGTATATTTCATATATTTTGTCTTGTTTTGTGTAAAAAAAAAATTTTGTCACTGCTTCTCAAGATGTTGCAGTGGTCAGCCGCTGGCAAATTTGTTGTCGATGTGGGTGGCCATGTTGGCAAATATAGTTCATAGTTCTTAAAAAACAAATTTCAACTTTCACATGTATATTCAAAAAAAAATTCCTGTATTTCTTAATTGGTAAGTTGATGATCAAAATATCTATTGATTGGTTCATTATTTTTAAAATTGTTTTATAGTCTGATGATGGATACATATAGTATCCGAAACGTCACGTTCTTGTATATGTAACAAATAAAGTGTTATACAAATTCATGAGGATTACTAAGGCCCCAAATTCACCAAAAGTTTTTAACCTTTGTTTATAAAACCATTCATATAACTTTTTTTTCCATTTTAGGCATTTTTTCAACGTTTTTCTTTTACTTATTCCTGCACATTTCCATGTAACCTTTAAGATATTTTTTTAAAGGAACATACTGTGACGTGCGCCCCTGAGAGAAACGTATGCTTGCGCCGCTACTGATAGCATGTTCGCGAACAATGACGTAATCCCTTCGAAAGAACGTACCAGATCGATGTTGAAATCCCCGCGACGCGCCGGCTAGAGAACTACGCCGTGACCCATTTCCTTTGTATACAGGTCACTGTCGCGGTAACGTAATCTATTGTGTTATGTTGTTTACCTCTAGAAGTTCTCTAGGAGGTTCCAGAAATAATACGCTGTATAAATACCGGCCGAAAGAAAGCGGAGGGACAGTCTCATATATACAAGCAACCAGATATGAACTCGGTGATATAAATAAACAGTTTAACAGTTGTTAACATAAATAAATGTAGTTATATAAATAAGTGTTGTGATATAAAAGTTAGTTAGTGTTGAGGATGACAACTGTTTGCTGAAATTAATAGAATATAGAACACTCTGTATGTAGTTCAGTTGTTAAAAATAGGTAAATTGATTGACAACCTGTCACAAGTTATATGTATTTTGTTACCTTTATATTAAATCTGCATTATTATATTCTATATTCCGTGTCATTTATTATACTCTGCTATAGTTAATCACAACAGGTTATGAGAGCGTTTAAAACTGTGCATTTTTTGACATAAAACGGATTTTTTTTTTAATATCAAAATGTCAGATTTGAAGGTGCAAATAATTAAGTTAACTGATTCAGAAAATTGGACAAGATGGAAGTAGCAGATGTCTCTTCTGCTCAAATGCCATGGTCTTTTAGAAATAGTGACAGGAGTTATTCGTCGTCCAGTTAGCGAATCAAGTACAAGCGAATCTTTGTTAGGCGGCAGTAGTTCAAGTACTACAGGAGTTGCAGGAACGTCGAAAGAAAATGCAAAAACGCTTGAGACATTTGAGAAGGACGATGCACACGCGCAGTTGCTTATAACAAATGCTTTGTCAGATAATGTTTACAACATGTTAGGTGTTGTAGGGTCGTCATTTGAAGTATGGCAGCGACTATTATCAATTTATGAACAAAGTTCAGGACATCGTCTTGATCGATTGGCAGAAAAATTCTTTACTACAAAGAAAGATACAGGGATGAAAATTTTAGAACACATTTCCATTTTGCAAAGGAATTTTCACGAGTTAAATGATGAAATGAAGAAACAGTTGAATGTTAGTTTACCAGAACAGTTACTTATGTTGCGAATTACTTCTACACTACCTCCTGAATACAACAATTTTCGTCAGGTTTGGGAAGCAACTTTGCTAACAGAAAGGTCAATGGAGAAATCGATAGAGCGTTTAAGAATGGTAGAAATACATGATTCAACTGAAGTAATCTCATCTAATGCATTTGTCGTAAAAAAATACAACAAAAGAAAGCAAGATAAAAGTGAAAAATTTAAAATAAAAAATGTTAAATGTTACAGATGTAACAAGATGGGGCATTATAAAAGCAATTGTCCTAACCGTCCCAATATAGATCATGCCAAAGTTGTCAACAATGTTTCTGATGATGTTGACTCAACTCATTGTAGGAATAGTAAAGCATTTGTATGTTCTTGTTTTACCAATAAATTAAAGAAGGTAGATCGTTATCAATGGATATTTGACAGTGGCGCAACAGCGCATATGACGGCTAATAAAAAGTATTTTGCTACGTACGAAGAATTTTTTACTCCAAGAGACGTAGAGGTAGCCAACGGAACAACAATGAAAGCATACGGTTGCGGTAGAATCAATATTGAAGTAAATATCAAAGGCAAATGGACAAGTAACCATATGGAGGAAGTATGGTATGTACCTGAGGTTGGTGCAAACTTATTCTCACAGTCCGTAACATTGTACAAGGGATTCACGTGGAGCACAGACGTGAATGGAACTAAATGTAAAATCAATGGACTAATATTATTAACAGGTCAGTTAATAAATGGTTTAATGATATTGAACATGCGTGCAAAGATTTCAGATGATCCAGTTAAAGTGTTCGTAGCGTCTACAACAGATAGTTTGCAGTTATACCATGAACGCTTAGGACATCAAAATAAAAAGCATATAAGAAAAGAATTGGCACGTCGAGGTATTAATGTCAAGGCAAATTCAGAAGAATTTTGTGTAGGATGTTTGATGGGTAAGCAACACAGAAAAAGGTTCAGATCACGAAAGGACCGAGGAAAGACTGCAGGTGAAAAAATCAGTGCAGACGTGTGTGGTCCAATGTCTGAAACATCCTTAGGTGGAGCACGTTATTTCTTATGCTTTACGGATGACTTTTCCAAGTTCCGGCGAGTATTTTTCTTGAAACACAAAAATGAAGTGACCGGAAGATTGAAACAATTTCTAGCGGAAGCAGATATAGCAGGAAACAAAGTTAAAGAATTTCTTTCAGACGGAGGAAAAGAATTTAACAACATAGATGTACATAAAGTTCTTGAAGAGCGTGGAATAAATATACGAATGACTATGCCGTACACGCCAGAGCAGAATGGTGCATCAGAACGTGAAAATCGCACTATTATTGAATGTGCAAGATCTATGATACATGCAAAGAACTTACCTAAGAAATTATGGGCTGAGGCGGTTAATACAGCTGTCTATATATTAAACCGTACTGGTCCTACTAGTATTGATAAGAAAAGTCCATATGAATTTTGGTATGGCAAAGGTATGCCTGACATCAACTATTTTAGGATTTTTGGTTCAGAATGCTATATGCATGTTCCAAAAGAAAAACGTCAGAAACTGGATCCTAAAAGCACTAAAGCGATACTACTTGGATACTGTGACAATAAAGACGGTTATAGTTTGTTTATACCATCAATGAATAAGGTGGTTTTGAGCAGGGACGTCGAATTCCCTCCAGAGAAGATTCTTCAGTCAAGAGATGCAATTGAAGCAAATCTACCAGCAACTGTTCAAAATGATCATCGATCAGAGATCTGCGATCAGGAGGAAGAAATTAAAGAATCAGTTGAGGTAGAAGATAGCTCCAATGAAGATATACAGCAGGAGGTTGGTTATACCTTGCGTGATCGAAGTAAGATCAAGAGACCAAGCTATCAGGGTATGCTTGCTGCTAACACGACCGAAAATGATCCGGACTTATATGAAGAAGCAAAGAAGCCACTTGGTCGAACACGATTTGAGAAACTTCGAGATTATATGAATGTTCGTCAAAATGGATATTAATATTCAGTAAAAGTTGGGAGGAAGTGTTGAGGATGACAACTGTTTGCTGAAATTAATAGAATATATAACACTCTGTATGTAGTTCAGTTGTTAAAAATATGTAAATTGATTGACAACCTGTCACAAGTTATATGTATTTTGTTACCTTTATATTAAATCTGCATTATTATATTCTATATTCCGTGTCATTTATTATACTCTGCTATAGTTAATCACAACAGTTAGATAAATAATCGTAGTGTTTAAGCATTTAATAATATTCTTAGTGTTTATAATTATTTAATCATAGTGTTAGTTGTTTTTATCTTTTAATATTTAATCCTTTATCGTTTAATAAACGTATTCTTTTAGTTAATAGTAATTGTCTATGTTTTACACTTCACCCATATAAATAAAAACGTTACAATTGGTGTCAGGTGTGGGGTTGTTAAACTGTGAAGTGTAAATAAATAAAAATAAATAAAATGCCTAAACTATTAATTAAGTGAATTGAAAGTAAGCGATCTCAAGACAGAACTGGAAGAACGAGAATTAGATACAACAGGAAAGAAGTCAGTGCTTCAAGAAAGACTGCGGCAACCATTAATCGATGCTGGTGAAAATCCTGAAGATTACTTATTCGAAATTCCGTATGACGCATCCGACATTTGTAAAATATTAGAACAAATATGGGAAGAAAGTTCTAGACGTTTGGATCGGATATTGGAGGAAAGTTCTGGAAAAGTTAAGGAAAATTCCGGAGCACTGGAAGAAGAATTAATGGAACATTCTAGAACATTGAAAAGAGAATTGCATGAAAGTTCTGGAAAAGTGGAAGTAAATTTCGGAGAAGAATTAAAGGAATATTCTAGAACATTGGAAAGGGAATTGCATGAAAGTTCTAGAAAATTGGAGGAAAATTCCGGAGTACTGGACGAAGAATTAATGGAACATTCTAGAACAATGGAACGTGAATTGAATGAGAGTTCTAGAAAAGCTGAAGAAGATTCTGGAATTTTTAAGCAGAAATTGGAAGAGGAATTGGAGGGGAATTCTGGAAGAATAGAGGAGAATTATGAAATTACGGAGCAAATGTTGGAACGGAAATTGATGAATTCTGGATTACTGGAGCAAATATTGGAACAAGGATTGGAGAAGACTTCTAGAAAAATTGAAGAAAGCCTTCTGGAGTTTGGGGCCAACGTGAGTCGTTTGGGTCGTCTCGCACATTCTACGGCTTCTGACAGCGATTTGGTGTACCTGGCCATTCAGGCACTCATCTCTGGAGTACGAGATAGTAATACTCAACAAGCACTGCAATTCGGCCGCCCAAAAACTCTCATATATATCAGATCAGGAAACTGCCAAACAAGTTTCACTTTACCAATCGCGAGTGCGAAATGATTATGCTGAGGGAAATGAAAACATCGAAACCATAGGTGAAAAGGTGCGACGAATTATAAACAAAGGGTTTGCTAGAAAACAGAAACTCCGCTATTACAAAAGAAGACGGAAGCGAAAAAGAAAGAGAACGCGAAAAAGAAAGAAAGCATGTATAGTAAGAAATTAAAAAGAAAGGTAGGCAGAAAATCTAGAGGTAAAGGACGAATCCATTGATGTCAAGGATGGATATGAAGAAAGAAGACGGAAGCGAAAAAAGAAAGAAAATGCGAGAGAGAAAGAGACCGTGTTCAGCAAGAAATTAAAGAAGAAATCTAGGAAGAAATTCCAGTAGTAGAGGACAGCCAACTGGAAATGAATAGTTCTCCGACGAGCAGCTGCGATTGCAATGTAAGGACTTTGGAATGGGGCGTGAAGACAGCAGGGAAGACGTGCCCATGGCGATTCGTATGGACAGCTCGAGTGGAAAACGAAAACTCGAGTTAGATAACGATGATGACGATGTCATACCTCTCACCACAAGGAAGAAAAAAGGCAAGACAGAGAAAAGAACTTGAAAGGCAGGGAAGTAGCGTCGACCCATTGTTCAGAAGGCCATGCTAAGGGAGGCAAATATGGTAGTCGACTAGAAGAAAAACACTCCACCATTGCCAGAATAACAGTAGTCAACGATAGTAGGCAGCCCGATGGACTACGAAAGGACCCGACTGAAAATAGTACTGGAATGGAAAGCGACGAGAGCAAACCAATATGGGAAGATGTTGCACCACAGTCACAGATTGTAAAATCGTACTGGGCGCAATGTGACTCCATGGTGATTGATGGCCTGTTAAATCGTGTGGTTGAGAATGCCATGGAACTGAGAAGAGAACTCAGTTGGTTATTTTTGAGAGTAGAGTACCGGACGTGTTAAAAGAGATCCATGACGGATCTGGAGGAGGCCATTTTGGAGTCGACAAAACTTTGCGCCAGCGATTTTACTGTTAACTGCAAGGAAGACGTTAAAGACTGGTGCAAGAAATGTGTGGTTTGTGCTGGAAGCAACGGTCCGCACGAACGGCGAAGGGCTCCAATGCGTCAATACAACGTGAGCAGTCCATTTGAGTGCATTGCGATTGACGTGGCCGGATCATTTCCAGAAAGAGAAGACGGAAATAAATACATCGTGGTTGTCATGGGCTACTTCACCAAGTTGGTTGAAGCCTCTCTATTATCCAACCAGGAAGTCATCACGGTCGCTGAAACCTTAGCCAAAGAGTGTGTATGCCGGTTTGGTGTACCACGTGGATTTCCAAATATACCAAGGGTAATACGTGCAGATATCGCCATCGAGAACTGTTCCGGGACGAAACAGTTTTAAGGAGGGTGCAGTGTGACGTGCGCCCCTGAGAGAAACGTATGCTTGCGCCGCTACTGATAGCATGTCCGCGAACAATGACGTAATCCCTTCGAAAGAACGTACCAGAGCGATGTTGAAATCCCCGCGACGCGCCGGCTAGAGAACTACGCCGTGACCCATTTCCTTTGTATACAGGTCACTGTCGCGGTAACGTAATCTATTGTGTTATGTTGTTTACCTCTAGAAGTTCTCTAGGAGGTTCCAGAAATAATACGCTGTATAAATACCGGCCGAAAGAAAGCGGAGGGACAGTCTCATATATACAAGCAACCAGATATGAACTCGGTGATATAAATAAACAGTTTAACAGTTGTTAACATAAATAAATGTAGTTATATAAATAAGTGTTGTGATATAAATGTTAGTTAGATAAATAATCGTAGTGTTTAAGCATTTAATAATATTCTTAGTGTTTATAATTATTTAATCATAGTGTTAGTTGTTTTTATTATCTTTTAATATTTAATCCTTTATCGTTTAATAAACGTATTCTTTTAGTTAATACTAATTGTCTATGTTTTACACTTCACCCATATAAATAAAAACGTTACAATACTGTAATTTGGCAATGCCGTACTTTCGTGCAATATATGAAACACTCATTCTTCCAAGCATTTCATAATTTTACTTTTATCTGAGAGAGTTAACTCTTTTCGTTTTATATTAATTTTTTTGACTTACCATATAAAAATTAGAAATGACAATGTCAAATGCGACACATGACAGCGTTCCGCCGAGTTTCCCCTAGGGCTCCGCCAATAGTGTTTTATGATAGTCAAATACAAAATTTTCTAAAGATTCTTCAGTCTGTTTCATGCTTCTAACCAAATATATACGTTGATTGCTTTGAATTCATTTCACGCGCATGCGTACAATTATTCTGTTTGAATTCTGACATTTAAGATCTAATTATTAATCTTTCCTAACTCCACTTGTGATTTATAAATATTTAGCATTAAAAATGGCAACCTGAAAAAGTAAATATAAAATTTCATAAAAATAACATTTTAAATAATACATACCGTTCGAATTCAAGCATTTCATTTGCATTTATTTGTTTATTATTGCACTTAATCATAAAAATATTCTTTTTATTCCAAAAATATTATCACCATTTATATGTTCAGATTGACAATGTCAAATGTGTCATAATTTTTTTAACGTTTTTCTTCTTATTTTTTTCCATGTAGACTTTGATCAATTGTTTCACTTTGCCAATTTTGAACGTTTAATTTTTTTTTTTCACAAAAACTATGCATCCTACAGAAATTTTACCCGTATCTAGGGACCTGAAGACAAGAATTTCCTACAGTTTGGTACAAGTTTCATGAAAATCGGTCTTATCGTTAATCCTGTAGAGGAGAGCAAATTTTCAGCGATGCTCATGATGAAACTATAGATAGTGAATCCTAATCGTTTAGCATATAAGATACTTATATAATTCATATCTAAAATTTCCTGGCCCAAATTTTTGTTATTTGATGTGATTAATTTTAAAAACGAATTATGTTATGACGATGTGGATCTGTCACAAGTTTTACGGCTTATATAGTTCAAAGCCGTGTAGCTCAGCCCTTATCAATCCGCCAACCGTGAAAACTTTTCTTTCCGACAATTGGAATAAGGCAAGTAATTTGACCGGGAAATAAACCGCATAAAAGGCCGTCAACATCCTGTTCCATTTTAAATCTTAGTAAGCCGGGGCACTCAAGGCCTAGAGTCTGTGAGGTTTGCCTGGGTCGACTTTCTCGTCGTGCGCCGTATATACCAACTCCGCAAACATCCGGTTACGAGCGTCACCGTCGCGACGACCGGCGTCGATCAGCCGATTACAACAGAAACGCGTAACTACACCTCTTCCGTCATTACTGCTGTTAGACGCCAAACCAACGCGACATCAGCATCGTGACGCCTAGCGTCGGTCACATCGAAACCGCCCGAACACATTTCTATCCACATCTTTGATATCCGTACATCTACCGTTTATCCGCTGACGTCACCGCCTTCGCGACATCCAGCGTCGTTTTTCCGAAAACCAGTAATTCGACTAATACGCATACCCAGCATCTTATTTTATCCATCAACGACCACCATACTATTTTGTACAACGAATTACCGTACAATAAAGTTGTCTAGTACCTTTTATTGTAATTGTGTTCTTCATATTTCACCCTATCTCCAAACCTGCTATTCAATAGTTGCGCCCGAGCAATCTCACGGCAACTTCTGCCCGCTATCCCCAAAATAGCGTTACAATATACAGCATGATTTGCAAATTTCTATAGTATTTTTTTTTTGCTATACAGACTTAAAAGTACTTTTAATACATGTAAATAAAAGTGTAACCTAGCAACAGTTACATTTTTATACAAGTAACAAAAAGATAAAGTAAATATGAATAAATTATCATCACGGCATATTACACATTGCTGGGTGTACCAATTTGTTTTGTATACAGATATCGGTAATTATGAAATTGTTGTACCTTGCAAGCACTTACCAGGCGTCACCTCACGGGCACACATTACTGCCGTGGAGAGTGCACCACAGGGGTCAATTTCATGCCATTAAAATTCGAAGTAATTTTTGGAGTCGGTCGGAATCCAACCCGGGCCTCCAGATTCGCGACCAGACACTCAGACACATGGCCACGAGACCACATTAAAAAGACCAACTTTTAAAACAAAAGAAACAGTATTAAAAGCATGTTGAAGAAAAAAAAAATTCATAGTTTTGCATGATTGTCAAAGTAACGTAGTAAGAACATAACACATGATGAAATGACATACTTTGCACCCAAAAATTAATGTACAAATGTCAAAATATTTTGACAGTTGTTGAAAAATAGTTATTTATGATGTGTAAAAGTGACGATGTGAAAAGGAATAAAATAAAAAGGTGCGTTAAATAATAATAATAATAAAAAACGACTTTTCTTATATATTAATGGAAAATGATAGGAATGTGCAGTAGAATGCTGTTATTGTTTTGAAAAGTGCTCTATCGACATGAAAATTATATAAAATACAATTTGGGGGTGCCTACTTAAGTAGTACACACCCATCATGGAATTTTAATACATTAATATTGTCATTGAAAGTGTTTGCAAAATGCTCGTGATTGATGTGATTATTGTAAGAAGTGCTCTTACGGTGTAAAAATGATAAAGTAAATTATACGGGGGTGCTATCGTTAAGATGGCCCCATCATTGAACTTTAATGATTTTATTGCTTGACCTAAAAGTGCTCAGGGAGTGATTTCTCTTTTTTTATTATTATTTAAAAAAATGCTTCGCCAGTACAGAAGATAAGAAGAATTTAATTTGAGAGTGCCATCTTAACGATAGCACCCCCATTATAGAATTTTAATGATTTTATTGTTTGAACTAAACGTGCTCAGGGAGTGCTTTCTGTTTCTATTATTATTTTAAAAAATGCTTCGCTAGTACATAAGATAAAAGAATATAATTTAGGGTGCCCCATAATCAAAATCTTAATAAAATTAAACCAAAAGATAATAAATCAGAACTTTAATTCTGCGTACTATTATAAAAGTTTGCATTTTATATATGTATTTATTTAATATGAATTCTGAAAGATTCTTTACTTATGTATCTATAATTTATTACACAACTTTAAAGGTGGATTTATAACAAACATAGAAAACACAACATAACATAGCATAGCAAAACACAGAATTTTATTTTGGGGTTTTATAACTTGACATATGACATAGGAAAAACACATAGAAGAACTGTGGGAAGAAGTTCCTGTCAAGAACTTTAACTTTATTCTTGTTTTATATCATCCATGATGATATACAGGGTGTCCCTTAACTTGGTGCACAAACTTTAAGGGCATATAATACTGATCAAAATGAGTAAAAAAAGCTCAGTCAAAATGTGTCCGATCTTTAATAGTTTCCCAGATATAACGCAGTGAAAAATGAGTTTTTACGAGATTTACCTTTGCTTTCTCGAAAACTATAAGAATTACGATTTTGATTAATTGAGACTTTTTGTTTACCTTTGAGAGGTAATCTTAGATGGCCTTTTGTTATTTTATAAAAATCAAAAGTGAAATGTTGTGGCGACCTTGGTCAATATTTAATTTTCATATAACTACGTAACTATAAGAAATTGAGAAAAATGTTTCATATAAAATTTTATTGTTTTTTATAGTCTTTTTACTGACATAGACAAAATTTTATTCGATCGCTATCTTTGTCAGTTTTTCTTAGATTTTTCGCTTTTCTCGGAAACAGTTGAAGATCATTCCTATGTTGATGAAGCTTTTTTATTCATTTTGGTCAGTACTATATGCCCTTAAAGTTTTTACTCGAAGTTAAGGGACACCCTGTATATATATATATATATATATATATATATATATATATATATATATACATATATATTTTATAATAAACGTTAATGAAGCAAATCAAACACAAAACACAAGCAAAAAAATCCGGTCAAAGTTTGAAACATAACCACAAAAGAAAAGGAAACAAACTATTCACATCTCTTTCATCTACTCGAATTATTCCGAAGTTTGCCGAGCATGCACGAACATACGAAAAACATAGCAAAAAATTAACTTTCGTCAAATCCCTATGCTATGCTATGCTGTGCTATGTTATGCTGTGTTTTATATGTCAGTTATAAATGCATATACGAAAGTCCATATGTTCAAATTCAAATATGAGCTGTGCTGTGCTATGCTATGTTATTTTGTGTTTTCTATGTTTATTATAAATCCACCTTTAAGAATGCATTTCCTAGGAAAAGTGGCGGGAATTTTAAATTATACGTTTATAAAACAAATATTTATTTCAATAGCCTCTACTTGTGAATGAATTAACATTTTCAATATTACTAATTAATTCGTATCTCACTACTCTCACTCAATTCATGACCATGTAGATAATCGGGTACTTTCCCATATTATTATTATTTTTTTTTTTTTCTAATAATGCATACAAATAAAACAGTATTACAGAAAATGATACTTTTCCGGAAATATGCGCATTATCCTTTGATCTTTTTCATAATGTTCAACTCTTGCCCATGAAGTTGGTGCGCATAGATACGTTCAAATTTCGCTCCTATATAAATTCTTTATTCGACTCACATAAGAAAATAGACATGGTTTGAAGAATGAAATAAATTGTGTCTTTTCATTAATCACAATGAAAACCTTGATCAGTACAGAAAAATAAATAACTTTTAATTTTGATATATATATATATATATATATATATATATATATATATATATATATATATATATATATATATATATATATATATTGGTAAAGGGTACGTTGTCGTCTCCAAAGTAGATACTGAAGAAACGTTGTCACCTCATATATGACGCTGTCACCTCCGACTTCGGAGGTGACAACGTTTTTCCATATTCTCATCGGTTCTGGCCTTAGGACGTCATCTAAAGCCCAAAAATGAAAAATAGGTCGGAGGCGACAACGTAGCTTCCATACTTACAAAAAAAGTTTTTAGTTCCGGTATATACCGCTGGCGTTGGTGTTGCACAAAATATATAAGGGGGGCACGTTGTCGCCTCCGATTATATAAATCTCATTTTTGCATCACAAACGTTACTTTACCGCCTCCGCTAAATGGCAACGCCGGAGAAGAGGTCATAAGGATGTTTTCATATGATTTCATTTCATATTTGCAAGCTCGCGAAAAAAAGACGTGCAGTGATAGTATTATCTGGTAATGATGTCATCAAGGACTAAGTTGCTGTTAAAACTGTGCAGTAAATCCTACCAATAAGCCTTTAAGTATTACGCCAACAAATTGGGCATGTGTATATAATACTACACTATTTAAAATATTTCATAATGTCATACGGTGTCTGAATGTTCTTCATAATACCCATTTGTTTAAATTAAAAGGCATTTAAATATTTATTAATTGATAATTTGTAAGGCTTTAATTTAAGACTTTTTTGTATCGAGCGACAGCGGGGAGTTCCCTCACTCATTCCTTCGATAGGTCGATCGGTCCGCGCGCACGGTAACTTGAGAACGCAATCTTGATAAAATTTTGTATGCAGCTTCTAATGAAAAATCGTAGATTTAAGTTTGTGAATGGGCCAAATCGGCCCAAGATATATAAGGCCCTTTGTCATTACTTTGTTATTTATTAACCGATCGGAACCAAATTTAAAACGTACTTATTGTGATTTATACATGCTCGAATACCAAATTTAACAACTATATTTTAATTAGAAAATGTCCTTTTGGTCGTTTTTAAAATTTAAAAAATAATATAAAATTTCTCAAGAAACGGCTATTGCCATAAAAGTTTATAGGCGGATTCTAAAGTGAAATTGTAAATGAAATTTCGGGAATGGGCCTTATCGGTCCAAAAATATATGAGGCCCTTTGTCATTTCCCAGTTCATTATAAACCGATTGTGACCAACTTTGCAGCATGTTTATTCAATGTGAAACCATGGCCGAATAACAATTTTAATAGCAATATCTTCACATGGGCCCCCATATCTGCTTGCCAAGGCCAACAAAGCCATTTGACTGCTCGCGCCCTATTATATTTAACATTTCTTGTATACCTACACTCTACACGAAAAATTCGACTTATATCTATTCCATATATTTAGATTTTTTTAATTTAAATTCATTCTATGAAGAAATTTTGTTCTACTCTTCTAATTATTCGAGATGTTTCCAATTCATTGTCGAAAGTAAAAGTATTTCTGAAAGAAATTTAAACTATTAATACATTAAGAAATAATATAATTTATGTACTTCCCAGAAATTTTGTCCTCTTCTAATTTTTTGAAATGTTTCCAATTCATTGTCAGGATTGACAGTATTTTTGAAGGATATTATGTAATATACCTATAATTTTAAATATTTAACTATTAATACATTAAGAAATAATATAATGTATGTACTTCCCAGAAAAAGTCTTCAGTAATGTCTACGGATTTCTGACACTGACATTTATCTGTCAGTTACTAATAATTTAAATTTTCAACTATTTTCCATGGCATTCTTTCGGCTGTAAAATTTATTACAACATTATTTTATATATTATATTTCTTTTATCTCTAAATCTATAGAATATATAATAAAATATTTAAATGTATCAGATAGAGATTTTAATTTTCTTTAATATTACCAAGAAAAAATTTCAAAAAATAATATTTAGAAGATTTTTCAAGAATCTTCTACTTCCGGTTGTCCAATTGTTACCAATATATATATATATATATATATATATATATATATATATATATATATATATATATATATATATATATATATATATATATGTAGTCATATTTTTACATTGCCCCGTTAATTTTTTGCTCCGTTCTATTTTATACTACGATTCAAGTAAGAAATTAGCGTTGTTCAGAAGGGGAAATAAAAACTGCCTTGTGATTGGTCTAAATTTGAACCAATATCACTATAGAAAAAATATACCCTAAACTTTGACGTTTTCAGGAGTAGTTATTCACAACGGTGACAAAATTTATTATTCTGTAATTCAATATACATTTTTGATAATTATTATACGTGTGGAACCAGCTGAGCCAGCTGGCGCTTACGAGTCGTAAGCGCCATGTGCCATGACTATAGTAATTCATGAAGTTGATGCGTTTTAAAACGTTTAAGTACTCAATTCGCGCGCGCTTTTTAATTTAAACAGTACATTCCCAAAAACGATTTATAACGAAGAACTCACATCATATAAAAGAACCAATGAAACCTTACAGTCATTATCATTCAATATTTCTCATAAATATAAGATTTTTCATTAATTATTTTACTAGTAAAGTTTTGAAGAATTAACTACGACCTAACTAATGATAGTTCTACGACCGTGCAAAATGAATTATTTAATATATGCTCTAAATTCTAATTTTTTTATTGTTATTGTAATTTGAAATAATTAAGTACAGAGAAATTGAAATAAAAAAATATTAACGCAATTTGGATTTTTATGATTTTACATACTTTGAAATTAAATTTCATTTACTTCATTAATAACCTACAAATATTTTCCATGATTTTCTATTGAATTAACAAAATACAGGTAAACTAAAAAAAATCGTTACAATACCGATAAAAGTATGCCAATTAAGTTACGAATTATGGACAAGAGACAATTGAATATAATAATAAAATAATTCCTGTAGTATCAGATGTGAACACCAGAGATTGCATCATACTGTTAAGCGGCAGAAATTTGAATTTATAATTTAAAAATAACCATAGGTATTTTAAATATGTGTTTGGGAGGGTAAAATATACAGGATGGTGCATGTTAGAGGCAAACATAGGGATTTAACACGGAATATAGTTTTGTGCATTTTCCTGCCCTCCTATACAATTCATGACAAAAACTGTAGAGAGAAAAGTTTCAGAAATCAAAATGACAAACAATGAACATAAATTTATTGATAGGAACATTTTTGTCACAAGATACATAAGTGTATATTAAAAGTACCATTTCTAAGTGCCATGAGATAAAAACATAATTGTATTTTCTGTATTATTTGACCGTGACAAACGGAATTAAATAAATTTCAACTTGGAGTTTAGTTCTTGGATGTAATTTAAAGAAATACTTAATATTTGCATATACGAGTATTATTATATCAAAATTAAAAGTTATTTCTTTTTCTGTACTGATCAAGGTTTTCATTGTGACTAATGAAAAAACAGAATTTATTTCATTCTTCAAACCATGTCTATTTTCTTATGTGAGTCGAATAAATAATTTAGATAGGAGCGAAATTTGAATGTATCCATGAGCACCAACTTCTTGGGCAAGAGTTGAACATTACGAAAAAGAACAAAGCGAGAAATGAACAAGGCAAGGAAGGAAGAAATAATGCGCAAATTTCTGGAAAAGTATCATTTTCCGAAATACTGTTAAATTTGTATGCATTATTAGAAAAAAAAAAAACAATATGGGAAAGTACCCCATTGAACTTATCTACATAGTCCTGAATGAGGTGTTGCAAAAAAATTAACATATCTTTTTTCTTCTGAAATTCAAATAAGTACCTTCTACAGTATTATTAAATATGATATTCTGTTCATATTTCTGTGTATATTAAGTGCTGTAGCAATTTAAAAGTATACTTTTTGAATTGGCGCCAAATTACTCTGCCTGTGAGGTTTAAAAGTTACTAACCAATGATAGAACTGATAAGATGATGAAAAAATAAACAAAAATATCAACGTCAATTATTGCTTTAATGACAACTGTATCACATGGTCTGACAAAGTGTTGCGTGATTTTTAATTCTTTACCGTAGTTCTTAGTTATTTATTATTATATTATAGCATCATATTTCATAGTTTAAGGTAAGTTGATTTTAGTTTAGATAAATTAACATATTTATTAATGTTTTGTTTGTTTTATGTAGTACTCTGAAGATAAATATATTAAACAATATGTCAAAATATCATGGATAAACATTTCGTTCTGGCTTCTTCCGATAATTTACCATCTGTTGATAAGCCCAGTCCTGTTTACAATAATCATGGATAAAATTATGAAGGATTGCGATATCCGATTCAGAAAATTACACAGGATAGTTAAGATACAGAAACTTACAAATAACAAAATTATTAATGTGCGCATTCGCAGACGACGTAGTAATTCTGGCAAGCACTGAAGAGAAAATGTCTGGAATGAAACCTATCAAAGTACTGTTTAAAAATTAACACAAGAAAGACTAAGGTCATGGCAGTACCCTTAGAGCTTGAAACAATAAATTCACAAAAATAGAGCAAGTACACAAGTTCCAATATTTAGGAGTCCAAATTGAAAATAATGGATTACAAGAGGCTAACATAAACCTCAGAATTCAGAAGACAGCGACAATGAAAAGTAAAATTCAAGCACTTGAAATGAAATATTTAAGAAGAGTACTGGGAGTAACACTACCAGCTAGAATCAGAAATGAAATGATTAGAGAACTACAAAATAAATCTGTACTGGACATCGAGGAGAGATGGCTAACTTAGTGGGGATACATGATCAGAATGAACGAAGATAGACCGATGAGATAAATATGCATGACGAACGTGGTACAAAAAAACAGACCGACGAAGACCTAAGGTAATACTGAAGATCTTGAAGAAGAAAAATACGACTATTCAAGACGCTATGAAGATAGCATCGAATAAGAAGCAATGGGCGAAATTTGTACATTAAACATGTGTAGCATGCACAATGCTACATTTTAGGGTAAAAGGGTTTCTGACAATATATATATATATATATATATATATATATATATATATATATATATATATATATATATATATATATATATATATATAAAGAATAAAAGTTTTTCAATATTCTCTTTGTAAATATTTTTTAGTTATGTAACATTAAAAATAAAACAAAATATTTTTCTATATCTTCTTAGCGTTGTCCCTCTGGTATAGCATCCGCTGTTTTGATATTTGCACGCCATTTCACACGCCATCATCCACAGGCAAATGCAGAAGTCTGATGTCTGTGCTGATGATGTCTTGCCAACGTTACTTATATCTTCCACGTGGACACTAGCCATCAACTTGAAAACTGAAGGCGATTTTAGGGGCACTGTTTGGCGTTACACACCAAACGTGACCGTACCAACGAAGTTGCCACACCCGTAACTTCTCAATCAGTATTATTATATACCATTTTGACCCAGATAATTAGTTGTTCAGAGACGTTATAATCACGAAGCGAATACGAAATCAGCTGGTCAGGCACACGATCAAAGGCCTTTTCTAGCTCCGCCGGCATAATTTTCCAGCTAAAAAATAAAAAATTATTCAATAGTTCTTATTTAATTATAAAAATATTTATACTTACATCAAAATGATTTTCATAACAAAGAATTTTGAAAATATTTTTATCTTTACTTGTGAACTTGTGACAACCATTACATTCTTCTTTCTTCGCTTTGAGGTACTACTAGAATTATATTTTCACTATTATCAGTTTTATTTGAGCACATTGGCACAAAACACTTTTTTACAACTCTGTTTGATTGGCAAAAATCAGTTGTAATAGTTGACAGCTGTCACGACTCTCACTCGTTTATATTCCGTTAGCGGCAAATGTAAGCCACACCCTTATTGGTTAGTGACTTAGTTTCGTCATCAACGGAAGAAGAGCGGGAAATTTAAACATTATATTTTCATCGACATTTTTCTCATGAATAGAGAATAATATGAACAAAATAAAAAAAATACGGGTAAAATATTTTTTCTTATTCTTTCCATTAAAGCAAAGAAAAAAAAATCGTGCAACACCTCATTGAGTGACAGTACTGATACGAATTATTATACAAATAAATTAAAAATTATAGTAATATTGAAAATGCTAATTCATATAACAAGTAGAGGCTATTGAAATAAACATTCGTTTTATAAATGTATAATTTAAAATTCCCGCCACTGTTCCTAGGTAATACATTCTTAAAGTTGTGTAAAAAATTATAGATACATATGTAAAGCATCTTTCAGAACTCATATTAAATAAATACATATTTAAAAATGCAAACTTTTATGATAGTACGCAGAATTAAAATTCTGATATATTATTTTTTGGTTTAATTTTATTAAGATTTTGATTTTAGGGCACCCCAAATTAAATTATCTTCTGTATTGGCAAAGCATTTTTTTAAAATAATAAAAGAAAAAGAAAGCACTCCCTGAGCACTTTTAGTTCAAACAATAAAATCATTAAAATTCAATGATGGGGGTGCTATCGTTCAGATGGCACTCCCAAATTAAATTATTTTTATCTTCTGCACTGGCGAAGCTTTTTCAAAATAATAATAGAAACAGAAAGCACTCACTGAGCACTTTTAGGCCAGACAATAAAATCATTATAGTTCAATGATGGGGGTGCTATCGTTCAGATGGCACCCCCAAATTAAATTATTTTTATCTTCTGTACTGGTGAAGTATTTTTTAAAATAATAGAAACAGAAAGCACTCCCTGAGCACTTTTAGGCCAAACAAAATCATTAAAGTTCAATGATGGGGGTGCTATTGTTTAGATGGCACACCCAAATTAATTTATTTTTATCTTCTGTACTAGTGAAGCATTTTTTAAAATAATAATAGAAACAGAAAGCACTCCCTGGGCACTTTTGGTTCAAACAATAAATCATTAATATACAATGATGGGTGTGCTATAGTTAAGATGGCACCCCCATATAATTTATTTTATCATTTTTACACCGTTAGAGCACTTCTTACAATAATCACATCAATCACGAGCATTTTGTAAACACTTTCAATGACAATATTAAAAGTATTAAAATTCCATGATGGGGGTGCATTAGTGAAGCAGACACCTCCAATGTCGATAGAGCACTTTTCAAAACAATAACAGCATTCTACTGCACTTTCCTAGCATTTTTCATTAATATATAAGAAAAGTCGTTTTTTTACAGTGAAGTGCCACCTTAACGCACGTAAAATAAAATCACATTTTAACACGTATATCATACACTACTTTTTTCTACAAACACATGTTGAGTTTTTAAAGAATGAGTACGTTTTGGAACCTCTAGAATACGATTTTACTATTTTTACGATGATGTATGTGTCCAATACCATCAATCCAAAAATTATAATTTTGTCGTATTTAAAGATAGAATAAGAAATGAGAGGATAAGGGAAATAGTTGGAGTGAAGTTTTTAGAAAGATACAAGAGAGACTATTACATTCGTTTGAACATGTGAGGAGGAGAGATGCAGAATATATTGGAAAAATAATGAATAGCTTAGTAATATAAGGTAGAAGAATCAGAGGAAGACCAAAGATAAGATTGAAGGAGTATATTGCGAAACATTTGAAAGAAAAAGAACAGACTGAGAACATCACGCAAAATAGAAATGAGTGGAAGAAGAAAATTAAGAATAGCGACCCCTAACGAAAGAAAAAGATGACAGTATCGAGTGCAATTTACATAGTTTATTTACGAAATTATTTTACTGGAACTATAGAACTTTTTCAAGAAAATTTATATATGGAATTGGTATATAATACATAGGATTGACGGAAAATAATGTGGTAGACACATCAGATTTCTTCATTTAAAGTTGCATTTCCAACAATCTTTTGATATATGCTAAAAATATCGATTTGTTGCTCCTTTCGACATTACCAAGGTAACAAATTCACTTTTAACACTAGTGTTAAAAGTAACAATGATTTGTCATTAAACCCTAAACCCTAAAAGCCAACTTTTAGTAGATTTATAGAAAATAATTTCACTCATAACATTCCATTCACATCTGTTATGGCACACATTCTAAAATAACACGTATACATTTTATTCAGTTCATGAGATTTTTATAATAATCATATTAAAAAAGAAGTGGTTCTTCATATCACGCTTTCTGAGCGACACTTGTGAAAATGATATCAAGGATTACATTAAGTCATTGAATATATCGCATTATATTTGCGACAAAATAAATACAAAAGTAACAACGTATGAATCTTTTAAATTAGGTATTAAAACTACTGACAACGAAGCTCTTGAAATTATTAAAACTCCAGATAACTGGCAAATAATTTCGGTGGTTAACACCGTTTATATTTTTCACAAAAAATATTACTCCAGATGCAAAGTTTTGCAAATAAACTTTGGAAAATCATTTATGCAGAATACAAATTTGAACATCTATTATCAAAATGTTCGCGGATTACGTTCAAAAACGCGAACTCTTTATAATAATGTTTTAGCAAACAACTATGACATCATAATACTAACCGAATCTTGGATTAATTATTCAGTATTTAATACGGAAATGTTTGATACTAGGTACATGGTTATCAGACGGGACAGGAATTATAACGATACAAACTCCAGGAATGGAGGTGGTGTATTAATTAGCAGCCCAGAGTAACCATAATCCACACGTTATAAATGAATTATACAGTAATGAACTAGAATGTATATATACAAATAAAAAATAAAACGTATTTAATAGGTGGTATATATAGATGTGTGTGCAAATTCTCAGAAATATGATTTTTATTACAACACCTAGAGAATAATTTTCACATTATAAATGAAAGTAACATATTAATCGCGGGTACCAGACATGACTGATTGCAATTACAATTTAATAACCGGAAGTTATGAACCCAAAATATTACACAGCATTACGGCCTTATACTATTTAAAAAGGATTAATAATATACAAAATTATATAGATTGATTTAATTCTAATAAATGTGGGTAATTGTTATGTAGAACACAATACTGATCCATTAATAAATTTGAACCGGCACCACCCAGCCCTTAATTGATATTGTATTACCGAAACCAAATTAAAACCGCAGTTAAAGAATTTTACAATTATAAACAGGCGAATTTCAAAATGCTGTACAAATACAAAATGAGACTAATATACATTCTGCAGTGAATATTTTCTACAACATAATATTTAAATCCCCTGATATGTTTATACTTAAATGTGAATTCAATATTTCTAGGCATACATATCCTGTTTAAACTGAAACTTGCAAAAAAGGACAAAAAAATGCATCACAGATTAAAAAACGATCCTGACAAACCTCGGTTTCGTGCGGATTTCTGCAATATGCGTAAAGAAATTAAAACAATTATTAAATAGTCAGATGAGGACTATGTTACACATTGTGAAGAGCAAATAGGAAAGGAGACAAAAATTTTTTTTGGAAATATATTAAGAAAATAAGTCCATAATCTAAATTTATTAATATGAAAAATGATAATAAAGTGTATGGCAACCCTACGGATATTTCGAATTAATTTGATGAATTTTTTATGTCGGTTTTCAGTACAGACAATTACGAAGACCAGAATGAGTCACACACACCACAGGTGATGATTTAAATGCAAATAAATATATAATATCTGTAATAACTGAATCTGATATAAAGATATCAATATCACATTTGAAGCCTACTGCAGCCACTGGAACGGATCAAATTCCCACTTATATCTGGAAGGGGTGCTCTGAGCTAGTATTAGTACAATTAAAAATATTTTTTCTCAACATAATATACACCTTATCAGCATGGCTTCATTCCGGGTAGATCAATGGTGTCTAACCTATCATCCTTTTCCCATGACGTTAGCAAAACCATAAAAAATGGACTACAAATGACCGTAACATACATGGATATGAAAACATTCGATAAAATCAGTCACAAAATATTGAGAGAAAATTTAAATAATTTCAATATGTACCGAGACACGATAACCTTAATAAATTCTTATCTAGAAAATGGAACATATGCCGTGTCATACATGGAAACGAGTTTAGAATTATATATTGCAACATCCGGTGTACCACAAGGGCTCATTTTTGGGCCCTTGTTGTTTCTCTCCGCGATTAATGACTTACCGAACAAATTTAAATGGTGTCAGTGTTTGTTTTCCGCGAACAACCTAAAAAATATAGATAACCCTTTCATCAACTTCGGACTGTGACAATCTACAAGAAGATTTGAATAGTGTGGTGCTATTGTATCAAAACAATTCATTATACAAGACATACCAGAGCTTGTGTCAAAAATATGTATATGTGTTCCTGATGTTAGATTAAGATCAAAACATATGAAATTATCTTGCAATTGTGCGTTGTCTCCTTTGAATGCAGCAAAATTAGTCTCAAATAAAAATGTAGAAAAATGTGAAACTTTAGATATATTCAATACCTCAATCAAACAAATGAATAATATGTTAAATGTACGAATTACGTAAGATTTATTTATTTATATATTTGGGTTCTTCAACATCTATGGGTTGTTTGAACCCGGTACAGTTATATTACATTACATTATTGAAGGTTCTGTTTTGTTGTGTTACATAGTATGTTACAAACAGGTATAATATATTAGATTTGGTTGTAAATTTGGGTACATTTGAGGAATTCGATCATGTTTTTTTCTTCTTCGTCACTGTTGGCGAGGGCTCGATTTATGTTGGTGTGGATGTTGTGGGTATTTCGGGCTGTGGTGTATTTCGGGCAGGTTTCAATGATGTGTTTGACAGAGAGCCTAGTGTTGCATGTTTCGCAGGTTTTGGGTTGTTCTCTAGCCATTAAGTGTCCATATGTGAGCCTCTGGTGTGGCCTATACGGAGTCGAGTTAGTATTGTTTGTTCGCATTTTGTTCCATATGTTTTCCAAATGGTCGTATCTGCTTTTATTGTTCTTAGTTTATTATTTGTTGTTTGCGACCATTTGTTTGCCCAGTATTTAGATGTTTGAGCTGTTATATGGTGTTTCATTTCTTCATTTGTAATTGGGATGTTACTGAATTAAGGTGTTTTAAACAAGTTTTCTTTGCTATTCCATAAACCATGCATCCATAGTCCAGTTTTGATCTTATTATGCTCCTGTAGATACTCATTAAAGAGTCTTTGTCTGCTCCCCAATTATGATTTGCTAGAACTTTTATTAAATTTACTCTTTTTAGGCATTCAGTTTTTAGTTCCCTTATATGTTGTCTCCAGGTTAATTTTCTGTCAATTATCATACCTAAAAATTTAACTTTATTCACGTAATCGATGTTTTCATTGTGGATTTTTATATTGTTTGGTTTGTTGTTTTTTCTTAATCTTGTGAAATGTATTGCTTTCGTTTTTCCTTCTGCAAATATGAAGCCTGATTCATTGGACCAATGTTCAATTCTTTTTATTGTTTTTTTGTAGGTTTTTAGTGATGTTATTAAGGTTTTTCCCTTTGCAATAAATTATTATGTCATCCGCGAATAACAAGACTTTCACAAGCATTTCAATGTGGTTCTGTATGGAGTTTATAGCTAAAAGGAATAGGGTTACTGATAAAACTGCACCTTGCGGGAGGCCGTTTTTTTGTTCTTTTTTTCGGATGTGTAGCCGATAACTTTTACTTCAAATTTTCTATCGAAAAGAATTTTTTTAATGAAATGGTATATTTTTCCTTTTATTTCCGTTTCCGCAAGTGTTTTTAGTATTAGGTGTTTCCAAACAGTGTCATAGGCTTTATGTAAATCAAAGAGTACAGCAATAAGATGTTGTTTATTATGAAATGTTTTTTGTAACTCTGAAGTTAGATGTAGTATGTGATCAGTTGTTGTTCGTCCTATTCGGAATCCGCATTGTGTGTTCATGAGTATGTTACGGTTTTCTAAGTACCATATAAGCCTGTTATTTACAATTTTTTCAAATATTTTGCATAGGCTGTTTGATAGCGCTATAGGTCGATAGTTTTCCGGTTTGGTCAGGTCTTTATTTGGTTTTGGTATTGGTATTATTGTTACTGTTTTCCACTTAGTTGGGAAGATTTTTGATGTCCATATGTGGTTGAAAATTTCAAGGATGAAATTTTTTTTTTTTTAGGAAGATGCTTTATAAGTTCGTATGGCACGTTGTCTGGTCCAGGGCTGCTGTTACATTTTAATTCATCAATTGTGGCTTGTAATTCTTCTTGTGTTATTAGATTGTTCAAAGGTGATTCAGAGTTTTCTTCTGTGTCTAGCTCGATTCTTTCTTCGGTATCTTTGAAGGTTTTAAATGTGGGAAAGTATTGTGTGTCACTGGAATATTCCTGGAATTTGTCAGCTAGTTTGTTTGCTATATCTTCCGGTTTTGTGAGTGGAGCGTTATTGTCAATTATTGTAGTTATATTTGTGATTGTTTTTTTCCCTTTTATACTTCGTATTTTGTTCCATATTTATTTCACTGGTGTTGTTGAGTTTATTTCTGATACATATTTTTCCCATGATTGTTTTTTACTTGATTTTATTACTCTTCTGGCTATTGCTCGTGTTCTTTTAAAATTTATTAAATTTTCTATTGTTTTATTTGATTTATCTGTGTAGAATGTTTTTTTTATTATTTTGTATAGCTCTTTTACATTCTTCGTTCCACCATGGTGTTGACTTTTCCTTAATATTTGTGTTTTTGTAGCCTATAGTTTCTTCAGCAGCGGAAAGCACGAGATACTGGTATAATGGCGAACACTATCCTATTGTAATAAAACATATAGATAAAATACAGTCAGAAAACCACCAAACACCTCAAAAGTGGAATCTCAAAAAAGCTGATTGGAAAGCCTATAACTCAAGAATGGAAAATATGGACACTACGTGGACATACAATAATCGTGCAACACCTCATTGAGTGACAGTACTGATACGAATTATTATACAAATAAATTAAAAATTATAGTAATATTGAAAATGTTAATTCATATAACAAGTAGAGGCTATTGAAATAAACATTCGTTTTATAAATGTATAATTTAAAATTCCCGCCACTGTTCCTAGGTAATACATTCTTAAAGTTGTGTAAAAAATTATAGATACATATGTAAAGCATCTTTCAGAACTCATATTAAATAAATACATATTTAAAAATGCAAACTTTTATGATAGTACGCAGAATTAAAATTCTGATATATTATTTTTTGGTTTAATTTTATTAAGATTTTGATTTTAGGGCACCCCAAATTAAATTATCTTCTGTATTGGCAAAGCATTTTTTTAAAATAATAAAAGAAAAAGAAAGCACTTCCTGAGCACTTTTAGTTCAAACAATAAAATCATTAAAATTCAATGATGGGGGTGCTATCGTTCAGATGGCACTCCCAAATTAAATTATTTTTATCTTCTGCACTGGCGAAGCTTTTTCAAAATAATAATAGAAACAGAAAGCACTCACTGAGCACTTTTAGGCCAGACAATAAAATCATTATAGTTCAATGATGGGGGTGCTATCGTTCAGATGGCACCCCCAAATTAAATTATTTTTATCTTCTGTACTGGTGAAGTATTTTTTAAAATAATAGAAACAGAAAGCACTCCCTGAGCACTTTTAGGCCAAACAAAATCATTAAAGTTCAATGATGGGGGTGCTATTGTTTAGATGGCACACCCAAATTAATTTATTTTTATCTTCTGTACTAGTGAAGCATTTTTTAAAATAATAATAGAAACAGAAAGCACTCCCTGGGCACTTTTGGTTCAAACAATAAATCATTAATATACAATGATGGGTGTGCTATAGTTAAGATGGCACCCCCATATAATTTATTTTATCATTTTTACACCGTTAGAGCACTTCTTACAATAATCACATCAATCACGAGCATTTTGTAAACACTTTCAATGACAATATTAAAAGTATTAAAATTCCATGATGGGGGTGCATTAGTGAAGCAGACACCTCCAATGTCGATAGAGCACTTTTCAAAACAATAACAGCATTCTACTGCACTTTCCTAGCATTTTTCATTAATATATAAGAAAAGTCGTTTTTTTACAGTGAAGTGCCACCTTAACGCACGTAAAATAAAATCACATTTTAACACGTATATCATACACTACTTTTTTCTACAAACACATGTTGAGTTTTTAAAGAATGAGTACGTTTTGGAACCTCTAGAATACGATTTTACTATTTTTACGATGATGTATGTGTCCAATACCATCAATCCAAAAATTATAATTTTGTCGTATTTAAAGATAGAATAAGAAATGAGAGGATAAGGGAAATAGTTGGAGTGAAGTTTTTAGAAAGATACAAGAGAGACTATTACATTCGTTTGAACATGTGAGGAGGAGAGATGCAGAATATATTGGAAAAATAATGAATAGCTTAGTAATATAAGGTAGAAGAATCAGAGGAAGACCAAAGATAAGATTGAAGGAGTATATTGCGAAACATTTGAAAGAAAAAGAACAGACTGAGAACATCACGCAAAATAGAAATGAGTGGAAGAAGAAAATTAAGAATAGCGACCCCTAACGAAAGAAAAAGATGACAGTATCGAGTGCAATTTACATAGTTTATTTATGAAATTATTTTACTGGAACTATAGAACTTTTTCAAGAAAATTTATATATGGAATTGGTATATAATACATAGGATTGACGGAAAATAATGTGGTAGACACATCAGATTTCTTCATTTAAAGTTGCATTTCCAACAATCTTTTGATATATGCTAAAAATATCGATTTGTTGCTCCTTTCGACATTACCAAGGTAACAAATTCACTTTTAACACTAGTGTTAAAAGTAACAATGATTTGTCATTAAACCCTAAACCCTAAAAGCCAACTTTTAGTAGATTTATAGAAAATAATTTCACTCATAACATTCCATTCACATCTGTTATGGCACACATTCTAAAATAACACGTATACATTTTATTCAGTTCATGAGATTTTTATAATAATCATATTAAAAAAGAAGTGGTTCTTCATATCACGCTTTCTGAGCGACACTTGTGAAAATGATATCAAGGATTACATTAAGTCATTGAATATATCGCATTATATTTGCGACAAAATAAATACAAAAGTAACAACGTATGAATCTTTTAAATTAGGTATTAAAACTACTGACAACGAAGCTCTTGAAATTATTAAAACTCCAGATAACTGGCAAATAATTTCGGTGGTTAACACCGTTTATATTTTTCACAAAAAATATTACTCCAGATGCAAAGTTTTGCAAATAAACTTTGGAAAATCATTTATGCAGAATACAAATTTGAACATCTATTATCAAAATGTTCGCGGATTACGTTCAAAAACGCGAACTCTTTATAATAATGTTTTAGCAAACAACTATGACATCATAATACTAACCGAATCTTGGATTAATTATTCAGTATTTAATACGGAAATGTTTGATACTAGGTACATGGTTATCAGACGGGACAGGAATTATAACGATACAAACTCCAGGAATGGAGGTGGTGTATTAATTAGCAGCCCAGAGTAACCATAATCCACACGTTATAAATGAATTATACAGTAATGAACTAGAATGTATATATACAAATAAAAAATAAAACGTATTTAATAGGTGGTATATATAGATGTGTGTGCAAATTCTCAGAAATATGATTTTTATTACAACACCTAGAGAATAATTTTCACATTATAAATGAAAGTAACATATTAATCGCGGGTACCAGACATGACTGATTGCAATTACAATTTAATAACCGGAAGTTATGAACCCAAAATATTACACAGCATTACGGCCTTATACTATTTAAAAAGGATTAATAATATACAAAATTATATAGATTGATTTAATTCTAATAAATGTGGGTAATTGTTATGTAGAACACAATACTGATCCATTAATAAATTTGAACCGGCACCACCCAGCCCTTAATTGATATTGTATTACCGAAACCAAATTAAAACCGCAGTTAAAGAATTTTACAATTATAAACAGGCGAATTTCAAAATGCTGTACAAATACAAAATGAGACTAATATACATTCTGCAGTGAATATTTTCTACAACATAATATTTAAATCCCCTGATATGTTTATACTTAAATGTGAATTCAATATTTCTAGGCATACATATCCTGTTTAAACTGAAACTTGCAAAAAAGGACAAAAAAATGCATCACAGATTAAAAAACGATCCTGACAAACCTCGGTTTCGTGCGGATTTCTGCAATATGCGTAAAGAAATTAAAACAATTATTAAATATTCAGATGAGGACTATGTTACAC
Source organism: Harpalus rufipes (assembly GCA_951394225.1). Lineage (NCBI taxonomy): Eukaryota > Metazoa > Arthropoda > Insecta > Coleoptera > Carabidae > Harpalus > Harpalus rufipes. Next base: position 32,874,367 of record OX596277.1, on the reverse strand, counting down.
ATTGTGAAGAGCAAATAGGAAAGGAGACAAAAAATTTTTTTGGAAATATATTAAGAAAATAAGTCCAAAATCTAAATTTATTAATATGAAAAATGATAATAAAGTGTATGGCAACCCTACGGATATTTCGAATTAATTTGATGAATTTTTTATGTCGGTTTTCAGTACAGACAATTACGAAGACCAGAATGAGTCACACACACCACAGGTGATGATTTAAATGCAAATAAATATATAATATCTGTAATAACTGAATCTGATATAAAGATATCAATATCACATTTGAAGCCTACTGCAGCCACTGGAACGGATCAAATTCCCACTTATATCTGGAAGGGGTGCTCTGAGCTAGTATTAGTACAATTAAAAATATTTTTTCTCAACATAATATACACCTTATCAGCATGGCTTCATTCCGGGTAGATCAATGGTGTCTAACCTATCATCCTTTTCCCATGACGTTAGCAAAACCATAAAAAATGGACTACAAATGACCGTAACATACATGGATATGAAAACATTCGATAAAATCAGTCACAAAATATTGAGAGAAAATTTAAATAATTTCAATATGTACCGAGACACGATAACCTTAATAAATTCTTATCTAGAAAATGGAACATATGCCGTGTCATACATGGAAACGAGTTTAGAATTATATATTGCAACATCCGGTGTACCACAAGGGCTCATTTTTGGGCCCTTGTTGTTTCTCTCCGCGATTAATGACTTACCGAACAAATTTAAATGGTGTCAGTGTTTGTTTTCCGCGAACAACCTAAAAAATATAGATAACCCTTTCATCAACTTCGGACTGTGACAATCTACAAGAAGATTTGAATAGTGTGGTGCTATTGTATCAAAACAATTCATTATACAAGACATACCAGAGCTTGTGTCAAAAATATGTATATGTGTTCCTGATGTTAGATTAAGATCAAAACATATGAAATTATCTTGCAATTGTGCGTTGTCTCCTTTGAATGCAGCAAAATTAGTCTCAAATAAAAATGTAGAAAAATGTGAAACTTTAGATATATTCAATACCTCAATCAAACAAATGAATAATATGTTAAATGTACGAATTACGTAAGATTTATTTATTTATATATTTGGGTTCTTCAACATCTATGGGTTGTTTGAACCCGGTACAGTTATATTACATTACATTATTGAAGGTTCTGTTTTGTTGTGTTACATAGTATGTTACAAACAGGTATAATATATTAGATTTGGTTGTAAATTTGGGTACATTTGAGGAATTCGATCATGTTTTTTTCTTCTTCGTCACTGTTGGCGAGGGCTCGATTTATGTTGGTGTGGATGTTGTGGGTATTTCGGGCTGTGGTGTATTTCGGGCAGGTTTCAATGATGTGTTTGACAGAGAGCCTAGTGTTGCATGTTTCGCAGGTTTTGGGTTGTTCTCTAGCCATTAAGTGTCCATATGTGAGCCTCTGGTGTGGCCTATACGGAGTCGAGTTAGTATTGTTTGTTCGCATTTTGTTCCATATGTTTTCCAAATGGTCGTATCTGCTTTTATTGTTCTTAGTTTATTATTTGTTGTTTGCGACCATTTGTTTGCCCAGTATTTAGATGTTTGAGCTGTTATATGGTGTTTCATTTCTTCATTTGTAATTGGGATGTTACTGAATTAAGGTGTTTTAAACAAGTTTTCTTTGCTATTCCATAAACCATGCATCCATAGTCCAGTTTTGATCTTATTATGCTCCTGTAGATACTCATTAAAGAGTCTTTGTCTGCTCCCCAATTATGATTTGCTAGAACTTTTATTAAATTTACTCTTTTTAGGCATTCAGTTTTTAGTTCCCTTATATGTTGTCTCCAGGTTAATTTTCTGTCAATTATCATACCTAAAAATTTAACTTTATTCACGTAATCGATGTTTTCATTGTGGATTTTTATATTGTTTGGTTTGTTGTTTTTTCTTAATCTTGTGAAATGTATTGCTTTCGTTTTTCCTTCTGCAAATATGAAGCCTGATTCATTGGACCAATGTTCAATTCTTTTTATTGTTTTTTGTAGGTTTTTAGTGATGTTATTAAGGTTTTTCCCTTTGCAATAAATTATTATGTCATCCGCGAATAACAAGCATTTCAATGTGGTTCTGTATGGAGTTTATAGCTAAAAGGAATAGGGTTACTGATAAAACTGCACCTTGCGGGAGGCCGTTTTTTTGTTCTTTTTTTCGGATGTGTAGCCGATAACTTTTACTTCAAATTTTCTATCGAAAAGAATTTTTTTAATGAAATGGTATATTTTTCCTTTTATTTCCGTTTCCGCAAGTGTTTTTAGTATTAGGTGTTTCCAAACAGTGTCATAGGCTTTATGTAAATCAAAGAGTACAGCAATAAGATGTTGTTTATTATGAAATGTTTTTTGTAACTCTGAAGTTAGATGTAGTATGTGATCAGTTGTTGTTCGTCCTATTCGGAATCCGCATTGTGTGTTCATGAGTATGTTACGGTTTTCTAAGTACCATATAAGCCTGTTATTTACAATTTTTTCAAATATTTTGCATAGGCTGTTTGATAGCGCTATAGGTCGATAGTTTTCCGGTTTGGTCAGGTCTTTATTTGGTTTTGGTATTGGTATTATTGTTACTGTTTTCCACTTAGTTGGGAAGATTTTTGATGTCCATATGTGGTTGAAAATTTCAAGGATAAATTTTTTTTTTTTTTAGGAAGATGCTTTATAAGTTCGTATGGCACGTTGTCTGGTCCAGGGCTGCTGTTATATTTTAATTCATCAATTGTGGCTTGTAATTCTTCTTGTGTTATTAGATTGTTCAAAGGTGATTCAGAGTTTTCTTCTGTGTCTAGCTCGATTCTTTCTTCGGTATCTTTGAAGGTTTTAAATGTGGGAAAGTATTGTGTGTCACTGGAATATTCCTGGAATTTGTCAGCTAGTTTGTTTGCTATATCTTCCGGTTTTGTGAGTGGAGCGTTATTGTCAATTATTGTAGTTATATTTGTGATTGTTTTTTTCCCTTTTATACTTCGTATTTTGTTCCATATTTATTTCACTGGTGTTGTTGAGTTTATTTCTGATACATATTTTTCCCATGATTGTTTTTTACTTGATTTTATTACTCTTCTGGCTATTGCTCGTGTTCTTTTAAAATTTATTAAATTTTCTATTGTTTTATTTGATTTATCTGTGTAGAATGTTTTTTTTATTATTTTGTATAGCTCTTTTACATTCTTCGTTCCACCATGGTGTTGACTTTTCCTTAATATTTGTGTTTTTGTAGCCTATAGTTTCTTCAGCAGCGGAAAGCACGAGATACTGGTATAATGGCGAACACTATCCTATTGTAATAAAACATATAGATAAAATACAGTCAGAAAACCACCAAACACCTCAAAAGTGGAATCTCAAAAAAGCTGATTGGAAAGCCTATAACTCAAGAATGGAAAATATGGACACTACGTGGACATACAATAATCGTGCAACACCTCATTGAGTGACAGTACTGATACGAATTATTATACAAATAAATTAAAAATTATAGTAATATTGAAAATGTTAATTCATATAACAAGTAGAGGCTATTGAAATAAACATTCGTTTTATAAATGTATAATTTAAAATTCCCGCCACTGTTCCTAGGTAATACATTCTTAAAGTTGTGTAAAAAATTATAGATACATATGTAAAGCATCTTTCAGAACTCATATTAAATAAATACATATTTAAAAATGCAAACTTTTATGATAGTACGCAGAATTAAAATTCTGATATATTATTTTTTGGTTTAATTTTATTAAGATTTTGATTTTAGGGCACCCCAAATTAAATTATCTTCTGTATTGGCAAAGCATTTTTTTAAAATAATAAAAGAAAAAGAAAGCACTTCCTGAGCACTTTTAGTTCAAACAATAAAATCATTAAAATTCAATGATGGGGGTGCTATCGTTCAGATGGCACTCCCAAATTAAATTATTTTTATCTTCTGCACTGGCGAAGCTTTTTCAAAATAATAATAGAAACAGAAAGCACTCACTGAGCACTTTTAGGCCAGACAATAAAATCATTATAGTTCAATGATGGGGGTGCTATCGTTCAGATGGCACCCCCAAATTAAATTATTTTTATCTTCTGTACTGGTGAAGTATTTTTTAAAATAATAGAAACAGAAAGCACTCCCTGAGCACTTTTAGGCCAAACAAAATCATTAAAGTTCAATGATGGGGGTGCTATTGTTTAGATGGCACACCCAAATTAATTTATTTTTATCTTCTGTACTAGTGAAGCATTTTTTAAAATAATAATAGAAACAGAAAGCACTCCCTGGGCACTTTTGGTTCAAACAATAAATCATTAATATACAATGATGGGTGTGCTATAGTTAAGATGGCACCCCCATATAATTTATTTTATCATTTTTACACCGTTAGAGCACTTCTTACAATAATCACATCAATCACGAGCATTTTGTAAACACTTTCAATGACAATATTAAAAGTATTAAAATTCCATGATGGGGGTGCATTAGTGAAGCAGACACCTCCAATGTCGATAGAGCACTTTTCAAAACAATAACAGCATTCTACTGCACTTTCCTAGCATTTTTCATTAATATATAAGAAAAGTCGTTTTTTTACAGTGAAGTGCCACCTTAACGCACGTAAAATAAAATCACATTTTAACACGTATATCATACACTACTTTTTTCTACAAACACATGTTGAGTTTTTAAAGAATGAGTACGTTTTGGAACCTCTAGAATACGATTTTACTATTTTTACGATGATGTATGTGTCCAATACCATCAATCCAAAAATTATAATTTTGTCGTATTTAAAGATAGAATAAGAAATGAGAGGATAAGGGAAATAGTTGGAGTGAAGTTTTTAGAAAGATACAAGAGAGACTATTACATTCGTTTGAACATGTGAGGAGGAGAGATGCAGAATATATTGGAAAAATAATGAATAGCTTAGTAATATAAGGTAGAAGAATCAGAGGAAGACCAAAGATAAGATTGAAGGAGTATATTGCGAAACATTTGAAAGAAAAAGAACAGACTGAGAACATCACGCAAAATAGAAATGAGTGGAAGAAGAAAATTAAGAATAGCGACCCCTAACGAAAGAAAAAGATGACAGTATCGAGTGCAATTTACATAGTTTATTTATGAAATTATTTTACTGGAACTATAGAACTTTTTCAAGAAAATTTATATATGGAATTGGTATATAATACATAGGATTGACGGAAAATAATGTGGTAGACACATCAGATTTCTTCATTTAAAGTTGCATTTCCAACAATCTTTTGATATATGCTAAAAATATCGATTTGTTGCTCCTTTCGACATTACCAAGGTAACAAATTCACTTTTAACACTAGTGTTAAAAGTAACAATGATTTGTCATTAAACCCTAAACCCTAAAAGCCAACTTTTAGTAGATTTATAGAAAATAATTTCACTCATAACATTCCATTCACATCTGTTATGGCACACATTCTAAAATAACACGTATACATTTTATTCAGTTCATGAGATTTTTATAATAATCATATTAAAAAAGAAGTGGTTCTTCATATCACGCTTTCTGAGCGACACTTGTGAAAATGATATCAAGGATTACATTAAGTCATTGAATATATCGCATTATATTTGCGACAAAATAAATACAAAAGTAACAACGTATGAATCTTTTAAATTAGGTATTAAAACTACTGACAACGAAGCTCTTGAAATTATTAAAACTCCAGATAACTGGCAAATAATTTCGGTGGTTAACACCGTTTATATTTTTCACAAAAAATATTACTCCAGATGCAAAGTTTTGCAAATAAACTTTGGAAAATCATTTATGCAGAATACAAATTTGAACATCTATTATCAAAATGTTCGCGGATTACGTTCAAAAACGCGAACTCTTTATAATAATGTTTTAGCAAACAACTATGACATCATAATACTAACCGAATCTTGGATTAATTATTCAGTATTTAATACGGAAATGTTTGATACTAGGTACATGGTTATCAGACGGGACAGGAATTATAACGATACAAACTCCAGGAATGGAGGTGGTGTATTAATTAGCAGCCCAGAGTAACCATAATCCACACGTTATAAATGAATTATACAGTAATGAACTAGAATGTATATATACAAATAAAAAATAAAACGTATTTAATAGGTGGTATATATAGATGTGTGTGCAAATTCTCAGAAATATGATTTTTATTACAACACCTAGAGAATAATTTTCACATTATAAATGAAAGTAACATATTAATCGCGGGTACCAGACATGACTGATTGCAATTACAATTTAATAACCGGAAGTTATGAACCCAAAATATTACACAGCATTACGGCCTTATACTATTTAAAAAGGATTAATAATATACAAAATTATATAGATTGATTTAATTCTAATAAATGTGGGTAATTGTTATGTAGAACACAATACTGATCCATTAATAAATTTGAACCGGCACCACCCAGCCCTTAATTGATATTGTATTACCGAAACCAAATTAAAACCGCAGTTAAAGAATTTTACAATTATAAACAGGCGAATTTCAAAATGCTGTACAAATACAAAATGAGACTAATATACATTCTGCAGTGAATATTTTCTACAACATAATATTTAAATCCCCTGATATGTTTATACTTAAATGTGAATTCAATATTTCTAGGCATACATATCCTGTTTAAACTGAAACTTGCAAAAAAGGACAAAAAAATGCATCACAGATTAAAAAACGATCCTGACAAACCTCGGTTTCGTGCGGATTTCTGCAATATGCGTAAAGAAATTAAAACAATTATTAAATATTCAGATGAGGACTATGTTACACATTGTGAAGAGCAAATAGGAAAGGAGACAAAAAATTTTTTTGGAAATATATTAAGAAAATAAGTCCAAAATCTAAATTTATTAATATGAAAAATGATAATAAAGTGTATGGCAACCCTACGGATATTTCGAATTAATTTGATGAATTTTTTATGTCGGTTTTCAGTACAGACAATTACGAAGACCAGAATGAGTCACACACACCACAGGTGATGATTTAAATGCAAATAAATATATAATATCTGTAATAACTGAATCTGATATAAAGATATCAATATCACATTTGAAGCCTACTGCAGCCACTGGAACGGATCAAATTCCCACTTATATCTGGAAGGGGTGCTCTGAGCTAGTATTAGTACAATTAAAAATATTTTTTCTCAACATAATATACACCTTATCAGCATGGCTTCATTCCGGGTAGATCAATGGTGTCTAACCTATCATCCTTTTCCCATGACGTTAGCAAAACCATAAAAAATGGACTACAAATGACCGTAACATACATGGATATGAAAACATTCGATAAAATCAGTCACAAAATATTGAGAGAAAATTTAAATAATTTCAATATGTACCGAGACACGATAACCTTAATAAATTCTTATCTAGAAAATGGAACATATGCCGTGTCATACATGGAAACGAGTTTAGAATTATATATTGCAACATCCGGTGTACCACAAGGGCTCATTTTTGGGCCCTTGTTGTTTCTCTCCGCGATTAATGACTTACCGAACAAATTTAAATGGTGTCAGTGTTTGTTTTCCGCGAACAACCTAAAAAATATAGATAACCCTTTCATCAACTTCGGACTGTGACAATCTACAAGAAGATTTGAATAGTGTGGTGCTATTGTATCAAAACAATTCATTATACAAGACATACCAGAGCTTGTGTCAAAAATATGTATATGTGTTCCTGATGTTAGATTAAGATCAAAACATATGAAATTATCTTGCAATTGTGCGTTGTCTCCTTTGAATGCAGCAAAATTAGTCTCAAATAAAAATGTAGAAAAATGTGAAACTTTAGATATATTCAATACCTCAATCAAACAAATGAATAATATGTTAAATGTACGAATTACGTAAGATTTATTTATTTATATATTTGGGTTCTTCAACATCTATGGGTTGTTTGAACCCGGTACAGTTATATTACATTACATTATTGAAGGTTCTGTTTTGTTGTGTTACATAGTATGTTACAAACAGGTATAATATATTAGATTTGGTTGTAAATTTGGGTACATTTGAGGAATTCGATCATGTTTTTTTCTTCTTCGTCACTGTTGGCGAGGGCTCGATTTATGTTGGTGTGGATGTTGTGGGTATTTCGGGCTGTGGTGTATTTCGGGCAGGTTTCAATGATGTGTTTGACAGAGAGCCTAGTGTTGCATGTTTCGCAGGTTTTGGGTTGTTCTCTAGCCATTAAGTGTCCATATGTGAGCCTCTGGTGTGGCCTATACGGAGTCGAGTTAGTATTGTTTGTTCGCATTTTGTTCCATATGTTTTCCAAATGGTCGTATCTGCTTTTATTGTTCTTAGTTTATTATTTGTTGTTTGCGACCATTTGTTTGCCCAGTATTTAGATGTTTGAGCTGTTATATGGTGTTTCATTTCTTCATTTGTAATTGGGATGTTACTGAATTAAGGTGTTTTAAACAAGTTTTCTTTGCTATTCCATAAACCATGCATCCATAGTCCAGTTTTGATCTTATTATGCTCCTGTAGATACTCATTAAAGAGTCTTTGTCTGCTCCCCAATTATGATTTGCTAGAACTTTTATTAAATTTACTCTTTTTAGGCATTCAGTTTTTAGTTCCCTTATATGTTGTCTCCAGGTTAATTTTCTGTCAATTATCATACCTAAAAATTTAACTTTATTCACGTAATCGATGTTTTCATTGTGGATTTTTATATTGTTTGGTTTGTTGTTTTTTCTTAATCTTGTGAAATGTATTGCTTTCGTTTTTCCTTCTGCAAATATGAAGCCTGATTCATTGGACCAATGTTCAATTCTTTTTATTGTTTTTTGTAGGTTTTTAGTGATGTTATTAAGGTTTTTCCCTTTGCAATAAATTATTATGTCATCCGCGAATAACAAGACTTTCACAAGCATTTCAATGTGGTTCTGTATGGAGTTTATAGCTAAAAGGAATAGGGTTACTGATAAAACTGCACCTTGCGGGAGGCCGTTTTTTTGTTCTTTTTTTCGGATGTGTAGCCGATAACTTTTACTTCAAATTTTCTATCGAAAAGAATTTTTTTAATGAAATGGTATATTTTTCCTTTTATTTCCGTTTCCGCAAGTGTTTTTAGTATTAGGTGTTTCCAAACAGTGTCATAGGCTTTATGTAAATCAAAGAGTACAGCAATAAGATGTTGTTTATTATGAAATGTTTTTTGTAACTCTGAAGTTAGATGTAGTATGTGATCAGTTGTTGTTCGTCCTATTCGGAATCCGCATTGTGTGTTCATGAGTATGTTACGGTTTTCTAAGTACCATATAAGCCTGTTATTTACAATTTTTTCAAATATTTTGCATAGGCTGTTTGATAGCGCTATAGGTCGATAGTTTTCCGGTTTGGTCAGGTCTTTATTTGGTTTTGGTATTGGTATTATTGTTACTGTTTTCCACTTAGTTGGGAAGATTTTTGATGTCCATATGTGGTTGAAAATTTCAAGGATGAAATTTTTTTTTTTTTAGGAAGATGCTTTATAAGTTCGTATGGCACGTTGTCTGGTCCAGGGCTGCTGTTACATTTTAATTCATCAATTGTGGCTTGTAATTCTTCTTGTGTTATTAGATTGTTCAAAGGTGATTCAGAGTTTTCTTCTGTGTCTAGCTCGATTCTTTCTTCGGTATCTTTGAAGGTTTTAAATGTGGGAAAGTATTGTGTGTCACTGGAATATTCCTGGAATTTGTCAGCTAGTTTGTTTGCTATATCTTCCGGTTTTGTGAGTGGAGCGTTATTGTCAATTATTGTAGTTATATTTGTGATTGTTTTTTTCCCTTTTATACTTCGTATTTTGTTCCATATTTATTTCACTGGTGTTGTTGAGTTTATTTCTGATACATATTTTTCCCATGATTGTTTTTTACTTGATTTTATTACTCTTCTGGCTATTGCTCGTGTTCTTTTAAAATTTATTAAATTTTCTATTGTTTTATTTGATTTATCTGTGTAGAATGTTTTTTTTATTATTTTGTATAGCTCTTTTACATTCTTCGTTCCACCATGGTGTTGACTTTTCCTTAATATTTGTGTTTTTGTAGCCTATAGTTTCTTCAGCAGCGGAAAGCACGAGATACTGGTATAATGGCGAACACTATCCTATTGTAATAAAACATATAGATAAAATACAGTCAGAAAACCACCAAACACCTCAAAAGTGGAATCTCAAAAAAGCTGATTGGAAAGCCTATAACTCAAGAATGGAAAATATGGACACTACGTGGACATACAATAATGGAGATGAAGCATTGAAAGCACTATTGGAAAATATAAAATCCGCTGCTAAAGATTAACTTTGCTTATTTGTTTAAATGTTTATGCCATTATTATACTGAGGCATTGTAAATTAAAAATTAATATGAATCTTTATATGCATTTTTCTCAAAAAAAAAAAAACATAAAAGTATGAAAATATTCAGAATAAAATTCGACAGTAAATAAACGAATAAAAAAATAAAAATAATTATTTGGCGAAAGAATATTGATTAATATTTGCAATACTCTTACAAAATAGTTTTTTTTTTCTAATTTTACCTTTTAGTTTTCAAGATAGCAATGGTAGTAACTATTTAACTGCACATTATGTATAGCTGTAAACAGTAAAGTGAATAAGCAGCGACCCGTGAGGGGTTGCTGATCCCCCATCGGGCGCCTCCCCAGGTGGCGGATAGGGGAATGCCCACCAGATGGTGGGTACCGGGGAAATTAAATACCCGGGGCGGACCAAAATCAGCAGCTGTTGCCTTGCAGTGAGGAGTTGGCGCTTCAAAGGCTAAGGGAAGATAACCCCAACAGAAAATATCCTGGTCCTCCAAGTTGGGGGTTGAGTCAAAGGGCTAACTCCTCGTTACTTAGAAAAACAAATGTTAAAAATCCAAACACACTGCCTCGGAATAGATCGGAAAAAAGAAGACGACTAATGCTACGAAAAAGGATGTGGTTTTTCGGAACGTGGAATACACAAAGCACCGCCCGAAAGATGGGAGAAATAACCTCTGAATTAAAAAAATCAAAGAATAGACATTGCCGTCATTACTGAAACCAAAAAGAAAGGAGAAGGATCGGAAAACCTGGGATATTATGATCATTTTTACTCTGGAGTACCAAAGGAAACAAGATCCCAAAAAGGAGTATCAATTTGAATTAGGAAAAGTTTTAAAAAATATATAACGTCATGGGAAGCTATAAACGAACGACTAATAAAGATGAATATAAATATTTGTAACTATAGAATTACGATCCTTGGGGTATACGCAATATCACAGGACGCGCTGGTAAAAGAAAAAGAGGAGTTCTTTGAACAACTTAATGATGAAATAACGAAAATTGGTACATCTAGAGAAATTATAATAATGGGGGATATGAACAGTCGCACAGGAAAAAAGGACCATGATAAAGTAGTGGGACAATACGGAGAAGATGTCCTTAATGATAACGGAAAGAGATTAATTAGCATATGTGAACCAAATAATTTAAGTATTATGAATAGATTCTTTCAACATCGAGATATCCACAAATATACACGGACACAACCTACACTGAACCAAAAATCAATAATTGATTATATAATAATGAAGCAGGAGAAAAAATTAAAAACAAATGATGTTAGAGTATACAGAGGTGCGACATGTGGAAGCGATCATCACCTACTAAAAGCAAAGATATTATTCCCTGGAAGAAGAAAGAAAAAATTGAGCACAAAAAGGAACAATTAAATAAACAGAGAAGGTACAATTTAGACAGTCTACAAGAAGAGAGTACTAGACTACTATACCACAGAAGACTAGATGAAAAGTTAGAAAACCTTCAACACTCTTCAAACACAGAGGAATTATATAATCATATTATAAACAGCATACATGAAGCGGCCTTTGAAGCTTTAGGAGAATATGAGACAGCTAGAAGAAGAAAACCCTACTGGTGGGACGCAGAAATAGAAAAAGACATCAACGATAAAAAACGGAAATATAATAACTATTTAATTAGTAAAACAGACTTAGACAAAATCATATATAAAGAAGCACAGGCAAAAGTACGAAAGAAATTAACAGAGAAGAAAAACAAGGCATGGGAAAGAAAATGTAACCACCTTAATACGTACTTAGGAGGAAAAAGAAACACCGAAAGGCAAAATGAAAAGAAAGATTTAATCTCAAATATTACGCTAAAACAATGGGATACATATTTCAAAGGTCTGTTACAAGAAGACAGAAAGGAATTTCAAACAGAAGAAGGCCCCACAGAAAACATATGCAAGACATTAAAAAACAAAAAGGCAGCAGGTCCAGACGATGTTTATCCAGAATTATTAAAATACGGAACAGAAATTCTTTATGATTTGTTAAAACAGTTATTTACTAGATGCCTAAATGGAGAAAAAATACCCGAAACATGGAAAATATCACTGATGTCAACTATCTACAAAAAAGGAGACAGAAAGGATTGTGATAATTATCGCGGAATATCGGTGACGAGTTCCATAAGCAGAGTATATGGAAGAATTATAAAGAATAAAGTCGAGAGAGAATACGCAGACATGGAGGCAGAAGAACAAGCCGGATTTAGAGCTGGCCGATCTACAGTGGACCACCTATACTGTATAACACAATTAATAGAGAAAAAACTATCGTATAATCAAGAACTTCACCTAGTATATATATAGACCTTAAGAAAGCCTATGACTCAATTCCCCAAATTAAACTCTGGGAAGCATTAGAGAAAACAAATATCAGCATAAATCTAACCAAAGCTATAAAAAACCTATACAATAACAATCAAACAAAAGTAAAACAAGGAAGAAATATATCCGAAGGTTTCACCGTGAACAAAGGACTAAAGCAAGGATGCTGCCTGTCACCAACACTCTTTAAAATTTACTTAGAACAAGCAGTGAAATCGTGGAAGAAAAAGTGCAACAATATGGGTATACCTTTGGAAGATCAAACAATTTACACCTTATGTTTTGCAGATGATCAAATACTTATTGCACAAGACTACTACGATAGTGAATACATGACCCGAAAAATTATAGAAGAATACCGTAGCTGGGGTCTAGAAGTAAACATGCATAAATCAGAATATATGTGTTTAAATGGAACCCAACAAGATTTGATGCTAAACACGGGACAAAAGATTAAACACTGTACAGAGTATAAATATTTGGGATTAAAAATAACGAATGAGAGAACCTTGGACAAAGCCATAAAGGAACGCTGTATACAAGGAAGAAAAGCTATATCTCAACTAAATAGCATATTATGCGATCAAACTATTTCAAAAGAAAATAAAAGAAGAATTTATATATATATATATATATATATATATATATATATATATATATATATATATATATATATATATATATATATATATATATATATATATATATATAGACTAAGAAGCGAAATATTACCTGCCTTATTTATAAACGGACATCTGTATTTATTTACGTTACACAAAAAAGTGTTCATAGAACGAACATACAAAACAATATAGTATAGACTCGTACAATATACAAGTGTGTTGGCTGCTGGATACTCAACACTATTTTGATAAATTATTTTATTTAGATTTGTGAATATTATTATGTTATAAATTTATGAAATGTTAGAATATATTTTATCTATTTTTTTTTTAAAGTTCAATTTTACCTAACCTTATGAAGTTATGAAATATCACTTTTTATATAATGGATACGAAATGAGTTTTGTAATAGTTATTTACATATCAAATGCAAAAACGCTTGGTTCCCGGGTGAATGTTTGGCGGCGCGAGCTTGAGAGCGCTGCCATATAATATCTCCGGGAACAAGATCACGCACGCGGTACAATATTTTTTGTACGAAATAGTTATTTACATACTAAGTGCGGGAAGACACTCATCCCGCATGAGCGCTTATTTGAGGCACGAGCGAGCTTGCGAGCGAGGGCGTCATTTGCGCGAATGCGTGGATGACGTCTTCCCGCAAGAAGTTTGTACAATAGTTTTTGTAACGAACAAAATCATTATTAATAAAGTATAAATGTCAAGATAATTGTACAAAATTTGCAAATATACAAGTAAATAGCACAGCAATGCGCGTTTTTAACTTATTATAATGGCAAATGTGTTAATTCACCTGTAATTCAGTATGTAAATAACATAAACTAAATTAAGCAGAAGTTCTAACGCATATTGTATGTTGTACTTACCAACTTTTCAAATAATTAAATAAAGAACAATGTCCGGCACATGCCTCTATTTTACTGGTAGTTTAATTGTCAGTGTAAGTGTAATATCTGATAATTTAAATTTAAGGTTATGTACTATTTTGATATTGGACAGATGACAGATTGTTCTCAAACAGATTGCACTGATGGTAGGCAAATTTATTATTTATTAATAAATTATTTATTCTTATTGGTTTTTAATGCATGAAAATCGTCAATTTTCGAAAAATTTATAAACTATATTTTTTCTCGTTTCATTCTTTTAATTGCTAATAGATAGCGCTAGTAGTATTAAAATGTCAAAATTAGCAATGAAATTTCTAATTTAATTTAGATAATTTTTATTCATTCAACTAATTATCCTCAATTATCTTGTTCTTATATTAAGTTTGTTGTAATGTGTAAAAAAATTAAAAATATAATAACCCTTTTTAAGCTACTCAATCAAAATAGTTTCCATTGAAACACTAGTGCGCGAAAGTAAAACAATAACGGGAATATGGCCTTTCGGATTGTGAGTTGGCTGCGGGAAACATTAGTTTCTAGGTAGTGAGTACGAAAAGTATAAAACTAATAATTAGTAATTTTTGCAGAAATAATTTTATTAATTAAAACTTTATTACGTATTTATACACATACACTGCTTTCTCCTAATTTCAGAGTGATGTGTTTTGTGTCAAATTGAAAATCCAATTTTTTAATGTTTATTTTTATGTAATCCAGTGTATGTAAATAACTATTTATCACTTACTAAAGTATTTTACTTGTACTATACCTATAGTAAAAATTTAATCTTAATAAACTTAAATTGACATAATGTTTGTTGGTTATGTGTTACCGACTTCCCGAGTGCTCTATTTTGCCGATTCCCGCCCAGCAAAAATTGTTGCCAATATTGTGAACCACATGCAATAAATTCATTATTTTAAAATTAAATTTCATTCAATATTCTTCTTATTATTCTTATTATTATTTAGCGAAAGAGTGTTTGAGAAAGTATACCTTTTTATTATAGATATTTCTTTAAGAAATGCTTTAGAAATAGCAGTGTTTTCTAACATTTCTCGGTCACTTATCTGGAGGGAACCTGAGAAATTGACGTTTCTGATGTTACTTAAATGACGTGAAACAACAGATTGCAATACATGCGTACAAAAAAATCTTTACACATCTGACTTACTTAAAGAATATTACACAACTGATAAACTAGGGACGGACAGGGCTACCGGGAAATCAGGAAATTCCCGAGAGGCCGCGACTTGCAGGAGGCCGGTGGGCCTTTTTATCTGACAAGCATTATATTGTTAACTGCTATAATGCTAATAATATATACAAGATGACGCATGCTGTCGTTTGTGTTGCAACTCGACAGGTTATTTAAAATTTAAATTCCACTTCCCCCTCTAAATCTATTCATAACACAACGTTTTTAAAGCTTTTCAATGCAAAAATCCCATATAGTGTATCAAACAATAAACAAATTAATATTCGACCATCAGTTACATAAAGGAAAGAAAAGATTAAATTCGTCAATACACAGAACGCACAGAAAAATGACAAGGGAAAAGAAAATCAATGAAGAAAGATAAATTTCCAAAAGTGGAAGATGCCGTATACCTTCATTTTTGCAATAGAGACATAGACATGCTTCTGAAAAATTGAAATATTTTTATGCCATTTATACCCAGATTTCGAGAAAAACAGCCAGTTTGAGGCTAGCGAAGGCTGGTTCTGAGGGTTTCAGTAACTATTTGGAATACGTTCTTAAAAAATAACGGGTGAAAAACTTTCCAGTGACGATTCAGCTTTGGAACCATTCATAATTAAATTGCAAAAAATAAAAGAACTTGGTATAGGCAACAAGAAAATATATAATCCTGACGAATTGGAATTATTTTGGCGTTCTCTCCCTGACAAGACTTTGATTTATGCTAACGAGAAAGGTGCACCCGGATAAAGTGAACAAGAAAAAAAAAATATCTTCATGCTTTGTAGCAATATAAACGGTAATCATAATCATAAGCTGGAAATACTCGTTATTGGCAAATCTCGCATTCCTACAGAATAATTACTTTTTATTCACTAAGGGGAAGCCGGGCAGGTTATTATTTCTCTCGCCGGTCCAAAGAGCCAGTTCGTCCCTGTGACTCACTGATAATAAAAAACAAAAATATATCAATAATGATTTCTCTAATATCAATTTATGAATTACTGACTCACACTCAATTCCAATATACAGGGGCGTATCCAAGGAAGGGCAAGGGCGGCAGCCCCCCCCCTTCTAAAGGAAAAATATTAAAATGAAATATTTTAAATTGTAGAAATGGGCTTAATAGATCAAGGAAATTTTAAATAAATGAAGAAACAAATTGTGAAAAATTCATTTACTTCGCTGGAATTTGAACCCAAGGTTTTCCTATATCTAATAGGATGCTCTAACCATATGAGCTACGAGTTCCCATCGAAATTAATGAACATTTCACAAATCTTTGTACAAATCGTAACTAGTACACTCTTCTAATTGGAGAGATGAATACTCAGCGCGAACAATCCACATATATAAATTATTGTGAAATTTAATTGTCACACATAAGTAGATAATAACTATTTGTGATCCATCCTGAATATTTTAAATCGTAGAAATGGGTTTCATAGATCAAAGAAATTTTAAATAAACGAAGAAATAAATTATGAAATATCCCAGTGTGGTCTATGGATTTTTACAATTTCTTTCTTCGTTTATTTAAAATTTCCTAAATTTATGAAGTCCATTTCTACAGTTTAAAACATTTAGGATGAATCATAAATAATTTTTAAAATGAAATAGAAATATATATTTTTTGCATAATTAAGTAACTGGTTTGTTGTTGTTCTTTAAATATTTTTAAAGAAACTAATTACAAAATAAAAAAACTCGCGCCATCTTTGAGAAAAAAAAAATTCCTGTCATAACCTCACTGTTGTTTTGCTAAATGCAAGTTCAGATCAACAAAACAATAGTTCAGAGTCAGTGGGTTTTCGAGAGCAAGGAACAATTAAGTGGCAGCTGTAGTTAATAGGTTTGCAGCTAATCCTCGAAAACTATTGTTATTTTGTTTTTTTAATAAATGGTGTTGTTTCCTTTTGTTAAGGTGTATTATAGCATGTCATCGCATATGGATCCCCCTCATGAAAAAAGTTGAATTCAGAAATCTGCCTTCCCCCCCCCCCCCTTCTGTTTTGAGCTGGATACGCCCATGCCAATACATCAGAAAGACAATCTATATCGGTTTCAGAACACTTTCAAAACTCTTTTACAATGACATACGCAAGCATTAAATTAAAAAATTAAGTTCATTTATATTCAACGCAACGCTTTGGTAAATTGATTTTGAAATATATATATTGAGCTATCATAGAAAAACCTAAAATTTTGTGAATTTTTTAATTATCTTAACGGATAAAATATTGTACATAATACTTTATGAAAACGTAATATTGGTTGACTTACATAATATGCAAAACGAGCGAAGCGAGTTTTGGTAAATATTATATTCAAACAATATTACCTATTCTTTTTCATAAATGATTATGTAAATTACTATTAATTGACAAGAAACAACTCAAAAGTCCAAATATCTTATTTTTCAAAGTCCATGACTTCAATATTTTTTTGCATTATGGATAGCGTCGCCACAAGTGCGTTTGATACATACAATTTAAAATTATAATTTAGTAAATACTTAATATTTTTTTAATATTCTTCTGTTGAATAATACAACCTATTTCTAATGAACTTTTGTTTTAAAATTTTTGATGTCCAAAATTTTTATTTTTTCCGTCAATACATTATAAAAATCCAAGTTAATTTCATTAACGTTATATTTTATGTACGTTTGTAGAATGGTATACTCCTATTACTTTACGTCTTTTAATATACAGAATGACAATTATTTACTAGAGGCGAAGGCAATATTATAAATAAATATATCATCACGGCATATTACCCATTGCTGGGTGTGGCAATCTGCTTTGTATTCAGATGTCGGTAATGTTGAAATATTTGTAGTGTGCGGACGCTTACCAGGCGTTACCTCACGAGCAGCCATACCTGGCGTGGAGAGTGTAACACAGGGGTCAAATTTGTGCCATTAAAATTCTTAGCGTCGGTCGGGATCGAACCCGGGTCCCCAGATTCGCGACCAGACACTCAGACACACGGTCACGAGACCCCATGAAGGCAATAATAAATACAATAAATCGCACATGTTTAAAGAGATAGATTAATCCTAAGATATTGTTTAGCCGCAAGTGGTTCTGAAAAATATTTAATTCACCATAGTAACTCAGTAAGCAAGATCAATTGAATATGTAATATTGTTAATTTAGTTGTATATATAATATAAATACGACAAATTGAGTGAATGGAAATGTTTTGAAAAGTTATTGCCTACAAAATCATGAAAAATATGTGAGATTAACATTCAATCTTGAGCTGTTTGTTGTAGGTTTTCATGTAAAACATCTTGTTTATGGTTACTATAATTTTTGAAAATATAAGCTGCTTTAACACTAATACTTCAAGAAATTGTAAAAATAAATAACATACCGTCAGAATCCCGTGACATTCGCTTTGCTGCCTCGGAGTATATGCTGTCGTCTGTAACTTCAAAAATATTATTAATTATTCGGAATGCATTTAGCATTAAGTTCTCAATAAGTATTACATGTCGCAAACTACAAAGAATTGAAAAAATGGCAATAAAACAGGAGTTGTCGGGCGGCATGCAAAATTAGATACCAACATTAATTTAAAAAAGAGAGATACAAAATTTACAATAAATATCAACAACTACTATAATAATTTTATTTTGTAAAATTTCAGTGTTTTGTTCAGGTTAATTTCTTTTAAAAATCAAATTAAAGCAAAACAAACATTCGCTTTGCTAATACTATTTTTCAATAGAGCGTGTTCATGATCTGTTTGTGAGTAATAATTATTCAAGATTGAAATGATTCTACATTCTACAACAGAAACAATACCTAACGCACAGAACTCGGATTTAGGTAGACAGTGACAAAAGAAGGTGTATACACTAACTAGTCAATGAATACATTAACTAGACAGTGTATGCACTGACTAACTGTAATATATATATATATATATATATATATATATATATATATATATATATATATATATATATATATATATATATATATATATATATATGTATAGGATGTATCAAGATAATGGAACAGTGCCATTTATTCGTGAATATGAAAAGTTACACAAAAAAGTGATTAAGATATTTTGTAAAGCATAGAGGGGGACACATTTTGACATAACCTGTATTATTTTAAAGCGAGTGGTACTCAGGATCAATGTTCCATTTTTTAAATGGCATTATATATTTTTTATTCACTAATTAAATAGAGAATTTTCTTCTGAAATCAACAATATAATTATATTATACCCTTACATTGCGAAAAATTTGATAAAAATTAATTCAAAGTTAATATCTCATTTCTATTTAAATTTTTTATAAGTAGGTTGCGTAAACATTTAATCATTAAAACAAAAGAAAATTATCTATCATTTTCGTATTTCATTCTTATCTATTATTACAATTAAGGTAATTTTCTTTAACCTTTGTAATAATTAATTTAAAATGGCAGCAGATTTAACAAAAACTGATTTTATTTATTGATGCAAGACCCAGAAAAATGCATTCCCAGCATGCAATTTATTTGCAAAAAATTATCCTAATTTCGTAAGACTAACTAGTCTTTACGCGAAATAAAAAAAAAGAATAACGAAATTTGCAACATTTCGAAAAAATAATATAATACGTAACAATGACATACAAAAATGACAGAATTTTTTTTTGTTTTAATAGTTAAATGTTTGCTTGGCCTACTTAAAAAAAATAAAATACTAACTTTGAATTAACTTTTATCAAATTTTTCGCAATGTAAGGGTATAATATATTTATATTGTTGAATTCAGAAGAAAATTCGCTATTTAATGAGTTAATAAAAAATATATGATACCATTTAAAAAAGTATAACATTGATCGATAATTTGAGTACCATTGGTTCTAAAATAATAATAGTTATATCAAAATGTGTCCCCCTCTATGCTTTATCTATCTTACTCACTTTTTTGTGTAACTTTTCATATTCACGAATAAATGGCACTGTTCCATTATCTTGATACACCCTGTATATATTCTGTACTAAGGAAATATAAATTCATTTCAATCCAGTGTGTGATCTAGGTTTGTGCTATGATTCTAAATTCGACGAGCTGTATCGTGGGCCGTACCGGCGTAACTTGAAAGGTTAGACTTATCCCGCCGCCAAGGCAAGATACCTTCCGCGACCGTAGACTTGCGCACAGTACCTAGCGGCGTGTGTTGTGCCAGGTTGGCGCTGAAGTCCGTGCCAGTGCTCATCGGACCATCGTCGTCACTTGCTACAAACAGATCAAGATCGCCAAGTCTTGTACCAATATCTCTACAAAAATGCCGTTATACGAGAGATTTTTAGAATAGAGGTTCTAACCTCGTACATACATAGTAAACAAATAGTTTATACTTGATATCACTTATTAATATGTTACAATATAAATAATATGTACGTTATATGCAACCTAGAATCATTTTCTAACGTGTTCCAAAGTCGCTTTCATATGTTTATATCCAAATTTTGAACAAATTCATCCCATTGATAGATATAAATTAGCTATAAGATATTTTCTACTTTGGTCTATGAAACTAATATTATATTTACTATTATCTTGTTAAAATGAACTACAGTGTCTTATTTTAACCTTTCTACTATGAAAAATTGCTGCATACACCTTTGGTGTATGGGTCCAGGCGGACCCAGTAGCTAGTTAGCTATCTAATATTTGTAATACTACGTGTATTATATTATTTATTAATAGTTGCAATAATAAAATAATAAATGTAATTTTAATTTGTTTATTTTAATTTATTTAAGAAACACACATCTATAATTATTGTATAATATAAATGAAACTTATTGTACTATAAATATCTTATTCTAGTTTTTATGTTACACAGTTTTTACAATACGTGTTCGTATGTTCTGGGCAAATAAATCCTTTACAGGAAGAACACTTGACGCGTGATTTTCTGTCTTTTTTCCATCCACAATCTTTACATCGACCGCGCTTGGATGATTGTTCATTGCTTCCACTGGTTCCAGCAGTTCCAGCTACCGCATGCAATTTAGATTTTATTTGCTGGGGGATATTTTGCGATATAGGGTGTTGTCGACACTTTTCAGTGAGATTGTACCCTAACTCTTTTAGAAAAATGCGTCTTTTGTAAAGCTTGTTGCCAAATCTAAAATATTATAAAATAAACAAACAGGCCACCTTCTAGTTCCTCTTTTGTATGTATATGCCGATGCTAATTTATCTGTTGTGTCTACACCTCCTTTCGTTTTGTTGTAATGGAGAACTATTTCAGGCTTTTTATGTTCCGCTAAAGAGACTTCATCATCTTGATGCATCGACGATAAAAGTAGTACAGATTTATTTTTCTTCGGCGTATACGAGACCAATGTCATGTTCTGTTGAAAACCAAATGTAGACTAGAAGACTGCTTTTGTTTTACTAGATAAAAACTCAGCAGAAATAAACTTTTTGTTTTTACGTAGGGTACCGACAAGTGTTAACTTACGTTTCAATAACTCGACACCTAGATAGTAATCCGTAAAAAAATTATCAGTTGTTACATTTCTGCCTGTTTTTTCAATATTTTTTATAAGACGTAAAACTACATTTACTCCCTGATTTGTTTCCCTAGGTTGGTTTTCTGCTTTTCCTGTGTACACTTCAGCAGATACACATATGCAATTTTGACATCTGATAATAGCCACAATTTTATGCCGTATTTTCCACGGGGTTTGGTAGGTATATATTGCCTAAAAGGACATTTACCACGATAAGGAACAAGTTGTTCGTCAGCAGTTACGTTTTCATATGGCACAAACATCTTGGGCAGTTGTTCAACGAATAAATCAAAAACACATCTAATTGGGGCTAACTTGTCATGCCTGCGACGGGCAGGTCTATCTTCTTTATTGTCAATTCTCAAAAATCTGTTTATAGTACAGAATCTATTGAGCGACATTGTGGCTTTGAATATGGGCCTACCATCAGAATCGCTCCATAATTCTGTCAAAGATTCTCCGGCACCTTTGTGTACACCAGCTAGCAGTAATAAACCTATGTAGGCCTCCAATTCATCACGACTTATTTCTTTTACTATTTTTCCGGTTGTAGAACATATTCGTCTAAGTTCCCTATTTGTCTCATCAATAATTATATTGAGCATATTGTCAGTTATAAATAATTTCATAGCTGATAGAGGCGTATCATCTACGCGTTGAATGGCATATCTTGTTGGGCCTGGTGCCGGATTCATAATATTTGCCGGTCTAGTGAAAAACGAGAAGATAAAAATGAGGTAAAAATGAAATTTCAAGATTTATTATGTAGAAAGAGAATACACTCACCTAGATTGTGATTGTGGGGGTGCATTCATATTCCATACAGTTCCATCACGTGCTATGTATTGTGAATTTTCTGTGTCCACATTATTTATTTCGTTGTCAGAAATGTCCACAATATCATCTACCATTTCAACAGTAGACACATTATCCTCTTCGTCCGATATTTCATTTGGGTTGAATTCATCGTCATTTTCGGCATTATTTCCAAAATCATCGTCTTCATATTCACTCACATCAGACATATCTTCCAAAATAGCTTGTAACTCATCGTCAGTCAATCCACGTTTGGATGCCATTTTTCAACAAAGGTTATACAAAAAATCAACACTATACTTTGGCACCTTATGTGCAAAAGATGCAGGTTATGTCTACAATACACTGACATTTGAGCCGTGTTCCTTCGGGCTGTGATTCGCAATCTAAATCATCAGAGTGATCATGATTAAGAAGAAGTATGTTTTGTCGTTTCTTATTCGTTATCCTCACTTTGTCATTTTGTGATCACTAGACAACCTTCCCCTTTCCCTTCTGAATTATCCATTTTAAATGATCATACGGATTTATTTCAGAGCAAATTTAAAAATAGCTGAAGACAATAGTTTTTGAGCGTAGAATTTATCAAAGTTGCATCAAAGGAAATGTGATTTTCCTACAAAAGCATGTAATGACTCACCATACTTTTGAAAACAAAGAAAATATGTTACATAAAACATTTGTTTTAAATAAACATACTTCATATGTTACTAAGAACTTTTTTTTTTATTTCTATATGATAAATTTTTAATGTGTTGACTATAACACTTGACAATAGATTATTTATAAAATAAAATAAATTAGTCTGCATTGGTCTGTATATGACATTTGACGCTAGATGGTGTTTATATTATTCTAGTTGTTTTCTTGATATAATTTTTAAATCTTGATTCAAAAGGATCACGGTTAAACTAATCAGGATTCACAAAAATCACAATCACAGCCCGAAGGAACACAGCTTTACTAGAACTTTAACACTAATGAACATAGTAACAGAATTAAACGTGATATCGTCAGCAAGACATTATGGGTACAGTTGTACCGAAATGCAATAAAAGAGATTTTTCCATTTTAAATAAAAACTATTTATATTTTTACTAAATTAATTTAGTAGTTTATATATCTATGTGAACTTGAGGAATACGTGAAATGATAAAGCTGTGAAATTTATAGTAACAAATAAAATTAAGAAAAAAAATGGGTGAATAAGTCCACCTGTACCCATATAAAATAGAAAGGTTAATTTGATCTATTTCTCGTATTAAATAATACTTACATTTACTAAAATTTAGGTTTTCTAACATTTATGTTGTAAATTAAATGATATTAAATTATGCATAATGAGAAATACTTGGTTCTATTTTAATATTAAAATGATTAAAACATGAAGAAGTCTGTAACCCTAATATTACAATCATGGAACAAAATAATTATTGCCATATACTTCGTCGACATAAAAATTCTGTGTTAAAAATAATGAAAACTGCATGCCAATTAACATAATTGTATAGACGGTAGTAAGGCAAAACATTCATAGCACAATATTGGATAACGTAATTCAAATAAGTCACACATATGGCACGGCATACAAAGCAAACAGTGTATTACTGATTAAAAAAGAAAGATAGGTAGTCATTTTAAAAACAAAACAAATACAAATATATGTACCATGTATATAAATATATGGTGTTAAAACAAAGGGTATTTTTTGTAGTTATACTCGTATCCATACAAACATATACAGCGTGTTTCCTTTAAAACAACCAGCGCTTTTTTGGGCGAACTAATGACTTTAGAGAAAAATGTTATATACAAAAAATTACCAGGAAAAAGGGCTTAATTTATGAGGAATAATAAATAAAAAATTCAACCAGTGGTTCTCAAACGGTAGAATAAAATTATATTTTTTTAAATGGCAACCTATATAATTTTTTTGTCCATTAGATAGAGAATTTTTTTCTGATTTCAACGATATAAATATGATATGGGGTTGTATAACAATTATTTCGAGAAAAATGATATTAAAAATCAGAAATAATTCTACAATATTCAAGTAGGCTATGCAATAAACAACTATTAATACGACTATTGCCTAGGTTACGATAGTATATTATTTCCTTATATCTAAAATAACTTGTTTTACTAAGAAATTCATAATAACAAATGAACTACATAACGAAGAAATATCAAAAAATAATAGTACTAACATAAAAAGAAAAACAATATGATGGAAATTATTTACAAATTTATGCAACCTTAGGTATTTTTGGTATTTTTGCAACTGCAAAGCCATTTTTTATTAATAAGTATTTAAACAATTACGAAAACAAACACTTAACGTAAATAACAAAACTATCTGTTACCTGTATCATTTGTTTGCATTTGTTTATTGCTTAGCCTACTTCAATATTGTAGAATTATTTCTGATTTTTAATATCATTTTTCTCGAAATAATTGTTATACAACCCCATATCATATTTATATCGTTGAAATCAGAAAAAAATTCTCTATCTAATGGACAAAAAAATTATATAGGTTGCCATTTAAAAAAATATAATTTTATTCTACCGTTTGAGAACCACTGGTTGAATTTTTTATTTATTATTCCTCATAAATTAAGCCCTTTTTCCTGGTAATTTTTTGTATATAACATTTTTCTCTAAAGTCATTAGTTCGCCCAAAAAAGCGCTGGTTGTTTTAAAGGAAACACCTGTATATCATCACGGCATATTACCCATTGCTGGGTGTGCCAATCTGCTTCATACACAGATATCGGTAATGATGGAATATTTGTACCGTGCGGGCGCTTACCAGGCGTCACCTCACGGGCACTCATATATACCTATACCTATATATATATATATATATATATAATAATAATAATCACGGTCTGTTGTAGAGAGTAGACGTGTTTTGTCGTGGCCCTCCGTCTCAGTGTTGTTTTAAGAAAAAGTGCATTGTACTCTCTAGAAATATTATATTTTTTTTGGTATTTAAAACAGTAATTTAAAATGGGTGCAAATACGCGCAGTCAAAATTTAAGTGGTATGATTAATGACGCTCTTAATAAGACTCTTGATAGTGAATCATTTATCTCCAAATTTGTGGAAAAAGTGTTTGAAAAAGTGAACGAGAAGCTCGAAGAACAACGGATTTACTATGAATTGGTAATCCAGGACCTTACTAAAGAAAATGAGACCTTGAAGGATAAATTAGACCATCAAGAGCAATACAGTAGGCGAAATTGTTTGCGTGTGTTTGGGTTACCTGAAGACAATAATAAAAGTGAATATGAGGACACCGAAAAAAAGGTATGTGCTGTGATTAAAGATAAACTTTCTATTGACATTCATCCCTCGCAAATTGATCGTTGCCACCGTGTCGGCAAGAAAACAAAAGAGTCGAAGAGACCGCGCGCAGTTATTATAAAATTTATGTCATATAAAACTCGTGACCTAGTGTTAAAATCGCGAAAACAACTGCGTGGATCCAACATCACCATAAAAGAGGATCTTACTAAAAGGCGTGCGGATTTACTATCTACTGTGTCCAAGAAATTTGGGTTTAAAAAAGTCTGGACGCACGATGGCAACATCTTTGTCAACCTAGGTGACGGCACTTCTCCGAAGAAAATCACGCACTCAACTAATATTGAAAATCTGTAATTTTATATATGTACTTATTAATTATTTTTTTTCGTGTAAATTTAGGTAAGGGCTACGTCAAATAAAATGCAAATCATAGTTTATATATATATACACATATTGTGCTATTCTTTTTTTACATTCACACTTGTATTTTTTTACTTTACTTGCCGAATTAATACAAAACTTAACTTGTAAAATTGGCCTTGCTTAATGTGAAAGAGTTCATTGTCCTATTCAAACTTTAACCAAATTTGTTTATACATATAATATTTATTCAAAAACAGCACAATTGTACAAGAATAAGTCACAGAATTACATACGTTACATAATTAACAAAAAAATTCATTAATATTATATACAGCAAAGAACGAATAGTAATAAGCTATCTCTCTCGTTTCTGTACAGTTAACTTTCAGAACTTTATAAGTCAAACATTTGTACATTATTTTTTTTCTTTTATTTTTGCTCATTTAATTGCTTTATATTAATTTCAAAGATGCGTATATATTATCAAAATGTCAGAGGCTTAAATTCTAAACTTACTGATTTCTATAACAACATTAGTATAACTGACTTTAATATTATTGGAATAACGGAGTCATGGTTGAATGATTCAGTTTCCGATAGTGAATTATTTAATTCAAATTTCACTGTGTACAGAAAAGACAGGGACTTCATAAAATCAACTAAAACAAAGGGTGGAGGAGTTATTTGTGCTGTAAACAAAAAACTACAGTCTTCATTAGTACCGATTGCTCTCAATGAAAACTCAAAGGCCGATATTTTATGCGTCAAAATCAGATTATCTTGTAATTAATTTTTTTATATTTTTGTACTCTATTTACCACCCCCGATTTCAGTTACCGAATTAAATTATATTTATCAGTGTATTGAATCACAACCTTTTATTTTTAGCAGCAATTACATTATACTTGGTGATTTCAATATTACTCAGATGGTTGATTTCTTAGATTATAACTTTCGCAACAACATTATTACTGACTATGAACACTTCATTAATTATGTAGAATGTGAACAGTGCAATAATGTCAGAAATGGCCATGGAAAAATTTTAGACTTAGTTTTATCGAATAATAATAATTGTAGGGTAACGCATGACCCTGTACCTTTGATTCAGGAGGATATTTATCATCCGGCACTAAACATTGAACTCAATATTACATTTCCGAAATCCTCAATTTCATGTAACAATAACATTGTGTATGATTTCAAATCAGCTGATTTTTTTCTAATGTATTCTCTTTTTGAAAATACTGATTGGAATGTTATATACAATATAGATAATGTTAATAATGCTTTCTCAAAATTTTACTCAATAATTGAGGACATACTCATGTTATGTGTTCCCAAAAAACGAAGTCATACATCAAAATATCCGCCGTGGTTTACTCCCCAAATAATATCAGACTTGAAAGCAAAAGAACGTAATAGAATTCTCTATAAAAAACACAAAATACAAACCTGTCTCCAAGACTACAAATTATTACGAATGAAAATCAAAAAAGATATTAAAACAGCATATAACAACTATGTACATAATGTAGAGAGAGATATTCAGAATGAACCGTCAAAAATTTGGAATTTTCTTAATATAAAAAAGAAAAATAGTAGAATTCCGAATAATTTGTATCTTGGAGGCAATGAATATAACAATACTTCCGAAAATGTTGAAGCTTTTGCGAACTACTTTGCCCCAGTCTATGAAAAACCCACACATACCTTGTCTTCAAATACTACTTTTACTTCACAGGATAGCATTATTAACATTACTTGTATAACTGAACAAGAAATTTCTGAGTCAATTGACGCCCTTAGACCAACATGCTGCCCAGGGCCAGATAATTTTCCAGCTTACATTCTGAAAGGATGTAAGAATTTTTTAATACAGCCATTACATTATTTATTTAATTTGGCTATTAAGAAAAAATTGTACCCGACATTATTAAAAATAGCACAAATTTGTCCAATATTTAAATCGGGTAATGTTAATGATATCTCAAATTACAGACCAATTGCTATATTACCTACATTTTCTAAAATTTTTGAAAAGATAATTTATAAACAAATGTACTCTGCTGTTTCTAATAAAATAACCATTTACCAACATGGTTTTGTAAATGGAAGGTCAACTGCTACAAATTTAGTGAATTTCACTGATTATGTCGCTGATAATCTGTTGCAATCACTCCAAGTAGACACTATTTACACAGACTTTTCGAAAGCTTTCGATAAAGTAGATCACCAAATTTTGCTGCAAAAATTAAGGACCAACTTGAGTATATCTGATGATTTATGTGAATTTTTAGAATCGTACCTTTGTAACAGGCAACAGTATGTACATTTGAGTGGATATAAATCAAAATTATTTACACCCACCTCAGGAGTACCACAAGGCTCTAATCTTGGTCCTCTACTTTTTGTATTATTTATCAATGATATAACCAACTGTGTACGTTACTCCAAAATACTTCTTTACGCAGATGATTTGAAATTATTCAAAGCAATTAATTCAGTCTCAGACTGCCAAAATGTACAAAATGACTTAGATAGCTTATTGGTATGGTCTAATGAATGTAGATTAAAATTTAACTTTCAGAAGTGCACAACTATGACTTACTCAACTAAAAGAAATAATATAGCTTTTGGTTATACAATGGATAGACATACTTTGCTCAGAGTATCTCAATATAAAGACTTAGGTGTGCTTTTCGATCCTAGGCTGAAGTTTGATCTACATATAACGTATATAACTAAAATATCTTATAGAAATCTTGGTTTCATTATAAGGAGTGCTCAATATTTTGTAAACTTAAAGACTATTTTGATGCTGTATTATTATTACGTACGTTCAAAACTAGAATATTGTGTTCAAGTTTGGAATCCAGTATATGATAAATATGTATGTGAAATTGATAAAATACAAAAGAAATTTTTGAGGTATTGCTGGTACAGAAAATTTGGTATTTACTCCTTCGATATTGCCTATTCAAATATGTTGAAAGAATTTAAACTGGAAACTTTGGAAACTAGAAGAACTATTTTATCAATATCACATCTATATAAATTAGTTAATGGCATTATTGATGATTCTAGTACATTGGAAAATCTATATTTTAACGTTCCACGCTTGTGTTCTAGACAAAATATTACTTTTTATATCCCTATGTGTACTAGGAATTATCAAAATATGTCGCCTAGTATTCACATGTGTAAATTATTTAATTTAATATGTTCGGAAATTGATCTCTTTCATGACAACTTACAATCATGTAAAAGAAAAGTAGCACGATTATATTCAGTTAATATTTAATGCATATGATACTTTTTTTTTCATTCTATTTTTGCATTTTTATTTGATATTTAATTTTAAGTTAAAGATATTACATTTTTGCTATTTGTTTTTTCTTTGTTATTCATTTCGGTAATTTTCTCTAATTATTCTTTTAATATATTGTTTGTATCTTATTCTCCCTCTGTAATTGGGATTTCTTGTAATCCTGTTGAGTGGAAAATAAAATAAAATAAAATAAATATATATATATATATATAAAGAAAGTACACTAGCGTTTAAAAAAGATGAAAATAAGAGATCTAGACTGTGTATAGATTTCAGAGACTTAAATAAGATTATAGTACCACAAGCTCAACCATTCCCTTTGATAGATGACTTAATAGTAAAAACAAGAAATTGCAAATATTTTACAACATTAGACATTAACTCTGCGTTTTGGTCGATTCCTTTACGTGTTGAAGATAGAGAAAAAACTGCATTCGTTACACAAAATGGACATTTCCAATGGACATGTTTACCATTTGGACTAAAAACATCACCAGCGATCTTCCAGAGAATTTTAAGTAACATTCTGAGGAAACATGGACTCACAGGATTCTCAGTAAATTATATTGACGATATACTTATATATTCACCATCCTTTGAAGAACATATAGAGCATATAAAAGCAGTGTTAGAAGCAATAATAAAAGAAGGATTCAGACTGAAATTTAAAAAATGCACATTTGCCTCGGCCTCGGTAAAATACCTGGGCCATATAATCCAGAACAATTCGGTAAGACCACTTAAAGATAATTTAGCTGCTATTAGAGAATTTCCTACTCCAAAAACTCAAAAAAATATAAGACAATTTTTGGGAAAAATAAATTTTTATAATCAGTATATACCAAATAGTGCAATAATTTTAGACCCATTACATAAATTATTAAGGAAGAATGAAAAATTCGAATGGTCAGAAAAATGTGAAGAATCATTCAAGAAAATAAAAAAACTCCTATGCTCCCAGCCAATACTAGAAATATTTGATAATAATTTACAAATAAAAATAAAAATTTATACAGATGCATCATTACAAGGTATTGGTGCTGTATTAAAACAAGAGCAACCAAACGGAAAAGATAAGCCGGTAGCATACTTCTCAAAAAAATTAAACGAATCCCAGAAAAGAAAAAAAGCAATACATTTAGATTGTTTGGCTATAAAAGAAGCATTAAAATATTGGCAACACTGGCTTATCGGGAAAAAGTTCACAGTTTACTCGGACCATAAGCCTTTAGAAAACATGAACATAAAGGCTAGGACAGACGAGGAACTAGGAGATTTAACTTACTACTTGTCACAATATGACTTTGAAATAAAATATGTCCCAGGAAAGGAGAATTTAGAAGCAGACTGTTTGAGCAGGAACCCGGTATTAGAGCCAGAGGAAAATAAAGAAGAAGTTTTGAAGATAGTAAACTTAATAAAAATAGATGACATAAAAACGGATCAAGAGAATAATAAAAAACAAACAATTAAATCTGATAAAAAAAGATGATATATTTTACAAGAGAGCAGGAAAAAAAGAAAAAATAATTTTGTCAGAAGAGTTCAGTAGGAAGCTCATTAAAGAAATCCATGAAAAGTGGTGTCATATAGGCATCAGACAAATGCAGAAAAGAATCAGCCCTATATATACAGCAAGAAACTTGACACAAAGTATAAAAGACATATGTAAAAATTGTGAGATCTGCATACGAAATAAATCAAGAGGTCAAAAAAAATACGGTTTCATGTCACACTTAGGACCAGCTACAAGACCATTCGAAATAATGTCTATAGACACGATTGGTGGCTTTGGAGGATCTAGATCTACAAAGAAGTACCTCCACCTCCTAGTGGACCACTTTACGAGATACGCATTCATCAGTACTTCAAAAACACAAAGTGCAAGAGATTTCATTAAACTAACCAAAACTGTACTAGAAACAGATGACATTGAGATAATCCTTACAGATCAATATCCGGGAACTAATTCTAAAGATTTTAAAGAATTTCTAGAAAAAAATGAAATAAAACTGATTTTTACTGCAGTAGATACACCTTCTTCTAATGGTCTAAACGAAAGGCTTAATCAGACACTGGTAAACAAGATTAGATGTAGAATGAACGAAAAAGAAAGGAAACAAACCTGGACAACAGTCGATAAGTACAACGAGACAGAACACTCAGTCACTGGATTTTCACCAAAGTATTTATTGGATGGCACGAATGTAACGGCTTTACCAGAGGAATTGAAGAAAATGACTGATAAAGAAGAGTGGACCAGAGATAGAAGATTGGCATATGAAAATACTATAAGATCACACAATTATAATAAGAAATTATTCGATAAAAACCGAAAACAACATATATTTAACGTAGGAGATAAAGTATACATAAAAAATGGCAACAAACTTAATAGAAAAAAATTGGATGAATTGATGATCGGCCCATTAGAAATAATAGAGAAAATTTCAAATTCTATTTATAAAGTTAACACGGGAAAGAGAAAGACTGAATCAACCTTATTTCATGTAACCAAACTAATTCCAATAACGGAAGAAATAGATGAAGAGAATGTAGAAGAAAATAAATAATACAGAAAAAGTATTGAGAATTTTCACTCCTGGGGGAGGGAGATATAAAGAAAGTGTACTTTCTTCGTTTGAATTTACCGCGCTTCACTCATGAGTAGAAGGCTGGGAACGCTAGGGTTGATAGCGACAGTTGAGAATTGTCAGAAAGGGTTGTGTAAAAACACGTACAATAATAAATAAAATTTATTTAAAGAAATATTATAGAGGTGTAATAGAGAAAAAACTTTAATTGTCGTTTCTCTTATTACAGAGCAACAAATTGAGTTTATCTCTTAAAAATCCTCAATAATAATAATAAATAAGATTATTGTCTTATATATATATATATATATATATATATATATATATATATATATATATATATATATATATATATATATACAGGCTGATCACGCGAGTCTGAACCAGCAATTATCTCCGTTATTAAGTGAGATAGCGATTATCTTCATATAAACAAGTTTACTATAGACAATATAGGCAATAAGATGTATCAAGAAGCGTTCTGTTACTTCCGGTTCCGGAGTATGTGATACCAACTTTGAAATTTCAAATGGAACATACTATATTTTTTATATTTTTGAAAAGTACATAAAATTTGCTTTACAATGGTAGTAAATTAGTACTACATTATATTATTAAAAAATAAAATGGCGGACGTTTGAAATATGAACATAATGAATGAAAAAAAATCAAGTGGGTGAGTTTTTATTCTTTTTTTTTGTTCATAGATGATATTTTTTGAGATAAATTTATTTATATGACGTAACCTAGGCAGCAAATCCAATAAAACAAAATTCCACACTTTTTTGACTTATTTTGAAAGATATTGCAAACGTCCGCCATTTTACTTTTTAATAATACAACGTCCTACTTGTTTACTATCATTGTAAAGCAAATTTTGTGTACTTTTCAAAAATATAAAAAATATAGTATTTTCTATTTGAAATTTCAAAGTTGGTATCACATACTCCGGAACCGGAAGTAATAGAACGCTTCTTGATACAACATCTTATTCCCCATATTGTCTATAGTAACTTTGTTCATTTGAAGATAATCGCTATCTCACTTAATAACGAAGATAATTGCTGGTTCATTCTCGCGCGATCATCCAGTATATATATATATATATATATATATATATATATATATATATATATATATATATATATATATATATATATATCGACGTACTGATTCTCAGGGCAGAGATTTTTTTTTCAAAATTCGCAAAATTAAGACCATGATTTTTAAAGTGTGCATTTTAACAAAACTATTGAATTATATAATTAATATGGAATAGCTGACAAATTAATTCATTATTATTTTTAAAAAAAGTCGTGGCAGCCAGTGTTATTTCAAGAACTATGCGAATTTTGCAAATATTAAAATTAACCTTTTTAACACAATCATCACAGCGAAATACATGTACTCTCAAGGTTTTTTTTGCCTTGTTTATTGTTTATTACCCTGTATATTACGTCGTTTTCAAGTTTTTAATTGGAATTATACGAATACGTTCGAGAGTTTCGCTCGCTTGCAGGCAGAGGATTTCTTTAGAACAAACACACTTTGAACAAAATATAGAATTTGCTAAAATTGACTTCTGTCACACTCATTCAAGATAATGTGTAATCGAATTATAAGAGCAAAATTTTTAGAAACATATTTAAATATAATTTTATTATTCCAAAATCTGAGGTAGCTAGCACATTACCTTCCTTCTACCCTATGTATTATGTATGATTTCGAAAGGGAAAACTTCAAACTTATCCTTGTGTTAAAGCACCGCTAATTATATATTCGTGTTGTGCATTGCATGACATGGCCCTAAAAGCTTATTTACAAATAAACGTAGAAAGTGTAAAATAAACAAATGATG
Organism: Harpalus rufipes; assembly: GCA_951394225.1. Taxonomy (NCBI): domain Eukaryota; kingdom Metazoa; phylum Arthropoda; class Insecta; order Coleoptera; family Carabidae; genus Harpalus; species Harpalus rufipes. The sequence goes on along the minus strand of OX596277.1, from coordinate 32,840,053 downwards.
AAAATTTTCTCTTTAAGGTAAAATTTAAATTTCTGTTCCCTATTTATGAAATGTCTTGAAATTATAATATATTAAGCCTATTTGACACGAACATAAATTATTATCAAATTTGTTAAGAAATATTTTGACAACTGAGACGTTCTATTCCCTAAAAAATCATTATAAATTATGAAATATGGCTGACAGAATCACAAAATTTCTTAACAAAATTATGATTGTGTCAACGGGGCTTCAGCAACAATTGATATAAGGTAAATCAAAAAGTTAATAATTATAAATGTAACAAAAAATAACTGATGTGGCAAGCACATTACCATTCGTCAATCCTGTGTATTGTATACAAATTCCATACATAAATTTTCTTGCAAAAGATCCTATATTTCCAGTAAAATTAATTCATTGAGTTCTTTTTCTCACAAGTCTTCCGCAATACAGTCCTTCCAATTATCCTTGTTCTTCCTCTATTTTTTCTACCTTCTATTACTAAGCTACTCATTCTTCCAATATATTCTTCAAATTTCCTCATAACATGTTCAAGCAAATGTAATCGTCTCTCTTTTATCTTTCTAGAAACGTTATCACTCGAGACATTTCCCTTACCTTACATTCCTTACCCTATCTTTCCGTATCTTCCCCAATATCTATTTCAATATCCTAGTCTCTGCCACATTCATTTTCTTTTCATTGATACTAACATCTTTCAATTTGAATTATTTGAATATATTAGCAGTTTTCATGGTTAGCATACCTGGCTGATTTATGAAATTTAATACCTTTATAATTCTTTAACTCTATATCTATTGAATAGGTAGTATAAAATTTATTTATTTATTTATTATTAAATCTATCCAACAGGATCTAGGATCCCAATTACAGGACGATTATACAAATGTATAAATTTACAAAATGGTACAAATAGACAAATGAGGACAATAGAGAATTACATGATGGACAATACTTAACAAACAATAAAAAAAAAATTAAACTAAATCTCAGATTGATAGATTATTAATATTTCTTTTAAATTTACTGAAATAATCACTAAATATGTCTACATCCGTGCTTCTGTCATGAATTAAGTTATTAAATATACTACAAAGTTGTCTTAATGGAGACTTCAGTTCGTAATTGGTCCTTGCATAATTACATTTGAAAGGTAGTTTTTTCCTACTGGTAACGCGCGGAACATTTATTGGTATGAAGCCAAGAGAAACAGGATCGTCTATTAGACCATTTAGTAGTTTATGTAGGTGTAGACAACTTTGTAATTTTCGACGAGACACTAAACTCGGAATATTCATCGCGCACAATAAGTCATTATAGTCATAGTCATAACTGGGATATTGTCTGCAAGATCTGAAGTAACAGTATTAAAATTTTTCTTTGTATAGATTCTAGTTCAGAAATATACTTGGAATAGATTGGATTCCAAACCAGCATACAGTATTCCAGTTTAGACCTTACAAATGCATAATATAGACTTTTCAATGTACATATATTTTTGAAAGAGCTACTATTTCTTATAATAAATCCCAAGTTTTTATGGGAAGATTTAACTATATAAATAATGTGATCATTGAAAGACATTTTCTCATCAAAAATAACACCAAGGTCCTTGAACTGTTTTACTCGGTCTAAAATGTTACCCTCCATATTATAATGATAAGAATAAACATTTTTTTTAACAAGGTAGCTCATTATTTTGCACTTACTAAAATTGAAAAATAAGTTGGAGAAGTGACACCAATTCATAAGATTATCAATATCTTTTTGCAAAAGTATGCAATCATGCAATGAATTTATAGTTCTAAAAATCTTTAAAGTCATCTGCATAGAGTAATATTTCAGATTGCTTGACAGAATCGACAATGTCATTAATGAAAAGTAGAAATAGTAAAGGGCCTTAGAGCCTTGGGGTACTCCTGAGATTGCAAAGTATGAATTAGAATTAAAGTTATTATAATGAACAGGCATCTTGCGAAACTTTAAATATGATGACAGGAACTGAATGAGATTTGATGAAAACTGGAAATTAGAGTTCAGTTTTTCTATGAGAATACTATTATCTATACGATCAAACGCTTTCGTAAAATCAGTATACACTACATCAACCTGTGCATTGTCATGTAACGAATTCAATGTGTACTCAGTAAAATTTATTAAATTAGTTGTAGTTGATCTTCGTTTTGTAAATCCGTGTTGACGAATAGTAATATTACGGGAATCGGAATTATAAATAAAGTTATAAATAATCGACTCAAATTTTTTAGAAATATTAGACAAAATGGCAATTGGTCTATAATTTGCAATATTTGTTTTATCACCAGACTTAAATATTGGACAGATAAATGAAGTTTTTAAAGATGTCGGGAATTTTTGTGTACGTAATGACAAATTAAATAAATAATGCAAAGGGGCTAGAAAGGATTCACAACAGCCTTTGATTATATAAGAAGGAATTTTGTCAGGACCGGGATTTCGGGAGAGTTTAAGTTTTTTAATTGCATTAACAATATCATCTTCAGTAATGTGGGATATGTTTATACAATCGTGATTACTGGGTACATTTAAATTGGGAACGGATGGGTCAGAATTATTAGTGTATACACTACTAAAGAAATTTGCAAAGCCTTGTACAATATCCTGTGTGCTGTTATAATTATGGTCACCATTTAAGTGCATACGTCCAGGAATACGTGAACTTCGCCGTTTACTATTAATATGGGACCAAAGTTTTGTTGGATCCGCAAGAATAGAGTTCTCTACATTGGCCATGTATTTCGCATATGCTGTGTTGATGTCCTTTTTACCTCTCGCTAAGAGAGGTATTGGATTCATGCTAAAAATCGCATATCCAGATTTTATTGAATAAGCACGTTTTAAGGTCCCTACAATCCGATTTTAACATTTTTACGATGATGTCTGTGTGTGTGTGTGTGTGTGTGTGTGTGTGTGTGTGTGTGTGTGTGTGTGGATGTGTGTGTGTGGGATGTTGGAAGGACGGTTACTCAAAAACTATAAGACTTAAAATTTGTTTAACAACGTATTTCCCAATCGGACATTCATGGGAAGATCTGAAAAGGTTTTGGTAACAATTGGACAACCGGAAGTAGAAGATTCTTGAAAAAAAATCTTCTAAATATTATTTTTTGAAATTTTTTCTTGATAATATTAAAGAAAAATAAATTCTCTTTCTGATACATTTAAATATTTTTATATATATTCTATAGATTTAGAGATAAACGGAATATAATATATAAAATAATGTTGTAATAAATTTGACAGCCGAAAGAATGCCATGAAAAATAGTTGATAATTTAAATTATTTGTAACTGACAGATAAATGTCAGTGTCAGAAATAATGAGTAATTTAAATTTGTTTCAAACATTATGGGACAATGTACACCAGTACTGTAGACTAGAGTAACTTTGAATTGCGAAAAAGCTATCAAGTTCTTCTCAAGTAAGTTGTAAATATTGACAAAATTACACATCGATATAAGAATAATCGGAGTGCAATCTATCCGTCACTTTATTAAAGGGAATTAGTGTTATTTAGATATAACATGTATGAAAAAATAAAATGTAAAAGAAGATATGTAAGAATAGATGCACAATCCATATATACATTTTAGACCGCCCAAAATTAATGTTTTTACTAGAAGAATATGAAGAGAAAGTAAACAACGTTGTTCGAATTGAAAATTGCAGTTACCAGCCTAATATTTATATATGGTAAACTCTACTTTGTAATTTATTGTAACATAATTTATGGTAAAATATCTTCATGTTGAGACATGCTATTATTGAATAATAAAGAAGTTTATACGTCATAGATTTATATGAATATATTATTTGTATTTATAAAAATAGTCTTTGCTTTATGCATACAGCCAGGTAAAATATACGGCGAGAGGTTATGTGCTGGCCACATCAGATTTTTTATCAGAGCTCGTAAACGACGAAATTCCGTTAGATGGGTTTCATCCTTATGTTTTTTATATAATGTGTGGAAATTTTTCTTTAATTTAATATTTTTAATAATTTGGAATGTGAACCAAGGTAGAGGAGCTCCGTTTCTTATTTATTTTGGGTATACAATTATTCATGATCTCGTATACTATACTATAAAATTGATTGAAAGCAACATCCACATCTTGTTGTATGAAAACAGACTGCCAATCTGCACGTAATAATGAAGAATATAATAATAATTGTGATACTGGTACTTCTCGGGGTGGTGGAGTCCTCTTAGCAATTAAAAACTATATTAATTCAACCAGTGTTAATTTTGATGAACTGCATTTAAAAATACCACCATGTGTTGATATATTATATGTTAAACTGCATTTTAATATTAAAGATGTTTATTTATTTAATGTATACATTCCTCCTGCTTGTAATGCTGATGTTTATAATGATGTACTTGAAAGTATTCAATCACTTACTTTTCTATATGATGCTTATACATTAATTGTAGGTGATTTTAATGTACCTGAATTTATCAACAAAACTGATACAATTATTGTAAACTGTATGAATAATTTTCTTAACTTTTTTGAATATGAACAACTCAATTTTATTACCAACTCAAATAATCGTTTATTAGATTTAGTCATTTCGAATATTGATTGTAACGTTACACATGCTGAAGACCTTTTATTAAATATTGAATATGCGCCTCATCCGGCTCTTCACATTGAAGCTAAAATCAACACTCGAAATGATGATAAATTCAAAAAAACTATATGTTATAACAAATATAATTTTAAAAAAGCCAATTATCCAAAATTATATAACTAAAGCCTGTTTTACATTATCATAAATTTACATGCATTATTACAACTTCGTATTTGATCACAAAATTTCAATGATTACACGGTAATAAATTTACAACTTCTTATGGTACCATACGATGTTGTAAAAAAATATTGTCAAATAGGGTATGTTCTAATTATGAAGGTCATTTGCTTCACATTTTGGTGATATTTAGGGTTTTCATTAAATAAAAGTTTACATTTCATGTATAGTTGCAGGTATTTGGCTACTCTGTTCTATGAAACTTTTCACAAAACCAAACGTCAAGTTCAAATGAAGAACAATGAATAGAAAAATTAAAAAAATATTTGTAATTGTCGCAGTTGTTAATACACGAAATAAGATTTTGAAGCGTAAACGAATTTGGGTCAAGCCGTGGATTCAAAGGCGACAAAATAGAAGTATACTAAATTTAGTAAAAAATGAATTGTTACACGAAGACACTGAAAAATATAAAAATTATAGTTTTGCACAACACTTCCTCCAAAACTTAGTTTATAAAAACGTGCGCGACACAGATGAAAACATCAGCTGCAAATATTTGAGAAGTTAGTAAACCGTAGTAGTAAACTGTTACCAACATATAAAAATGTACTTAAGTTGGCAACAATCAAACATGTCACAAATATTTGGCTGTGTAAAACGAAAAGATTTTGATCAAAAATTATTATGTAAAAATGAAAATATTTTGCATGTAAATTTAATTGTAAATATATGATTGTGTAAAACAGGCTTTAATTGATTCTTTTAATTGGAATCAGCTTGAGACTTTTACTGACGCAAATGAGGCCTGTAAATTTTTCTATAGTGTTCTATATAACTTTTTCGACCAATGTGTACCTTATCGTCCTATATATAAATCCTCTTATCCTGCTTGGTACACTTGTCAAATAAAAACTGATCTTAAGAAAAAAGCACATTTTCATCGGCTATATAAAAAAATATAATAACACATATTTCTTTGAAAAATTCAAATACTATAGATCTAAAATAAAACATGACATTGAAAAAGCTTATACTAATTTCATAAATTCCTCTGAGTTAGCCATTAAGTCGGATCCAAATAAATTTTGGGATTTTATTAAAACCAAAAGGAATCAAACCTCTTCTCCAACCAATATGACATATAATGATATCAGCTTGAATACTCCTCATAGTATAGCCAATGGATTTGGAACTTATTTTCAAAATACGTTTATATCATGTAATATTAATAATATTCTTAATCTAGATCAAACCAACGCACAAAATCAGTGCATATTTTTTAATTATGTTTCTGAAGATGACGTATTAACCGCTATACAAGGACATAAAGAAACACTTTCTTCTGGCCCAGACATGATTCCCTCTTTAATTATAAAGGATTGTGCACAGTCATTCAAAGTAGGGCTTTCTAAAATAATAAATATATCCTTAAAAACTAACACTCCCTGAAATCTGGAAACAGTCTAGAATAGTTCCTATTCATAAGTCAGGTAATCGTTCTGAAATAACTAATTATAGGCCAATCGCAATTTTATCACACTTCAGTAAAGTTTATGAGAATATTATTTACCGAACAATATATAAACAAGTTCATAATAATTTATCATTTTCTCAGCACGGTTTTGTTGAACGTCGATCAGCTGCTACAAATTTATGTTATTTAACTCAGTTTATCTCCGAATCTCTAGATAAAAATTTACAAGTCGATGTCATTTACACCGACTTTACAAAAGCGTTTGATCGAATTGATCACAATATCATCATCCAGAAATTACATTCATTCGGTTTATCATATTCACTAATTAATTTAATTTCCTCATATTTAATTAATCGCCGTCTCTTTGTTCACTATCTTGGTTATGATTCATTTCCTTTTATTGCTTCTTCAGGAGTACCTCAAGGCTCCAATCTTGGACCACTCCTGTTTCTCCTATTTATTAATGATTTACCGGCTTCTATTTCAAATCACAAACTTTTATATGCAGATGATCTCAAGATTTTTCGTTCTGTTTCAAATACCGCAGATTGTGATTCACTTCAAAATGATCTTGATAAACTACTTGAATGGTGTGATAAAAATAAACTGCAATTGAATATTACAAAATGTAAAACTATGTCTTTTACAAGAAAGCTTTCAACAATCACTTATTCCTATAATATATCAGGTATTTCGTTAGCACGTTGCCTTGAATTTAAAGATCTAGGTGTAGTACTCGATACAAAATTAAGTTTCAATGCTCACATAAAAAGTATTACTTCCAGTGCTTATAAAATGCTCGGATTTATTATACGGAACTCAAAGAATTTTACCACCATTGATCCAATACTCACACTTTATTATGCTTTCGTACGTTCTAAACTTGAGTATTGCTCAATAGTTTGGAATCCGTTGTATGCTACGAACATTAATTTATTAGAATCTATTCAGAAGAAATTTTTGCGCTATTTATATTTTAAAAAGAATAAGGTGTATCCCGACTTCAACATATCATATGTACATTTATCTCAATATTTTAATTTTGCTAAATTATCAAACCGCAGAAATAATTTCCAATTAATACACTTATTTAAACTATTAAACAATTTAATAGATGATCCCTTAACTTTAAATTTAATTAATTTTCGTATTCCAGCATTCAATTCCAGAAACCAGAATTCCTTCTTACCCACGCGTGCTTATAAAAACATCCTTTTACATTCGCCTCTATACCATATGTATACCCTTCATAAAAACATTGAGTCAAAAATTGACATTTTTCATGTCTCACTTAATAAATTTAAAACCTTTTTGCGCAATACAAGTAAATCAAACTGATTTCGAGTTGTACTCCTATATTTTTCTTTTATAGTCTTTGTATATAAATATTGTTTATATCTAAATTGTTATTTTTGATGTGTACTCTTTTTCTGTATTTTTGTACATTTATTCCTGTCCAAATAACTGGGTTCGCCTGTCTGGACATGGTATTATAAATAAATAAATAAATAAATAAATAAATAAATAAATAAATAAATAAATAAATAAATAAATAAATAAATAAATAAATAAATAAATAAATAAATAAATAAATAAATAAATAAATAAATAAATAAATAAATAAATAAATAAATAAATAAATAAATAAATAAATAAATAAATAAATAAATAAATAAATAAATAAATAAATAAATAAATAAATAAATAAATAAATAAATAAATAAATAAATAAATAAATAAATAAATAAATAAATAAATAAATAAATAAATAAATAAATAAATAAATAAATAAATAAATAAATAAATAAATAAATAAATAAATAAATAAATAAATAAATAAATCGAAATTAGCTAACCGGAAATTATAACATGATTCATTAGGGTTATACAAATTAGTAAATGTTCTATCTATTGCAGGGAATTCAATCTCAATACTTAAAGTCGGGTGATGAAGGTCTTCATCAACAAAAAGATCTAAATTAGGTAAGACTGAATAATTCATGTTGGACAGTACAACGTCAAGAATTCGATCATGAGAGTTAGTAGTAACATTATACTGAACACAATTTAAATATGAAGTAAAGTTTACAAAGGTGGAAATAATGTTATCATAGTATCCGATTCTCGTGAAATTTATTAATTTTGTAATGTTTAAGTCACCAATAATTATAAAGTTATTATTAAGAAGTGATAAAAAGATTGAAGGGATTCAAATGTGTATCTCATTTGCTCAACAGAAATAGGTGGAGGGGAATAAAGTACAATTAAGTAGATAAAAATATTTCAACTAACAAAAATCCTTAACACATACCAGATCAGTAGTACGAGTACAATCAGAATGTAAAGTAATAGGAATTAGATTACTGTTATATTTTGTTTTAACAGCGCACAATACCCCACCTCCACGTTTCCGATTACTCCTAGATACATCTCTGTCAGCCCTGTGAACATCATAATTCTGTTTGAAAAGTTTATTATTAAGTACACTGTCATTCAACCAAGATTCAGAAATACATATGATGTCATAATCAGATGAGCTACATGAGTTATAAAATATATCAGTTTTTGTATTCAGACCTCTAACATTCTGGTAGTATATGTGCATAATAATGAGAAGAAAAAATCTGATGTGGACACCACACGACTTCCTTGTGCGATTATTAAACTATACATATTTTTTTAATAAATAAATTACAAAATATTAATTTTAACTTCGATATATAGCGACCATAAAGGGAGTTTTTAAAGAGAGTTTTGATTACAACAAAGAAATATTTTATTACAACAATGAATATAACTAATTTCACAATAAAAATATATTTGTTATTGTACGAATCATAAAATTGCACGTATTTAACGTAATTTAACATGAACATTTTTTTTTTATTTTTTGTCCTAATCCATAGCAAGCTTTATTACAAAAAAATAATTTTTAAATTTACATATCTCGCTTATGCAAAGGGCTAATTTAATAATACTTGATGTGCTAGACGCAGAAATTAATTCTCTAAAACTTTTATTTGAAGCATTTATTTCTAAAATAAAAATAAAATCATTTTATTCAAGAAAAACTTAACAACTTCAAGTAATGTACCACTTCCGGTTAGCCTATTTTAACCAAAATCTATTATGTTATTTCGATTTACATAAATGTCTTGTATACCAAATTTGAAAAGTTTTGGATTATATTTTAAAACAGTTTTTCATTAATAGTTATTTAACTATCAAGTGTGTTAATGAGGGCGATTAATGATCGAGACATTTTAACGCGTGAGCGTAGCGAACGCGTTAATTGTTGAGATCATTACTCGCCAATTAACACACGTGTTAGTTACAATATTTTTTCGTTGACCGTATCTTACTTAAATGGAAAATCTAATTTTACTCCATGAAAAATTTTTTTAGGTTAGTAATGGTTGACCGAACGTCAAATTTTACGTCAGAAAATCAATAAGTTTTGTCATCAATTGTTTTCAGTGGGTGCGTTCAGTTAACTTAATCCTAGATGACACAAGCGGTTTTTTATGTTATTTGAGGAATTTTATTCTTTCAAATTCATTTTAAAGGTATGCTACGTGAATATATACCTAGCTAGTAAGTGTCAAAAGCATGATTTTTAATTCTGTCTACCTTTTTGCTACAACTTAGCGTTAGCAATATATGCTGTGTTCCATGTGGTGAACGCACCCAATAAATCGTTTATTAATAAAAAATCATGCATTAATAGGGGTCATTAATGAATGATTTTCTATACATTAAGATAGCCTATTAATAAACGGACGACGGAAAAATCTATTATAGGCTTCATGTAAAGTGCCACTTCTGAAAATTGTGTAATAACCAGAAAGGGAGGTGCACAACTAGATGTTATAGAAGTCCTAAATACAAAATTACAACTTTCTACGGCTTACCGTTTTTGAGTTATGCGAGATACGTACGGACGTACGTACGTACGTACGTACGTACAGACGTCACGACGAAATTAGTCAAAATGGATTCAGGGATGATCAAAATGGATATTTCCGCTGAAATCTGAAAACCGAAATTTTTCGCGATTACAATACTTCCTTTACTTACGTACAAGGAAGTAAAAAATAATAAAATAAAAGTGTAAAGTTTACAGTGTACAGATCGTGGAATTATTAAAACAAGTATATGCCTATACAGAGTTCAGTGACCAGATCAAATTTATTAATGAACAATTGAGACACGATGAGACAATACAACTGAGATAAAGATAAAAACCAATCTTTTACTCTTATAAGTACGAAAAAAAATCTATCAGTAAGACAAAATAAATTTACAGCAAATTTACAAAAACCGAATAAACAAAGTAAATTGAAGCACCGTGAAATAAAAAGAATCATTTTATACTAAGTTCATACAACTTTATCAACAATGAGTTCAGAATAGTTTATTCTACTCGTATTAACAGTGCCATTAATTTTAGTAAAAATAACGCCATCGTTGGACCAAACATTTTTAAAACCATATTTATTACAAGCGGATTTGTAAAGTTCAAGTCTGTTTTTGGTCAAATCTACTTTTACAACAATTTTGGACCCTTTTAGATTTTTACGAGATTTTAAAAATCTTTCACGAATTTTATAATTAGTGAATTTTATAATTAAAGGACGGGGTTTAGAAGGTCCGGTGAAGATAGTGTTTTTCCTTTTACCTGTACGATGGCATCTGTCAATATCACTGGCATTTACACTTATTTTTAATTTATCACTACACAATGTGCGCACTAGATCTTCAGTGTTATCGTTTTGATGTTCTGGAAGGCCAAAACTCGAACACAATTTCTCCTAGAATATTGTTCCAGATGATCAACTTTATCCTCCAGTATTTTATTTTCTGCATTTAGATTAGCGATGATTTTCTCGTAGTGTTGTTTCTGCTCTTCTAGTTTTATAGTTATCTTCTTGCACAATTTATCGGCAAGTTTGTCAATAAAAGAAACATTGGAATGAAGGGCAGCGAGAGTTTCGGTAACCAGAGCACTCACATTACGTGTTGTAGCCATGGTAATTTTTTTTTATTGCACTTATTAGGTACTGAACTTTAAAAAAATTAAGAAATGTCAATAAATTATATTTAACCGCGTTTTTTCAAGAAAAACTGTTAAAAGTTGCAGTTGATAGTACTTCAGTACTTCCGGTGGACAAATTATAACCAAAATTTAATTACGTCTGCATAAACTGCATCTAAATTTGAGGAATACGAAAAAAATATAATTTTTGGAATCGTGGTATCAGGGAAAAATCAAAGACTATATTTTGGCACAACTTCAATATTTTTAAAAAAGAAGTAAGTCAGAAGATACTAAGAAGTTACCAAGTCAGTCAGTAGTTTTCCCCGATTTGTCAGTAACTGCAAAAGTGCTAAGTCCGGTCCCGGTACAGTGAACAGTGTTAGTAGAATTCTTGTTCTTGTGAAGGTTTTATTCGTGCCACATATCAACAGGAATCCATCTCCTTGGGAAGGATGAATAAAACCTGTGAGTAATATTTCATGTTGTATCTTTAATTAGTTATGGGTTTACTATACTTCGTAACAACGGAGAACTTTATTTATTATTTATATATAATTTCATTCATTCATTATATTCATTATAGTAATAGTAAAAGCTAGTCTCATTTGTTATTCCTGGTTTCTTCCCTAAATTCGAGTTTCCAATCATAAACATAGGCCAGGGTAGGTTAAACTTCAATATTAGAATTCCCGTAAGTATATCGTGTTACATATTTGGTGGCAGCGGTGGGATACGAATTATTCTAAGTAGCCTGACCGGTTACGAAATTCATCCAAATTTTGTTTACTTTGTATTTGAATAAATATTAATCACATTAATAAAAATGACAACAGCAACAACAACTATCCAAACTCAATCCTCTGAGTCGCAAAAAGGATGCTCGCCACATTTGCACAAAGATCTCAAAATTGCAGACCCACAAACACTGGCACAAGCAGCTAAAATAGCTACTAAATATGATTTAATAGAAAACCAAGTCAGAAGTAACAGCAGTAATATTACGAATAATGCATGGTCTCCGGATAATTTAATAGCAGCGGTTAATGCAGTAAATAACAAAGTAGACGCAATCCTAAATTCAAACAGCAATAGTGTAAACACACAAGGTCTTTCAAGGGATAATTGGAACGATAGAAATCCTAACAGAAATTATAATAATCCAAATTCCGGTCAGTTCAGAAGAAATTTCAATCAAAACAGAAATAATAGACATAATTATACAAATGCAAATCCGGGAATCATGTGTTTTAAATGCGAACAGATGGGTCATTTCGTCAAGTTCTGTCCAGTAAGAAACATGAGTACTAATCAAGCGGGATTAACATACAATAGGTGCAAAAATCAGGAGCATTTAACAAGACAATGCATGGAAAAATTGAATAAAAACACAGCGACTTCCTCGGTTAACGAATAAGAAAAATTAAATGAGCACTAGTCATAGAGGTCCCCGGCTCTAGTGACTTAGATCACAAAATGATTAGAGATTATGTAACTTTAATACCTGAACCTAATTCAAAAAGTAGCAAAATTATTCTAAAAATAAACAATAACAATTATAGCTTTTTAATAGATACCGGCGCGAGTGTTAGCATTTTAATACATTTTGTGATAAAGGGGAATCCATGTAAAATCAGTAAAATAGAGAATAGATTAATAACAGGGATCTCAGGACAACCGTTACCCGTTAGTGGAAAATCCAAAATTAATGTGAATTTAGGAAATAATGAATACGAGCATGAATTTGTGATATGTGAGAGTAGTTTAGCTTTATCGGCAGACGGACTTCCCGGAATAGACTTTTTGAGGAAATATAATGCCGAAATAAGCTATACGAGAAATGTAAATAAATTAGCAGATATGAATATAGAGATAGAAATGATAAATACAGTTCAACCGCGTAGGATGAATGACGTGAATCACAAACACGAATTCGCTAGCTCTTATAATGAGTGTGAGTTCGTGGAAGACCAGTCTGGCCATTCAGCGATTCAGGTTATTCAGTCCTTAGACCCGGAAGTAAAGCTAGTGGAAAATCCGGAAGTAGAAAAAGAAAAGAAACCAGTAAAGGCTGAATTAGCCGAAATAGAGAAGAACGCGGTAGTTGAAGTATGTGAAGTAAGCGAAAAGGAATTAGAGGAGAATAAAAGTGAAAGAGAAGAAATTGAAGAGCTAAATTCATTTGATGAAAACGAGGATATAGAGCCACAAATTCATGTTTGTATTTTACAGGACGAAATTATAGAAGCACGAACGGAATTATGTAGAGCACATAGAAAAAATTCATTTAATAGCGCGGGTAACTTATTAATCGAACCGAAAGATTCTGCGACCGATGGTTTAATGGCAGCTAGAATATTAACTAGGTCTGATTCCCAGTTTGGCAAAGTAAATTTAATTAATGGTTCAAACGAAAATATACAATGCTTATATCCTACCGAGCTGTGCGCTCCCCCAGCACTACCGGAACACTTAAACCCGCCGGATCCTCCAGCACCGCCGGACCCGCCGGATCCTTCAGCACCGCCGGATCCTCCAGCACCCCCGGACGCGCCGGATCCTCCACCACCGCCGGATCCTCCAGTTCCGCCGGACCCGCAGAATCTTCCAGCACCGCCGGACACGCCAAATCCGCCAGCACGGAGCAGCAGGAGCAAGGAAGTTCATCAAGTAGTTCGGGTGAGGCGACCCCGGACTCTGACTCGGATTCCAAAGTTAATGATAATGATACGCCGGACAGACCGCCTGGAAATGACGACACAGCGAAAAGATACCAGACAAGAAGTTCCGGCCCTGTTCCGGACTTACCTTGGGTATCTAGTAATAGAATTTAGTGTATATAGCTTAGATTAAGTATAGTTTAAGATATTTCGTAGCTACTAGTAGAACATGTATATAATTTTATATTTTTTTAGGCATTTTATCAGTTTTATTAATATGTCTGACACTAAACTTATGCGACGAGCTGCCGAAGCTAGATAAAGGTCTGATATTTCTAAAAGAAGAGGAAATCATCATGAAGAGAGACAATTGGATCCTAGGCACAGATATCGACATAGGGCAATACAAAGTGATGGTGGACGCCTTCAATTCCTTATTAGACAACGCTCTACAAATAGACGTCGAAATTGGAAGAGACATGACGGAAGACATGAGCGCTACCATAAACCAAATTGTAAGTAGAGAAATTAACATAATAAAAAACGATGTTAGTAAGGTGAGAGATAAATTAGACAGTCTAATTAAAACCATCGTGCCGTATGAAAGAAGTAAAAGAGGTTTAATTGACTTAGGGAGTAATGTTTTGAAATTTCTCTTTGGAACTGCTACTTCATCCGATTTAGAGCAAATTAATGAACAAATAAATAAATTGGACAAGAAAAGTGATTGTATTATTAATTTAGTAAACGAACAAGCTAGTGTTATCCAAACAATGCAGGAAAACGAAAAAAAAAAATTAACTCAAATTTCGAAAAATTTAAAACCGTTTTAGAATTATTAAACAACAAAACAGACTCGATAATAAAGAAATTAAACAAAATTTAGAAGCCAAACTTATTCAAACCTTAAATTTAAATTCCGCGATACGTACAACCGAGTACATTTTAGAAGATTTAAAAGAAACAATTTCAGAATTTGGAAACGCGATTGAAGTAACAGTTCTACACAAGTTAAGTCCCACTTTTATTGACCCCAGAACTTTAGAAAGTGCACTAAGTCAGATACAAGTAAATTTACCGGCCTCACTCACCTTATTAACATCGAATATAAGGAGAAATTTGTATGTGTACTATGATATTACTAGGGTGCATGCAGCGTATTTGAATAATACTTTTAGATTATTTGTCGAAATTCCTCTTAAAGCTCCAGGACGATTCTTTCATGTATATCGGACACTTGCATTACCTTATAATTCCCACACTAATTCAACGAACTCAACTTCATTATATATAGAACCAGATTTCGACTTTCTTGCAATGTCTGAAGATGAACAATTTTTCATGGAATTAGACAGTTCTGACATTTTATCGTGTACCTCAGGGTTTATTAAAATTTGTCCACCTACTCGACCGGTTCGAAGTCTCAGATGTGACGTGTTTGTCCGCATTGTATACTGGTAATACCGCTGACGCGCAAAGACTTTGCAGACACAAAATTGCGCTTGAGGACAAGTTGATTTTGTACAGAATGAAACATTCAAATACATGGGTATAAAGTGTCGAAAAAGACGTCCTCACTTTTATCTGTCCCGCTACAAAT
Organism: Harpalus rufipes; assembly: GCA_951394225.1. NCBI lineage: Eukaryota > Metazoa > Arthropoda > Insecta > Coleoptera > Carabidae > Harpalus > Harpalus rufipes. The sequence continues at coordinate 32,824,478 of OX596277.1, read as the reverse complement.
GATAGGGAAATGCGAATTACAAAACACATAATCACTGGAACAGGTACTATTGAAATACCTGCATCATGCACCGCGCACACAGCAAATTATTTCCTCCTGTCACATACGATCACTACTTCCAAAATTGCATCAACTCGCTTTAATAGTTTGTTTATCCCTCCTTTAGATGTTAATATTATTCATTTGTCAAAATTTAATAATACCGAGATTAGTAATGACGAAGTGAAAACTGTTTTGTCTGGTATTGATACCCACATAAAAAGTCACGGAATTGACATAAATCGGTGGCATAAAGAAATTGAAAATTTAAGAACTATCAAAATTAAGCAACATTCACATTATTTATATGGCGGAAGCATTACTATTTTTCTAATTTTGATTATTATTATTTATGTATCGTATAAATTCAATGTAAAATCTTCGGTAAACGTAACAATAATATAAGACTGAATAATAGTGCGACCGAAATGGAATTGCGTGACGTACGCTCCTCAGACACGCTAATCCAGAAACTCAATTAATTCCCTTCTAACTCCGGTCCTGCAACCTGTAACCAAACTAATGCCAATACTGCCAACCAAACTAACATGTCAGATAACCGAATTATGAACATATTACTCGGTCAGATTTAATTGTATTTTCCTCTGTTTAATTCTTCCTGCGGATGCCAGGTGACTTTGATTACGAAGTTACTCAGGAACTTGGCGCTCCTGTCCCAGGGTAGCCTACTTGAGAGTTAGATCAAGGGTTGCACCATTATTTAACTAGAGGATCTAACTCTCAAGTGTTTAGGTTAGCTAGTTGATAAGAACATAAAGATAATTAATATTAGTTGTTAGGTTAGGTTTTGCTACAAATTTAGCAAAGTTTAATATAGTATTTCGTAATATTCAGAGTTCTCCATTATACCATTTATAGTTGAGAATACGATCTAAAATAAAATGATATTTAGGCTGAGGGTAGAAATTAAATGAGAATCTAGTTACTGCTGTTGGTTTTGTTACAGTTGCACCTACCAAGACCGGCGTGAAGTTAGCCTCGCCCAATCTAGAAACAACGTTCTTTTTTGTCTTATTAGTTAGTGCATCGTTAGTGCTGTTTAGTGCACTATAGATGAACTTTAGTGCATATCGCATTATTGAGTAAATTATAAAAATTAGGGGTGGGCCAACTTCAAATTAAATTTTAAGATTTAATTCATATGTAACATATCACTAGTTAGTGCATCGTTAGTGCTTTCTAATGAACCCAACAGTTTCGTTCGTGCTATTACCAAACACTAGAAATTAAGAAAAAACTCTGGATGGGTCAACTTCAAATCAAATTTTAAGATTTAATTGATATGTAACATATCACTAGTTAGTGCATCGTTAGTGCTTTCTTATGAATCCAACAGTTTCGTTCGTGCTATTACCATACACTAGAAATTAAGAAAAAACTCTGGGTGGACCAACTTCAAATCAAATTTTAAGATTTAATTCATATGTATCATATCACTAGTTAGTGCATCATTAGTGCTTTCTAATGAACCCAACAGTGTCGTTCGTGCTATTGCCAAACACTAGAAATTAAGAAAAAACTCTGGGTGGGCCAACTTCAAATTAAATTTTAAGATTTAATTCATATGTAACATATCACTAGTTAGTGCATCGTTAATGCTTTCTAATGTATCCACCAGTTTTGGTCGTTCTGGAATTTATACATACAGCTCTCTCTTTCTTTATCATTCTCCATATTTTCTTACTTTTCATTCGTGTGCTTTCTCACTTTCTCTCTTTTTATTTTTTTTCTATTTTTATTTCTCTCTCTCTCTCTTTCACACACACACACACTCGCGTAATGGAATGAAAATGTTTTGAGCAGAGTATTGTTCATCCAGTTATTTTTATATTTGTTTGGCCTATCGCAATCTCTTCTTTAGGAAGCAAATGTCCTGTTTTATTTTCACAGAATTTTGCACAAAAGTGGCATTTAGAAACGTGATTTAGAGACAAGACTACGTAGCTATCATTTCGTCGTTTAAATTTTTGCGCTAACAAAAAAAATTAGGTGGAGGAAGTAAAAGTGCAAGGAACAACAGGGCTGATAGGTTTCGACTAAACGATCCTATTATTAGCTTATGATGCAGTTCTTAATTCTAAACAATTATGTTCTAATACATTTTTTAAAAAAGGTAAAAATCGCTAATAAAACATTATAACATTATATTTCCTCTGCTTAGAAAAAAATATATTCTCCTAAATCTGTTTCATAGGTATTTCAATAGGTGATTTAAGAAAAAAAGATGGTGAAGAAATAAAAAAAAAATGTAACAAAATAACATTTTAAATAAATATAGTGACATGTTTACTGAAAAAATAATGGTTGGTCTGAGTCAGTTTTACAAATTTGGATGCCTGAGGCGGAACGATATTAGAGGCCAAAATAATAATATATATTTTAATTAAAAATCTGAAAATTCAAATAGTATAGGAAATAAATGAAAATAAAAAAATGCACATACACAGGATAAATAAAATTAATGATTATATTCAATAAACGTGGGAACAGTCACATTTTCATATAAGTATGTAATATAAATTTGATTATAAAATTCGAAATTCACATTAATTAATTTTGTTTCTTTGCGTCGATTTTTCTTCAGCAAACTTTGAAGTAACATCATTGCAATTAATGCATTTCAAAATCTTTGCCTCTATAACTATATGTATTTATTATACCTTGAGATATGGTTGATTTGTATATTTCCGTTAGAAAAGTGCTTTAATTACCGGTTAAAAAACTCCTCAAACCCGGGTTCAAAAATTGTACATTTTTGGCAAAAAAATTGAGGGTAAAATTCGCTCAATATTTCGATTTCGTGCTCTTCGGGGTTTAAGATATAAATTAATTCATTTTCAAATCTGAAAACCGTCTGGATAAAGTTTTATTTAATATATCTAAAATGTCGCGCGTTGCGAATTTTTCATAATTCTTCGAAAATATCAAAACTTTTATTTGGTTATGAATTCGGCAGAAATTTACAGGAAACACAAAAAATTAACAGAAAATCATTTATTTATATCAAAAATTTGTCGGAAATATTAATTTTTTAATGCAAATCATTGACTGACAGCAGAAAGGTATGGTTAAAACATCTCTACAAAATTTGGTATAGATATGTAAAACCGTGTAGATTTGCATAGCAATCAAGTTTTCACTTCTATATGTATTGTAAATCAATAAACACTAAAAATACTTTGTCTGTAAAACTAAATACTCCTAAGTTTTTTGATTGACTGTAACCATTTAGCTATCGAACGAGGCATTTCTTCTGAAGTTATGCAACATGTTTATATTTTTCATCTTTAATCTTTCGTTCCTGAATTATCAGGATCAAGAGTATGACGGAGTGTGTGAGACGATGAGATAGTAAAAAAATTGGCGTGTGTGTGTGTGTGAGCGGGCATTTCCTTGTCTATGTGTGCGTACGTGCGCGTATGTGTGGGTCTATGAAAAAGGAGAAAGTGAGAGAGCGCACGAAAGAAAAATAAGGAAAAATAGACAATGATAAAGAAAGAAAGAAAGGTATATGTATAAATTCTTAATAGTACGAACGTAATTGTTCGGTTCATTAGAAAGCACTAACGATGCACTGACTAGTGATATGTTACATATGAATTAAATCTTAAAATTTAATTTGAAGTTGGCCCACCCAGAGTTTTTTCTTAATTTCTAGTGTTTGGCAATAGCACGAACGACACTGTTGGGTTCATTAGAAAGCTCTAACGATGCACTAACTAGTAATAAGGTACATATTAATTAAATCTTAAAATTTAATTTGAAGTTGGCCCACCCAGAGTTTTTTTTTAATTTCTAGTGTTTGGTAATAGCACGAACGAAACTGTTGGGTTCATTAGAAAGCACTAACGATGCACTAACTAGTGATATGTTACATATGAATTAAATCTTAAAATTTAATTTGAAGTTGGCCCACCCCTAATTTTTATAATTTACTCAATAATGCGATATGCACTAACGTTCATCTATAGTGCGCTAAACAGCACTAACGATGCACTAACTAATAAGACAAAAAAGAACGTTGGTGCTAGATTGGGCGGGGCTAACTTCACGCCGGTCCTACCAAGCCACTATAACGAAGGATAGGTCGATCCCTCTAATCAGAAAACAGCCACGAACAACGGCGTCACATAGTGCTCACGGAAGCCGACGCCAGGTTGCCAGTAAGGTTCGATGCTTGTCACTCCTGCTGCGTGCAAAGTACTCGTCACACCAGCAACAAAGATAATGGAGCTCATGTCGGTCTGCGAGCGTCTACGGCCAATGGGCAGAACGCAACCAATTACCTGCAAACGAAACCACCGTGGAGTCAACGCGTCGTGATCCCGAAAACAACCTATGCACCAGGTACCTGTGAGAGGATCGTACAAACCTTAGTTAAGTAGGCTTAAGGTGTAATAATTATATTTTCCTTCTGAAAATATAACTATTCTAAGTGGTGAAGAGTTGTAACAAATGTATTTTAAAATTATTTATTGCGGGTCGTGTTCGAAACTATTTGTATACATGTGTCGTTTTGCCTTCGGGATTAGTTTCGGCAATTAAGTTATGTTGTTGAAAGGATAAAACTATTTCCTGTACCCTTGCATCTTTTCAACATGTCACTAACTGTTAGCAGATATACTTTACTTGACGGGTAAAATATATTACCACTCAATTTCTAATGTTTCCAAAATTCGTTCTGCTGCAACAAAAGATATTCCGTTTAGTTTTTCTAAAGATTTAGTAGATTGTTCCGAGACGGAAATGTATTTCATTTTTGACATATTTCAAAGCAGTTTATGGTTGTTTGAAACGCCGGACCCCTTTTTTGTTCGTCATGTGAAGGTTTTATTCGTGCCACATATCACCAGGAATCCATCTCCTTGGGAAGGATGAATAAAACCTGTGAGTAATATTCATGTTGTATCTTTAATTAGTTATAGGTTTACTATACTTTGTAACAACGGAGAACTTTATTTATTATTTATATATAATTTCATGCATTCATTATATTCATTATAGTAATAGTAAAAGCTACTCTCATTTGTCATGCCTGGTTTCTTCCCTAAATTCGAGTTTCCAATGATAAACATAGGCCACGGTAGGTTAAACTTCAATATTAGAATTTCCGTAAGTATATCGTGTTATACTGTAATATTTTGCTCATTTTTTGCTATTTTTGCTGTATAGCATGAATTTTTTGCTTAAAACCCAATAGTGCCCAGCGTATGATATATCATATGTCAAACAGTTTAGTGATTGAGGTCAGTTAATTCACGCATGGCGTCAGTTTGCCGAATTTTACTTACATCGTCGTATTGTGCTCATTTCTATTTCGTCTCTGAAACCTTCATATGTGTGATTTTTCAATAAAACTGATTGTTAGCAACAAATGTTTCAGTGTGTGTTATTTCACTTTGTGAAAATGCCACTACGGTAAGTTTATACTTTTATAAAATATAAATACGTATATCTGTAGCACAATCTTTCATTTTGCAAATATCATACCTCAGTACATATGTTTATAGATACAATCTTAATTTATAGCGAATTATCAAATATTAATATCATGCATGAGGTTTCAAATCTACGTATGACATATCATACGCTGGACGTATACGTCTATTTTTTCTTTTCCATCAGGAAAAAGTTGTACAACCCTGATGATCCGCGTGATGCAGAGGAACTTCTAAATTATTTGGAGGAAAATAATTCTGATGATGAAACTGCGATGAAATAAGAAATTGTGACCGAATGCACTTAATTCTCTTTCCTCCTCAAGATGGATCGGAGAGTTATATTGACGGTGTGGGTAGTGATGGAGAAGAAGCAGGAACATTTCGAGATATAGGGAAAGGAGTTCTTAGACAGGAAATGGAAGTCGTCTATATACAAAACAATGTTGAGAAAGTGCAGTTAAATTTAGAAGCAAAAGTAATTAACGATAATGAAGAATTTACAAGTGAAGATGATATCATTGGCTGTATTATATAGAAATAAAATTCTACAAAAGGCTCCACTGGACGACATGAGGAAGGCGATCAGGGGCTCATCACATTCATTGAGAGATGTCGAGACAGATATTGTTGATTCGATGGAATGACAACAATTAAGTGACAATGGTCACTAATGTTAAATATTACAACATAACTCTCTCTAAAGGAACCTGTAAACGGTGGTCAAAGATAGAAAAATACTCCATACAAATAGATCAGCCAACTTTGGTAAACATGTATAATCAGGGAATGGGTGGCGTAGATATGTTCGACAAAATGCGAGGTCTGTATCGCATAAGAATTCGGTCTAGAAAATGGTATTAGAAATTTATCAGATTTTGTTTGAACGGTTCTGTTGTGAACATGTGGTTTATGTACAGATATGCATATCCTCAAACAAGTTTACTAGATTTTATAAGAACAATAAATCTTTCTATACTAACAGCTCCTCCACAATTAGCAGGTCCGAAGCCTAAAATCCCCAAAAATGTTTTAAATGAAGTAAAATATGACTGTATTGATCATTTTGTAGACAGAAATGAAACATAACGTAGATGTGGAGACTGCGGAAAATGCACGAAGTACATATGTAAAAAGTGTTATGTTGGTTTACACCCCTATAGATGTTTCAGATTGTATCATACGTAAAAAAAAATCTTTTTTATTTGGTGCATACGAATTTCCTTGTTTTAATAAAGCATTATGAATATTAAGCATTGTAGTTATTTATGCCCACCGTTATGATATATCATACGCAAAAAAATGCATTTTGTAAATTGTTATATCAAAAAAAAAATACACAAAAGGACTGTTTAGACATTATTTATTAAGTTAAATATTAGAAATCAAAATTTTTTGAAAAAAAGTTACCCGAGCATTATTGGGTTAATCCATTCTTAAGTAATAAACAAATTAAGAATGTAACTCCATCTTCACATCGGTGTTACCTACTGTTACAACTAAGTTAAATCAAAAATATTTTAATGGCATTATTTTGAATTTTTTGTTGTATAATTTGAATTTTTTGTTGGAGTTAATCTCAAGTTATAAATAAATAAATAAATAAATAAATAAAATGTTTGTAACTCCAACTTCATATCCGCTATAAAATCTTGTTAAATTCATATTTGGACGAAAAGTAAAGACTACCAAACACGAATACAGGGGCGGGGGTGTTAACGTGAACGTATAGCTACAGCAATTAGTTATACAGTTGTCAAATATAACATGTGTATCTCTTATATCCCTTTTATTGGTCTGGAAAGTTATACAAAATGAATTTATAAATAGGTACACTTATTTGCAGATAGTGGAATTAATTTTGAACATTTTTTTAGGTCTAAGAAAATATTTCAAATTTAACAATGTTATGAACATTCATCACAAAACTTTGAAAGCCTTTTTGACATGTAATTGATATAAACACCATAAAATGAGATAGAAACAGTACAAGTTAAATTCATGTATGTATAATTTGCATTTCCCGCCTTTATATTTCATATAGGTACGTGAAGCTGGCACAACCATTCCGGCACAATCACACGAAATAAATCAGAAAATTTAGTACTCATTAATTACTAATTAATTACACAAAAACCAAATTTATTACGGCTGCTTTTTAAAAAATACATAGGGTTGTGCCAGCTTATGCGTTAAGCTAGCACAGCCGCAAAAAATACAATATAAAATATTAAACATCATGCTACCAACTAATTACTAATTTATTACTAATTAATTGCCAATTAATTATAAAATTAATTACTACCATTGCATTGTGAAGGGGGAAAACACATACAATATACTTTTTAACCATTAGACAATAATGAACTGTTAATGAAATTCGTGAAATAATATCGTAACTCAATTTTCAATATTGTTTAATTCATATGCATTTTACGATTCATTAATCGATCAGTCAATATAGAAAACGACTGACCAATTACTACACTTCAAAATTGTAAATTAATTCTAAACTTGATTTTCGGTATTGATTTATCGATTATTGCACTTCAAAATGCATAACAATTGATTGTGTTCAAGTAATTAATTCGAAACTTGATTTGGCTGATCGAGTAATTGTATCACAACTGGTTGTGCTCCAGTATCCAATTTGAATTTTGCACAACCAGTTCTAATGCATTTCTAAGTGCATCAGTCAATTAATCAATATAAAAACTCATGTTGAATTATTTACTCGAGCACAACCAGTTCGAATGCATTTATAAGTGCACCAGTCGATTAATCAATAGCGAAACTTAAGTGTTAAATTAATTACTATAGCACAACCAGGTCTAATGCACTTATAAGTGCATCAGTCGATTAATCAATATCGGAACTCATGTGTTGAATTATTTACTCGAGCACAACCAGTTCGAATGCATTTATAAGTGCATCAGTTGATTAATCAATAGCGAAACTTAAGTGTTAAATGAATTACTCAAGTACAACCAGGTCTAATCATTTCTAAGTGCATCAGTCGATTAATCAATGTCGAAAGTTAAGTGTTAAATTAATTACTCTAGCACAACCAGGTCTAATGTACTTATAAGTGCATCAGTCGATTAATTAATAGCGAAACTTAAGTGTTAAATTAATTACTCTAGCACAACCAGGTCTAATGCATTTCTAAGTGCATCAGTCGATTAATCAATATCGAAACTCGTGTTGAATTATTTACTCGAGCATAACCAGTTCGAATGCATTTATAAGTGCACCAGTCGATTAATCAATAGCGAAACTTAATTGTTAAATTAATTACTCTAGCACAACCAGGTCTAATGCACTTATAAGTGCATCTGTCGATTAATGAATATCGGAACTCATGTGTTGAATTATTTACTCGAGCACAATCAGTTCGAATGCATTTATAAGTGCATCAGTCGATTAATCAATATAGAAACTCGTGTTGAATTAATTACTCTAGCACAACCAGGTATAATGCACTTATAAGTGCATCTGTCGATTAATCAATATCGGAACTCATGTGTTGAATTATTTACTCGAGCACAACCAGTTCGAATGCATTTATAAGTGCACCAGTCGATTAATCAATAGCGAAACTTAAGTGTTAAATGAATTACTCAAGTACAACCAGGTCTAATCATTTCTAAGTGCATCAGTCGATTAATCAATGTCGAAAGTTAAGTGTTAAATTAATTACTCTAGCACAACCAGGTCTAATGTACTTATAAGTGCATCAGTCGATTAATTAATAGCGAAACTTAAGTGTTAAATTAATTACTCTAGCACAACCAGGTCTAATGCATTTCTAAGTGCATCAGTCGATTAATCAATATCGAAACTCGTGTTGAATTATTTACTCGAGCATAACCAGTTCGAATGTATTTATAAGTGCACCAGTCGATTAATCAATAGCGAAACTTAATTGTTAAATTAATTACTCTAGCACAACCAGGTCTAATGCACTTATAAGTGCATCTGTCGATTAATGAATATCGGAACTCATGTGTTGAATTATTTACTCGAGCACAATCAGTTCGAATGCATTTATAAGTGCATCAGTCGATTAATCAATATAGAAACTCGTGTTGAATTAATTACTCTAGCACAACCAGTTCGAATGCACTTATAAGTGCATCTGTCGATTAATCAATATCGGAACTCATGTGTTGAATTATTTACTCGAGCACAACCAGTTCGAATGCATTTATAAGTGCACCAGTCGATTAATCAATAGCGAAACTTAAGTGTTAAATTAATTACTCTAGCACAACCAGGTCTAATGCACTTATAAGTGCATCTGTCGATTAATCAATATCGGAACTCATGTGTTGAATTATTTACTCGAGCACAACCAGTTCTAATGTATTTCTAAGTGCATCAGTCGATTAATCAATATCGAAACTCATGTTGAATTAATTACTCGAGCACAACCACGTGTAATGCACTTATAAGTGCATTAGTCGATTAATCAATATCGGAACTTAAGTGTTGAATTAATTACTCAAGCACAACTAGGTCTAATGCATTTATAAATGCATCAGTCGATTAATCAATATCGAAACTCATGTGATGAATTATTTACTCGAGCACAACCAGTTCTAGAGCATCAATAGCGAAACTTTTGTGCTAAATTAATTACTCGAGCACAAGCGGTTCTGGATGCACTTCTAAGTACAACATTCGATTATCCAATATTGAAACCCAAGCGTTGAATTAATTACTCGAGCACAACCAGTTCTAATTCACTTCTATGTGCATCAGTCGATTAACTAATATCGAAACTCAAGTGTTGAATTAATTATTCGTAGCACAACTAGTTCTAATGCACTTCTAAGCACATCAGTCAATTAATCAATATCGAAATTCATGTATTGAATTAATTATTCGAAGCACAACTAGGTCTAATTCACTTATAAGTACATGAGTCGATTAATCAACATCGAAACTCAAGTGTTGAAATAATTACTCGAGCACGATCAGTTCTAATACATTTCTAAGCGCATCAGTCGATTATCAATATCGAAACTCAAATTTGGAGTTAATTATTTGCTCACAAGCAGTTGTAATACATTTTTGAAGTGCATTAATAGATTAATCAATATCAAATCTGAAGTTTCGAATTGATTACTCGAACACGAATACCTGAAATGTAGTTTGTGAAACATTAATCGACTGATGCACTTATAAATGCATTAGACCTGGTTGTGGTTGAGTATTACATTACACGCAAAACAGAAATGAGAGGATGGAGAAAATAAAAAATTGCGGCCCGTAACGAATGGGAAAAGCTAAAGAAGAATAAGATGTCAGTGTCAAGTGCAATTTGTGTAGTGTGTTTATGAAATAATTTTACTGGAAATTTAGAATCTTTTAGAAGAAAATTTATGTCTGAAATTTATACATAATACACAGGATTGACGGAAGGTATTGTGCTGGCCACAACAGATTTTTTACCTCTCGCTAAGAGAGGTATTGGATTCATACTAAAAATCGCATATCTAGATTTTATTACATAAGCACGTTTTAAGATCCCTAACAATCCGATTTTAACATTTTTACGATGATGTCTGTGTCTGCGTGTGTGTGTGTGTGTGTGTGTGTGTGTGTGTGTGTGTGTGTGTGTGTGTGTGTGTGTGTATCGGTATGTGTATTCTTGTATTTCGATCTTACTTCTAATATGCAAAGAAGCTATTAGATTTTGGTGTAAATCGGATAACTAAAAATCGCACTTTACTAGAAGCTCAAAATAGTTTTTCTTCCAAAAATACCTTTAAATGGCATTTTTTCGCGATTGTTATTATTAGTGTTAAAGATTATTGAATTTTCTACAGGCAAGCATTAATAATTTTGCTATATATTTTATAGATAAGTTAATAAAATAATCAATTTTATAGATCCCGGAGTCTATGTTTTAAAGGTAAAGACAATTTCTTTGTTAGACAGTTCATATTTCAAATGTATGTAACTGACACATAAATGTCACTGTCAAAAAGATAATCATTTCAAATTAATAATAGTAACGTTTTAAAAAGAAAATTGCCTTATATCGTCTTTTTCTTCACTTAATTTATTTAATATTTCATATTTCCGTTTAATATATAGTTTTTGTAGTTCATGTTTTTGAAGTTCAAGATTTAAACGGCCTGAACGAATACTAGAATTGACAATACTAGTTCCATCGGTTGATAATATGCAATATCTACATTTCCAATCTTGATTAATTACGTTGTTGTCTACACTGATGCAAGAGAGATGAAGCCATTTTTTGCATGTATCACATTGTACCATGTACTCTTCAGCATCAGGTCTTTGGCACTCATTACAGTTTGATTCTGCCATTTTACCAATTGAAAATCCTTTAAGATTTTTGTTGAGATATCTTGTAGACTGTTCTTTTAGCAATTTATTTATTTTGTTCTGTTATAATTGTCTTGATTCACATTGGAATTGAATTGTAAGTGGAATTGGAATTGTTATTGGAATATTGAATTTAATTGTATTGTAAGTGGAATTGAATAAGTTTAAAGCTACAATACAAATTAATTGTTAATTAATGAATTACGTAGTGTTATTTATAATATCTTACATTTTCAGTCTTTTACTTATTTTTAACTAATATCTTAACAATTTTGTGACACTTTTATATTTTTTTTTTTTATTTTTGATCTGCCTACTACTTTATGTGGGAACGCACGCAACACACTAAAATATAATGCTTGCTTAATGCATACACTGCTTCGTGCAACACCATATCATTCAAAACTTGCCATCGACAAACACAGAATAATGCAAATCTATAAAATGCATGATTTGTTTTGGTCAGAAGTTGCCTTGTTTAAATTTACCGCGTTTTCTGTAAACACAGAATCATTCAAATCTATAAAATGCATTCCTTGCTCATTCAAAACTTGCCATCGACAAACACAGAATAATGCAAAACTATAAAATGCAAGACTTGTTGTGGTCAGAAGTTGCCTTGTTTAAATTTACCGCGTTTCCTGTGAACACCAAATCATTCAAATCTATAAAATGCATGCCTTACCTAATAAAGAAATTGTCTTTCGTTATGTTATAGCTTTTAGTCAACAGATGGCATTCGTATGAAAAATGAAATATATTTCTTTTCAATTATATAATGTAAATTGCTGTTAAAATTTTAAATGTCATTTAAGTGGTGAATAAAAATAAGTAGGTATTAATAAAGCAACGTGTAAACATTACAAAATACATTTATTTCATGATTCCTTACAGATGTAAATTAAATGAAAGATTAAAACTCTATATTGTAATCATTGTAACATCCATAGTTATGAATTTGTTTACCATTTTTCCTTAACGATGGACAGTTAAGTAAGGTAAACGTAAGGTACTAAATAAATAATAATAAATTCGATGTAGTAACCAACGTCATCAATACCTATCCATTTCCCTTTACATAATGCACGAAATTAAATGATAAATGTCAACAGAATTGTTTGGCTATATTTCCCTGCTACAAATAATTCTATATTATATACATATATATATATATATATATATATATATATATATATATATATATATATATATATATATATATATATATATATATATACACTATAAATGAGCGGTAAGTATTTATAAAATTTCAAAAATACAGAATGGGATCTAGAGACTCTTTTTTTGAAGGTGAATAAAATAAAAAGTATTGCTGACAGACAAAATTTATTTTTGTATAATGAGCATAATTTAAAGTTTTATATCATGCAGTTTTAAACAGAACATCTTGAAGGTGATGGCCACCGTTTTCTATGCACTGATGCAACCGATTTCTGAAGCTCCTCTACACGTTGCAACAGTCGGGCTATTTCCTACCGAATAATATTTTTCAGCTGAAGCCTAGAGCAGGGTTGTAAGACGGTGTGTATTTGTAAACCTCTGTCTTGAAATATCCTCATAAAAAAAATGCATGGCGTTAGTTATGAGGGCAGTGTTCCCCTGACGGCTAATTTTGATTCGAGGTGATTTCACGTGGTCGGCCCACTCGCCCGATCTAACACCATGTGCTTTTTATGGGGATATCTCAAGCTTCAGCTTAGGAATCTTATACGGTAGGAAATAACCCGAATATTGAAACGTGTAGAAAGGAGCTTCAGAAATCGGTTGCAACAGTGCATAGAGAACGGTGGCCACCACCTTCAAGTTGTTTTCTTTAAAATGCATGATTTAAAACTTCCAATTATGTTCTTTCCTAACCCAAAAATAAATAATATTAATAATAAAATAATAATAATTAAGGGTCATGTCATAATCATACATAAGGCTATGATATTTTGCACTATACTGTATTTCAGATAAGAATAGACTTAGGAGTAAGATAGGGCCTCGGATAGGGCCTACGGTTCCAGCTTTCTGATTGGCCTAAACGCAAACCAAGTTTACAATAATAAAAAACTTGGAAACAAAACGTTTCAGTCAACTGTCAACTGGAGTTATAATCAGTGCGAAGGTTGTAGCAAAATTGTAATCTGTGATTATCTAGTATTATATACTATCGTTATTTTGTGAGATCAGACAATATCAAAAGAAAGTAAAACGAGATGTTTTAACTCTGTAGTAAAAGTATAACTGCATATGGAGCTGAAGTTTGGCAGTTCAGCGAAAGATGGAAACGGATTCTAAGCAACCGAAATGGATTTTTGGAGATGAGCCATAGGAAGATTCAGAAGGGAAAAGTAATAAATACAAGTCACACAATAATAAATGATATTGAAACATAACCGAGATGGTTTGGACATGTGCAAAGAATGGGAGAATAAATATTACCAAAAAGGATACTAAAATTACATTCACCTGGAAGAAGAAAACGCGGAAAACCGCAGGGAAGTTGGGTTAAAGGAACAGAAGAGGTTTGATGCAAAATCAGTGAAAGGACAGAAACCAATATATATATAGTTTACATATTGTTTCTTCATATGTTGATAGTTCATCATGTAGACTCTCTACATAGTATAAAACTAGTGATATACCCTGGCTTCACCTAGGAGCAATATTGAATTTACCTCCAAAAGTTTTATTTAACGGAGATCTTATAATATTTTGTAGAGATAAGTCGGCGTCCGGCCGCGCTTCCAATAATATCCCCGAAACTATAAATACCGTATTTTAAAACTTTATATTTAAGTAATTTTCAGTTTTTATCCGATAGTGATCTAAAGTTGTTAACCATTGTTTTATATTCTTGTCTATTTTAAATTTATTTTAACCTAATTGTATGTCATTATTTATTTTACCTCATTTATTCTTCTATTCAATTCTGAGGAATGTTTTATCTATAATTTAATATATTGTGTTTTCTATGTATGTAATGACATCCTAAAGAGACATTGATTAATCTTGAAGTTGGTTATTGTATTATTAATAATATATAAATCGGGCGAGGTTTTTCTTTATCAGTAATAAATGCTTATGGTTATTTTTTATAAATGTTTATCGAGATGTTTATAAACTCATTGTAGTAACAGGTGTAGATGTATTTTAATACAATTGTGTAATAAAAAATAATTTTAAATTTTACGTCACGCATTCACAAAATACTTATAACAGTATATAACGTGCGAATGGGAATACACGAGCAATACGATATTACTTTCGAGCGAGATATTTTTTAGACGATTATAAAAATAAAGTATTTTCAAGAATTTTGTTTCAAATGACAATACTTACTATTTTCATTTTTTAAATTAATCTACCATAGCAACAAAGAAAGCAAAGCTACCTGGCTATGTTGATTTGGTATTTAAAGTACCTACGTGTGACGAGCTTAAAAGCACGACACGAAGCGTAGTGTTTTTTTTACGTCATTTATGCTTTGTAAGCACTTATGCCCGTATATTATACACTATTTTCTTATACCTGCATATTTATACCTGATTTACGAATACGGACAATAATTTAATCAGTCTAATAATTATTTTACATCTGTTAAACTGAAAAAATCGAAATTACTTTCCGGCATAATGAAAATTAATTAAAAATTGTTTTAATTATTTAGTATATTTTAAGATCCAAAAATAATTTTCAATTTCGCGTTTACAAAGTTTCATATTCTGTATGAAGAAAATCTAACGTGGCCAACACATTACCTGCCGTCAATTTGATATATTTTTAAATCCTTCTTGCAAAAGATTATATTTTTAGTAAAATTATTTCACGAACATATTTTGACCCTGACATCTGTCAATTAGTATAATTTGAATATCCAAATTGCTTCCATTGTGATGCTGCATAGACTGCAAGATTTATGAAACTTAATTTCTTTATAATTATTTTTCTCTTCCAACTATAGCAAATATAATGAAAAATTGTAAGCATGTAATATAATATTCTTTATTGTTTATGTGTATAATAAAATTTTGGGTACTTCCGGTCGGGTTGACCAATTATAACCAAAATCTAATCAGCTCTTCATAAGGGTATACAAATGAGAAGTACGTAAAAAATTGTAATTTTTGGAGTTTACAGTTATCGAATAACGATTGTCACACACACACATATACAGACATCATCGTAAAAGTAGTAAAATTGTATTCTAGGGACTCTAAAATGTGCTTATTCGTTAAAAACGGACTATGAATTTTTGACCAAAGACAATATCTTTCTTATCTAAAGGCGACGGAACGTAGAAAAAATAATTCATTTAAAATTTGTCATTGTCATAAAATGTTTTTATCAAAGAAGTTATTGCATTCCTATATGACACAGTATCAAAATATCGGAACAATAAATAAATATAAAACTTGAATAAACTTTCGTCGTTTATATGTGGAAAAGATTTTTTTTAATTGAGAAAATACGTTCTTAACCTTCGAGTTCTCAAAAAATAATTATTTTATAAAAGTACATTATTTCTGCAAATTATCTTTATAAAATAAACAAAATAATATGGAAAATAATAGACATCTTTATAATTTTACTCAGTGTTGACTAAATTCTTTAAAAATAATAATTTCTCAATATAATATTTGATTATGCTATCATAACCAATTCAGATTCATATTCTTTAAACATTTAAAGTGAAGAAATACTGAAAACTAAACGCACGAGTTACACATGCCATGTTGCCAAGTGTATGGACGTCAAATTGGCGGTGATTTTCGATTATTAATATACGCCGGCGTATATTATGATTAGGGTACCTATATACTCAGGGTATGGCCATGACGTGCTCGCGTTTCGTCCGCCATTAGAGGGCCACTGTCATATTCGTTGTTGTTGCGCAAATTATTATGTATTTTCGTGGCTACTTGTTTTATTTTAATGCAAAACACATTTAAATATACTTCTAATATTTATTTATAGTGTAAGTAATACTTTTATTTTATTTATTTGTGTATTTTCTTGAGATACTGACAACGATGACTGGCAATATTGAAAACACATAAAAATGACCAATATTAAGTACAAAAATTTAATTTTTTAAGAGGTAAGTTTAAAATATATACTTATTATGTAAATAATAACCACAGTTATTAAATTTGATGTGATAATAACAACCTATATCATATGCTATACATAACCTCTAAATCTATGTCATAATAATAATTGTGTATCTCTTAAATAAATGAATTTTTATTACCTTTATAGATTCATAGTGTGATTATGTAATATTCCTGTACAATATAATATCACATTTCTTACAAATAAATATGGAAATGAATTATCAATATGTTTGACATTGGCTCGCTTATGGCGGCGATCTTGCCCCATGGCCATACCCTGTATATAAAGGTACCCTAATTATGATGCGACGACAGCGCCACACGCGGAATTTCGATGAACTAAATATACGGCTGTTGTTAACAACAAAACAGTCATTTGACGTTCAAAATGAAAATTTGCAGGTAGATCCCCTACATCACGTAGATGCTAAAAATGTAAGAAAAACTGATTTGTAATTTGGCGTCCATATCCGGACGTCACTTTACGAAGGACGTCAAATTGTTGGGGATCTGGCAATGTACGGACGTTCGGTTGACTGATGAATATATATATATATATATATATATATATATATATATATATATATATATATATATATATATATATATATATATATGTATATAATATAGAATTATTTGTAGCAGGGAAATATAGCCAAACAATTCTGTTGACATTTATCATTTAATTTCGTGCATTATGTAAAGGGAAATGGATAGGTATTGATGACGTCGGTTACTACATCGAATTTATTATTATTTATTTAGTACCTTACGTTTACCTTACTTAACTGTTCATCGTTAAGGAAAAATGGTAAACAAATTCATAACTAGGGATGTTACAATGATTACAATATAGAGTTTTAATCTTTCATTTAATTTACATCTGTAAGGAATCATGAAATAAATGTATTTTGTAATGTTTACACGTTGCTTTATTAATACCTACTTATTTTTATTCACCACTTAAATGACATTTAAAATTTTAACAGCAATTTACATTATATAATTGAAAAGAAATATATTTCATTTTTCATACGAATGCCATCTGTTGACTAAAAGCTATAACATAACGAAAGACAATTTCTTTATTAGGCAAGGCATGCATTTTATAGATTTGAATGATTTGGTGTTCACAGGAAACGCGGTAAATTTAAACAAGGCAACTTCTGACCACAACAAGTCTTGCATTTTATAGTTTTGCATTATTCTGTGTTTGTCGATGGCAAGTTTTGAATGAGCAAGGCATGCATTTTATAGATTTGAATGATTCTGTGTTTACAGAAAACGCGGTAAATTTAAACAAGGCAACTTCTGACCAAAACAAATCATGCATTTTATAGATTTGCATTATTCTGTGTTTGTCGATGGCAAGTTTTGAATGATATGGTGTTGCACGAAGCAGTGTATGCATTAAGCAAGCATTATATTTTAGTGGCTTTATGTAAACTAAAAATGTTTATTTCAATTTTCAACGCCGTCTGTCGTAACAATATAGGTATATATTGCTATAAAAAAAAATCTGTTGTGGCCAGCACAATACCTCTCGCCACTTCCTTTTTTGGTTACATAAGTATAGGGCGCGAACAGTCATGTTACATTGTTGGCCTTGACAAGAAGATGTGGGGGCCCGTTTCAGAAGGATAATTAGTAATTATATACATAAATGTCAAATGTCAGAATTTTTCATTAAAAATTTCAAGATTTTCTAAATTCACGTCGTTAATTAGTCACCAGGAGTGTGGAATTTACTTGTCGAGGAAAATAAATCACATGGAATTCTATGAACTAATTTTGCCTACTATTCTAATTTTTCGAGA
Organism: Harpalus rufipes; assembly: GCA_951394225.1. Classification (NCBI taxonomy): domain Eukaryota; kingdom Metazoa; phylum Arthropoda; class Insecta; order Coleoptera; family Carabidae; genus Harpalus; species Harpalus rufipes. The sequence goes on along the minus strand of OX596277.1, from coordinate 32,805,680 downwards.
TGTTCCCAATTCATTGTCGGAAGTAAAAGTATTTCTGAAGGGTATGTGTAATATACCTATAATATTAAATATTTAAGTATTAATACATTAAGAAATAATATAATGTATGTACTTCCCAGAAAAAGTCTTCAGTAATGTCTCCGGATTTCTGACACTGACATTTATCTGTCAGTTACAAACAATTTAAATTTTTAACTATTTTCCATGGCATTCTTTCGACTGTAAAATTTATTACAACAGATTATTTTAGATATTATATTTCATTTATCTCTAAATCTATAGAATATATAATAAAATATTTAAATGTATCAGATAGAGAATTTAATTTTCTTTAATATTACCAAGAAAAAATTTCAAAAAATAATATTTAGAAGATTTTTTTTCAAGACTTCTACTTTCAGTTGTCCAATTGTTACCAAAACCTTTTTAGATCTTTCCATGAATGTCCGATTGGGAAATACGTAGTTAAACAAATATAAAGTCTTATAGTTTTTGAGTAATCGTCCTTCCAACATCCCACATACACACACACACATCCACACACAGACAGACATCATCGTAAAAATGTTAAAATCGGATTGTAGGGACCTTAAAACATGCTTATTCAATAAAATCTGGATATGCGATTTTTATCATGAATCCAATACCTCTCTTAGCGAGAGGTAAAAAATCTGTTGTGGCCAGCACAACACCTTCCGTCAATCCTGTGTATTATGTATAAATACCATACATAAATTTTCTTGCAAAAGATTCTAAATTCCAGTAAAATTATTTCATAAACACACTATGCAAATTTCACTAGACACTGATATCTTCTTCTTCTTTAGCTTTTCCCATTCGTTACGGGCCGCTATTTGTTATTTTCTTCATCCTCTCATTTCTGTTTTGCGTGTCGTTCTTATTTAGTTCCTTTTCTCTCAAGTCTTCCGCATTACATTCCTTCCAGCTTATCTTTGGTCTTCCTCTGTTTCTTCAACCTTCTATTTCTCAGCTATTCATTCTTTTTTCTAATATATTCTCCATCTCTCTTCATGACATGTTCAAACCAATGTAATCGTCTCTCTTGTATCTTTCTACAAACTTCTAACATTAGAGTTACTTCCCTTATTTTTTATTCCTTATCGTATCTTTCCGTGTCTTCCCCAACATCTATCTCAACATCCTCATCTCTGCCACATCCATTTACTATTCATTAGCTGCGTCCAATAAGCCCAAGGAAAACAAACAATCGGAAGTAGAATTTGTTGAACGACTTTGCTAGCCTAGCATTTGCTTGATTTGCTCGCAAGCAAACCACGCGCCAAATTTCTCGCATGTCTTTCTAACTTATGAAATATAATGGCGGGAAATGCAAATTATACATACATGAATTTAACTTGTACTGTTTCTATCTCATTTTATGGTGTGTTTATATCAATTACATGTCAAAAAGGCTTTCAAAGTTTTGTGATGAATGTTCATAACATTGTTAAATTTGAAATATTTTCTTAGACCTAAACAAATGTTCAAAATTAATTCCACTATCTATAAATTCATTTTGTATAACTTTCCAGACCAATAAAAGGGATATTAGAGATACACATGTTATATTTGACAACTGTATAACTAATTGCTCTAGCTATACATTCACGTTAACACTTACGGATTGTTATACAAGCTAAAGTATTAGGTAATTAGGTAACGAATAACAAGTTATGTTTGTGAAAAAGGCATTCTTCAGGGAATACCGGGAAGTTTCACTTAGATGTACGGTTTTGGTACTCACCTACCGACAACTATCGGATTTGGTCATCACTACTATAAATGTTTTTATGCCTGCTAGATGGCACACGAGTCCCAAATTTAAAAATTATATTTTTTCAAGGTAATTTGCGTTGTGTATTACCTAATTAATTAAATTAGTTTGAAACGAGAAATGGCAAGAAATTGTAAAGAGCTGAATAAAACATGAAATATTGTGATAAAATAATATTGTTTCATTTCTGTTTTTCGTGAGTTTGAGTGCATTTATATAGTGTTATTTCGAATATTTGACTTCGCTTCTCATTTTCGACTTCTATTTGAATTTGGAATATTTGAGTTTGACGTTGGCATTCAGAAACTTTGGCTAGGACGAAACGAGACCCAGCAAGGACAAGACAGACGTACTCATGCTTCTTTGTATTCCATACAACAATTAGTTGCTGATCGCTACAGAAAGTCGTTGGAAGTATACACAACGCAAGTAAACAGTACGTAAGTATTTTCAATATGATGTGTTATAAAACATAAATATTTGTAAATATTGTAGGACATCTACATTATATTGGCTCCAAAAGTCATCACTTCTGCTCTTCCTGCGACCAACTTAGTTACGTTTTCTCCATACCGACTACAGAATTCATCACACGGGGCAGTAACCCGAACAATTCATCCTTGTTCGTGTACTTTACACTTATTCTTGAATTCATCATCTGTTTGTGTGTTACCACGACCAATTTATATTGGTGCAACCAGAGTTCTTTCCGAGTAAGTTTCTTTCTTAATCATTGTACCGTACAAATACTTGTTTATTGAACCCCCAATGCTGTGAATTGCAGCATTTATACAACAGATCAATAATAATGTACTATTGTTTGTAATATTTTTGTTTTTATACATTCAATATGGTGAAATATCCTAAAATTGTTATGATAAAACAATATAAGGTGTATCACATCAGGAACAAAATAGTTACGAAGAATTCAAAACTCTTCATCACTACCAAAATGAAACTTAATTGTTTCACTTGAACTTTTATATTATTATTGTATATTGTAAGTCACACATTTATTTATCTTGTAACATAATACAAAATTCATAGAAAAATATTACAATGCAAAGAAACAGATGTAATATGCGAATTATTTACTTTTACTATTGTTAAAAATATTCTGTTTTGTATAAATTGCAGTAAGTAGTAGTTAATAATAAACGAAATTACTGACTTAACGACTGACCTATACAATACTATATTAATCACTACATTGAAAATATGAATTGCTCATTTGCTATCATTTATTAAATAATATTTGGAAATCTGTTTTCTATATGAAAATTATATATGCATATGTTATACATAAATAAGGAAAGTGGTCAAGGGTATGATATTCCTTGAAAATGTATTTATTTCTATATTACACGTGGAAAAACAAACTCTCATTATTCATTCACAGTAAATCAATGTATACATATTAATAACCCAATTGTAATAAAATGAATAAGTATAGAAATTGTTAAATATGGTAAATTAAGGAAATATTAATTTAATAAACTAATAACAGAAACTGAAAATTTTCAATGTGGTAAGTAAGTGCATTATTAATGTATTTTTGTAAAACTCACATATAATTATATTTATATATGTATATTCTTTGTATTTTTGTATCACAACTTTGTACAATTGTATAGAAATTGTTAAATATGGTAAATTAAGGAAATATTAATTTAATAAACTAATAACAGTAACTGAAAATTTTCAATGTGATAAATAAGTGCATTATTCATATATTTCTGTAAAATTCACATATATTTTTTTATTTATACATGTATATTCTTTGTACTTTTTTTATTACAACTCTGTACAATTGTATAGAAATTGTTGAATATATTAAATTAAGGAAATATTACTGTAACAAACTAATAACAGTAACTGGAATTTCTCAATGTGAGAAATAAGTTTATTATTAATGTATTTTTGTGAAATTCACATATAATTTCATTTATACATGTATATTCTTTGTATTTTTATATTACAACTTTGTACAATTTTTGTTAATATAAACATATATCAATAAAAACTTTTGTGTATTTATTTCAAATATTTTTACAGGCGCGCAGAATATAAAAATTGATACTAGCGCCAGCCTAGCGGACTTGGTCAACACTAACTACCAAGGACGTTTACACGGTTTGTTAGTTATAGCATTGAGTGGCGGTTCCCGGTATTCCCTGGCATTCTTTATCAAGATGTGATAGTGTGAAGTGCGTTTTTGATATAGGCAAGCAAATAAAGTTTATTTAGTGAAGTAAATAGGTTATAGGTTTAATTTACGAATCACTCCTTTCCTCAACACGCTCATAGTTTCAGAAGTGAGATTGAATCCAAGATATCCTCAATTTCAACGCGAGTAAAATTAGTGCAGATAAATACAAGTAATATTGCAGTATGGTGTGTGATTGTGTTTGTTAGAAGTAATTTTCCGCGACGTGGTGACAAACGGCGAATAGATCGCCGACGATCACCAAGTTCTAGCACAGAGGAAAGTCCAAAACGATACCGTAAAAGTGTCGGTGAACGGCACTATAACGAACGGGAACGGCTATACAGTGTATATGATGTACAGGATGCTTCCAGCTCATGGACCGAACAAACTAAAGACGCAACCATTACAATACTAGAACGCATAGTTGAAAAGTTGGTGGACGACCATATTAATAATTCAGATTATCAGCGCAAGAATCAGGTAAAATACGTAACTAAAGGATTGCATTCCAGAATTCCTACCAGGTAATCCCGCATGGTTCAACAAAATCGAGCAATTATCTGCGGTTCATGGATGGGACAAATCATTAATCATATATTATATGCAATCACGCTTAGGTGGTATAGCGCGTCGATGGTACAACAATCTGCCTGATTACAACCATTCGTGGCAACAATGAAAGTCAATGCTACTACGTACATTTCCATCGAATTCAGATTTCGCCTCATCGCTTAGTAAAATGTTAGGTCGCACTAAATTCCCTAATGAAAGTATGTTACAATACTATTACAACAAGATGGATTTAACTTCAAGCCTGTAAGATAACAGGGAAAGACGCAGTCTCATGTATTATAGATGGGATAGATAATCCGACGCACAAAGCGGGCAAAAGCTGGTCGTTATGAAACACCTGAACAATTATATGAATAATTCTTAACAACATTCAATGACAATCAAACTACACCTCACACAAAGATCTATAATAACTTGGACCGCCAACGCAAAGTCCTACCTCGTTCTCCGAAAAGAAAATCCAAGTGTTATAATTGTAATAGCGAAAATCACATCGTACCGAAATGTCCTAAGCCAAAAATAATATACAAACGTTGCAACTGGCTAGGTCATGAAGAGAAAGATTGCAAAAGAACACCACATAAACAAACACTCATTGTTAAATCATCAGCAGAAAATTCACACCAAGATAATTATTATTACTTCCACTGTCGAATTAATAACTCAACGAATCTACGGCCATCAAATTACACCTCCCTATGTATGTCAGTAATGTTGTAGTCAGTGGTTTTGCAGGTGGTTCGGTTCCCGCCATAGGAGAAAGCGACATTCAGTTACAAGTTGATCTGGCACACGCCAATGTCAAAGCAATCGTAGTTCCAGATCAAGTTCAGAAGATTGAACTCATTGTTGGGCAACCAATGATGCTAATATTGTGATGACTATTAAAGACGGTTCTGTCCGCCTCGTTAACCGAGAAATGGCGAGTTTAACGGAATTAGGGAGCCTACCAGCCCCAAAAAGTCACAATACGAGTTACAGAAATTACTATAATACCACCGAACTACATTGCTCACATACCTTCATGAGAACGAATGAGTTTTTGTAGACCTTCAGAAACGAATACGACCTGGTTGTGCACACTGCATGCCTAACTGTATAATTAGGGTATCAACGGATGCCCTCCTTTCTCTCATGAACATAGGTAGCAACTAACTGACCTTAAAGCGAGGACAAATCCTAGCGCGCGGAGAAGTATGTACGAGCAGGTATCAGGAATTTACAACGGTAAGTATTTATCTATTAATTTAGACTCTCTTACTGAAGTAGACGTAACCATAGATGATGCAACACCGGCTAAAATTAAACACGCTCTCTTTACATTATTAAATAAATTGTTTTCAATAGCTCAGCTTAAACACAAGATGGATTTTTGCAAATATCAAAATGAGAAGTGGACTGTATAATAATAATGGAAACCCAAAACCAAAACACAAAAATGCTCTTAAGCGCCAATATGCCACTAACGCGAGCAATTATTCAAAACACAAATTTAATTCAAAACCAAATAGACATAAATAATATAATACTAATTCAAAATATGCGAAAACCCCAAACAAAAGACGATGGAATAATTATTAAGTGAATCACATTAACCCTAATTCACCAATTTCAACTGATTCCAGCTAAACAAGAACAAATCCTAAGTTATTAATGTGATTCTAGTAATTAAACTGCAAACTAACTTTAAACCAAAGAAACAAAGTATATTAGCTCTAAAAAACCAATTCACAATGAACGTAGCTAACGAGAACAAACCCTAAGTACTAATATACTTCTAACACGAACTAAACAACTATTAAAGTAAATATAACCTTATAAACACAAATAAAATCACCAAATAATGATGAACCGAAACAAAACAGTATTTAAACAACAAAAGATACAATTTACACAAAACTCGGAGCGAAAACTCAATAATTGCATCTTAAATGACCCCAAATTGAATCAACTAAATAATAATTCAATAACCAAAATGTTAAAGAATCATAAACCCAACAAATATTCAAATAACCAAACAACAATGCTATTTGAACAATAATAACACGAAGACTACCGGATCCGTCTGCACGCGAGAGCGACTACAGAACGAAATGACGCACAACGCGTTCTCAGCCTGGGCTCTGTATAGGCTTGCGAGGAAAGGGGAATGTCCCTAGCATGGGGTGTTGCTATGGCAACGCAAACCAGACTGAACGAGCGGCTCGATTCGCTACGACGTCGTTCAGCCTTGAGGAACTTACCAGTGGCGTACAACCGAGGTTTTGCCGCCTGTTCCTTGTATTCTAAACATAAATATCAACAATGTTTTTCAAAAAGTTTGTCCGAATTAGGTAGACCTGAATTAATAGAAATGAATGTCGATTTAACATCCGATAAACCAGTAACGTATGCCCCGTATAAATTATCTTTTAGCGAACGTGAATTAGTGCGCGGTCTTGTAGATGAAATATTACAAAACGGCAAAACATAACGGTGTCGATAAAACGGTAGAAATATTAAAACGTTTGTATTGGTTTCCCGGCATGAAAAGGTATATACGCCGTTATATTTCTATGTGCTTAAATTGTTTGTATAATAAAGATCCTCCTGGTAAACGACCTGACTACCTACATCCGATAGAAAAGAATACTATTCCGTTCGATACAATTCATGTTGACCATGTAGGTCCTTTCGTTAAAAGTACAAAAGGCAACTCGTTAGCAATTGTAGCGGTGGATGCGTTTACCAAATATGTATTCATTATATCTGTTCCAAATACGAAATCAGTACCCATGATTAAATTCCTTAATGAAATCATTAATATTTTTGGTACACCTAGGCGATTAATATGCGATCGCGGGTCAGCATTTACTAATAAAAGTTTCGAGTCGTTTTGTTTAAAGGTAGGAATACAAAGGGTTATGAATGCTACAGCTACACCAAGAGCCAATGGGCAGATGGAACGCATAAATAAAACAATAACAGCGTCTATAGCATCATCTACTTTGGATGACACGCGCTGGGACGAAATATTAAACACGGTTACATGAGGAATAAATAATACAATTCATGAGTCTACAAATTCAACCCCTTTTAAAATTATATTCGGGTACGAACCAAGACGTTTTAATGACTCATTTTTATCTTCACAAGTTGCTATTGATAACGACAATACAAGACTAGATTTTCAAAAGGTACGAGGTAAAGCAGCTAATCATATAGTTGCTACCCAAGTGCAACAAAAGATGCTTTATGATGCAAAACGCGTGGAAGGCCTTCCGCATAAAGTCGGCGAACATGTACTTATTAAGAAAACAAAGTTAACAATGACGGTGCGAGTACAAAGCTTCTCGCCAAATACTCAGGCCCATACGAAATCATACGTATCCTCCCATATGACAGGTATGTAATACGCGATATAAGAGGTAGTTACCGTTCGCAGAAACCATATACTGGTGTCTGCGCCATTGATCAAATGAAACGTTTTTCTACTAACGATGAAGTAGACTATGTTTAAACATTTAGCTATTATTTTCATTACTCAATTTATCTCCCAATCGTGCAGTGTGAAAAAGATACAAAAATAAAATACGCAACATAATTTTCAATAAAATTTGTTTGGCAAACTTATGCAAGTTTATGGCTAAATTTTCCCATTATTACATTTTTTTTGTTTAATCAGATTAACATGGGTTGATTAGTTACCAATATAGGTACAGGTAAGATCGAAATATTGAGCAGTAGTCAGTAGTACTTACAGAGCGAATTCACAGTGCAATTGCTTTTAATTAATGGCTCCTAAAAGATGAAATACTGAAATTAGTATAGCATCTTGGTCTGCAATTATTACATTTCAGAATGAATGTTATTCAACCAGAGAAATATCGGCAAAAATCTGCGTAAGTCAGTCTACAGTTGCGCGCACGTGTCAAAGATTTACGACAACGGGGCAGTTATCTTCACGTAAGCGATCGGGATGACCTCGAATAACATCGCAACAAGAAGAATTTATTACTAACCCTCCACCATGCTTCGCTGTAGGCACAACACATTGTGCTTACATTCTTTCACCTTTTAAACGACGAAACATTTTGCCTCCGTTTTGCGCCAAACAATTCGAACTTCGATTCGTCTGTAAATAAGACCTTACAATCATTTATGCCCCAAATTCTGTGTTTTCTAGCCCAAGCTAATCTTTTTCTCTTTTTCTGTTTCCTTAATAAAGGCTTCCTTGCTGCACACGACCTTTCGTACCAACCTCAAGTAAACGTCGTTTAATTGTTGTTACGGACACTGGCGAATTACGCGTGGCATTTAATAACTCGCGAATTTGGTGTGCAGTTTTAAATCTATCCCATTTGCAGGTAACTCTAATAAATTTATCTTTTTGTTGCGATGTTATTCGAAGTCATCCCGATCGCTTACGTGAAGATAACTGCCACGTTTTCGTAAATCTTTGACACGTGCGCCAACTGTAGACTGACTTACGCAGATTTTTGCCGCTATTTCTCTGGTTGAATAACATTCATTCTGAAATGTAATTGCAGACCAAGTTGCTATACTAATTTCAGTATTTCATCTTTTAGGAGCCATTAATTAAAAGCAATTGCACAGTAGTACTAGATGACACCTTTCCCGCCGTGGAATGCAGACTAATTAGTGGGGGTAATTAAAAACTCATTAACTGGCGCCAGTGATCTCTCTGGAATGCAGACTAATTGCTTTTTAATGACTTTTTAATTGCTTTTTAATGACTTCCTGGAATTTGTGGTGACGTATGTTTGCTTTCTAATGACCTTGGAATTTGTGGTGACGTATGTTTGCTTTCTATTGACCTGTTTTAATGACTTTTTAATTGCTTTTTAATGACTTCCTGGAATTTGTGGTGACGTATGTTTGCTTTCTCTGGGTTTTTTTTGTTTTCATTTGGAAGATATTTGTTTGATTTGATATATGCTTGCAGTAACAAGAACAACTAGGTAAGGTTATATTTAAATTAATTAATTATGCGCACTCTCCACGCTAGCAATGAGTGTCCGTGAGGTGACGCCTGGTAAGCGCTCGCACGGTACAAATATTCCAGCATTACCGATATCTGAGTATGAATTTAAAAAATATATCGGGAAATATGCTCATAGTATAATAATTAGTCACATTGTGTCGGAAATGATAGAAAAATTTGGCATAGCTTCACCTCCATACTTATTTGTAACATGGAATAATCCAAAAGAGAAATAAATACTTTTAAATAATGTTTATACCATCAGTCTTTATCAAAACTAGCAGACCGATATATACAAGGAGAAACAATTTGTGACAACTACTTAAATAATAAAATTAATATTATAGAGTTTCTAATAAAGTAAAACTATAGAACTATAAATTGGATATCGAAGCTAGTAAATTCTTCGAAGAAGAAATCAAATTTAGATAAACAATCGAAACAGAACGAAAATATTAGTAATCGGGTAAGTTTTTTTCATTTCTGTTTTCCAATTTGTTAATTTTTATTTTATTCTTTTCAGGACGACACTATTTCAAGGCAAAATGACTCAGCAAGAAGTAATAATAAACAATAAATCTCGCTTACTTAATCAACACTTGTTTACTATAGATGACAAAAATATATTAGCAGTGGGTATAAGTCCACTGAATTTAGAAATTGTTATTAAATTTGTACGTCAAACATCACAAAATAATATTACATTTAATATAGCAGAATGGAATAATTTTGTAAAATACATAAAAAGTATTGTAAATAGTGCTAATAATATACATCACATAGAATTTCATTCTTTTCGATTAGAATATAAAGTTTATATACAATGGCTACAAAATGAAATTTCTTTAGATGTATTGTCACTGAATGTAATCTGTGAGATATGTGATTTTGTAACTGTATTAACGAATTATTTAAAAGCCATTAATTTTGAAGAATATTACAGAGATATAAATACCCAAGCATATTTTACATCTGGAGATTCTATAACTAATGTTAAAAAATTGATATCTAAAAAAAATAATATTCAATCAATCATATACAAAGAAATGTTAATATTTTATCCTAATTTAATTAAGAATGATTTAATATCAAATATGTATTATGTACCTAGTAATTATAATAAATTTAAACATTTGTTAGAAACTGATAATGTACCGAAATAAAGTATAATATATTTATTTATAATCCTGCTTTGTTCTTCCCTAGTTTATATCATTCCTTCTGTTCAGTACGTAGAATAGAAGAAGTCATGTGATATTTCTGTACAGAGTATGGCGGCATCAAGGTTTCGCGCTGTTTGAAAACCACTAGATTTTGTAAATTCGTCACAGTTTATATAACCGCGTCATCTGTATGACCTGATTGCCGTGCCAGTGTTTATAAAATATGGAAGAGTTTATTATTGATATACAAGGATTTAGAATCGATAATAATCGATTTATTATGAAAGAAATAGCAATTTTGACAAGAAATGATACGAAATTATTTCACATGTTGATTCAACCTCCATGTTCATGGAACGGTGTCAGTTTTTCACTTCGGAAACAAATACGATGGTTAGAACGTTCGTACCATGGCTTATCATGGGATGACGGGCATATACCTTATTATACAGGCCCAAATATAATAAAGAATATATTATCCTGTGAATGTATAATATATTTAAAGGGAAATGAGAAAAGAAAACTAATGGAGAAACTACTTAAAGATGATAAAATATGTACTATAGTTGATCTGTCAGAAAGTATAGATGACTTTGAGGAGAAGCCGCCATCACTACGTACAAAGAATGAATATACTTCGATTTATTCGTGCTTTTATCATAAAAAAATTTCAACAAGAAGAGATTTCGCGGCATGTGCTCTAAAAAACGTATTTACAATTCACGCATGGCTGACAAGGAAAAAAGATGTTCTATTATAAATTTATTTCTACCTATATGCTTCAATATGTATTTTACTTCTTATTCTCAATCATGTTGTAAAATGTACTTGCACTTATTAATATTGTATTTAAGAATAGTTAAAATAAAATTTGTAAATTGCATTTTGTAGTTATATTACTTACCTTGTGATACACTTTTTTTAGGCTATTGATACTACGTACTGAACAAAAGGCACAAGTTCTTATAAATAAGCGTATATAGCATGATGTGTAAAATTTGAATATAAATATATTTACTTATCTGCGAAAAGCAAACTCACCAAAAATTTTCAATTTTAAAATGAATCCGAGTATACATTCGTAGATTCATCAATTTCTACTTTAAAATGAACCGACTATATTGTTTGTTGTCGGTATGCTTGTTAAGAATGTATGATGCCTAAATCTGCAAAGTAACAGAGACTCAGTTTTCTCCAAGTATTCATATTCTTGTATCGTCTGAAATTACAAATATTAAGATACAATTTTTGATTTTTAATTCGAAAATTTTAATACACGTAATATTCTTTCTTGGCACTATTTTCTTGAATATTAAACAAATTTCAAAAAACTTAAGTATTTCGAAAATATATTTTTAGAAGATTATTACTTTTTTCATAATTTTTCTGAAATACTTGACAGTCGTTTAGAAATTTATACAAATACAAAACGTACTTTGTATTATTTTCGGGAATGTGTAACTTTCTACTTGTGATAAATAAATATTTGTTTTAAAATAGATCGGGAAATATGCCCATAATATAATGTTTATACCATCAGTCTTTATCAAAAAACTAGCAGTCCGATATATACAAGGAGAAACAATTTGTGACAACTATTTAAATAATAAAATTAATATTATAGAGTTTCTTATGAAAATAAAAACTATTCAACTATAAATTGGATAGCGAAGCTAATAAATTCTTCGAAGAAGTTATTCAATTTTTTTTTCGACTTCTTGGTGTGTCAATACTTAAATTGTTACAAGATATAAGGTCGTGATAGAAGCCAAATATTTGAAGATATAAGAAGCTGACAACTATAAATAACTGAAATTTTATCAATAATATAAATTTTAAATATGAATATTTATAAATTATTTTAATTACTTAACTTGTATTCTGTCGTGAATTAACATAGTATCAAAAATATTACAAAATAAATCTGTAATTTTATCAGAATGTGTCAGTATTTTGAGAAACATTCATTCTTTTGAAAGATTATCGTTTAAACGGTTTTAAACAAATGCTATGTTTGGCACAAGAAAATCATAATAATAAAAATGCAGAACAGTTTTAAATGTTATTTTGCGTGATTAAACTGCAAAGATAATTATTACAAAAATTTTGGCCTCAGGAAGTAAATTTCAACTTTTAAATGAATGCTAGTACATCCAATTTTCCAAATTTGCATGATATTCTGTTGTAAATTAACATAGGATCAAAAATATTACAAAATAAATCTGTAATTTTATCAGATTGTGACAAATTTTGAGAAACAGTCATTCTTTTTGAGAAACAGTCATTCTTTTTGAAAGATTATCGTTTAAACGATTTTAAACAAATGTTATGTTTGGCACAAGAAAATCATAATAATAAAAATGCAATACAGTTTTAAATGATATTTTCGCGTGTTTAAACTGCAAAGGTAATTATTACAAAATTCTTTGTCTCCGGAAATAAATTTCAACTTTTAAATGAATGCTAGTATATCCAATTTTCAGATTTAAAATGAGCAGACATTTCTAAATATCAAATTACTACGCCGCTGATTACAAAGTCAGCGTCGATATGACAACTGTCAAATATTGCTTTAGGAGCAATTTGATTTTTAGATTTAAATATCAGTAATTTTGTGAATATGAACTCGTAAATATGATTATTCAAATACATTCCAAATATAGGTATAAATAAATTTTACTAATATTAATTGATTTTTTAATTACTTAACTTGAATGTATATAAACAGTTCTGAAGTGTTTGTCACTGTCCAATCCAAGTTTATGCTATTCACATAACCCAGCAATATTTTCAAACATGCCGCTGGCAAGTTTCCAAAAATTACTTCGTACAATCATCTGAGTGTTGGGATGATGAAGGTTCTTCCACTTATAATTCGGAAATCGGAAAATATACCTATAATATAATAATTAGTCACATTGTGCCGGATGTGAAAGAAAATAATATAACAACGCGTCAGGTTAAATATGTTGAAAGTTTTGAAAATAATCCATGTTTTAGTTTTCTAATATTTCAGAAATAGCTACATACCCAATCGGTTATTAATGACCAAATTTTTCATGTTTATTATATTTTCACTTATTTTTGGGAAATTTAAAAATGTTTATTAATAATTTGTAACAGAACTAATAAATTACGTGCAAGTTTAATAATAAAAATGTATTTAAAAATAATTACATTAGTATACTTTACCAACATACTGTTCCTAAAATAAATGAATCCGAGTATACATTCGTGGAATCATCATTTTGTACTTTAAATTGATTCGACTATATTGTTTGCTATCGGTGAATGTGTGACGCATAATGTTTTGTCTGAAATTAAAAAATATTAAGATACAATTTTATAAAATAATATTCAATCAATCATATATAAAGAAATGTTAATATTTTATCCTAATTTAATTAAGAATGATTTAATATCAAATATGTATTATGTACCTAGTAATGGGGTTATTTCACATTTCCTCTTGAAAGAATAGATCAAATTAAATATGTAGGTGTATGTTTACACTTTACAAGTATTTAGAATCAGAGATATGATTTTAAAAGTTGTTTTAAATATTTGAACGCTGACGTCACGGCTATACGTCACACTGTGTCGAATACGGGTAGCAGCTCTCTAGCGGATGTATTTTGAACTACGAGTGTTTGAGTTCTCACGTGTCAGCTTGATTTGCCGACATCAACATATTGTTAACAAAAAACATATTTTATACAACTTTTGCTATTTATTTTAATAAATATTTATTTACATACCTTAACTCTGCTGTCACATGTCACAATTTTAGGGGTATATTGTTTATTACAACAACAAACGGATATCACGTGGACTGTTGTGTTCGTGTGTGAGAGGAATGCTAAATAGCTACGTATAACTTATCCATGCTAATGTCGTTTTAATGTGTTTCAGTACTTAGACTGTTACAAAATATAAGGTCGTAACAGAAGCCGAATATTTATTTTGTCGCTTGTTTTGCTGCATGTAAAAATATGGCGCACAAATTCAAATATCATTTGTAATATTTGAATATATTTTCAATGAAAATTAATGAATTACGTAAAAATAACATAAAATATTTGTACTTGAGTTCACTTGCGTGGAGTATCCTACTAAAATTAAATTATGTATGTAATTAATACCATTGAGAGTTTATTTTCTATTTATTATTTATCTGACACTGCATTCAATATATCAGTATAATATAAAATAATAATAATAATATATAATAATTAATATCCTTATTATTTTCTGTACATTCACATTTATTAATTTTACAGTAAGTTTTTATACAAAGCAAAACTTTTTGCAATTAGGTTAGGTTTGGTTAGGTTAGGTTAGGCTAATTGCAGCTTTTATATTATAAGTTTTGCAATTAGGTTAGGCTAGGTTAGGGTAGGTTAGGTTAATTGCAGTTAGGTTAGGTTAGTCTAATTGCGGTAGGTTAGGTTAGGGTAGGTTAGGCTAATTGCAGTTAGGTTAGGTTAGTCTAATTTTCGCGCCCTTCTATTTCCCGATCTACCTAACCTAACTGCAATTAGCCTAACCTACCCTAACCTAACCTACCGAAATTAGACTAACCTAACCTAACTGCAATTAACCTACCCTAACCTAGCCTAACCTAATTGCAAAACTTATAATATAAAAGCTGCAATTAGCCTAACCTAACCTAACCAAACCTAACCTAATTGCAAAAAGTTTTGCTTTGTATAAAAACTTACTGTAAAATTAATAAATGTGAATGTACAGAAAGTAATAAGGATATTAATTATTATATATTATTATTATTATTTTATATTATACTGATATATTGAATGCAGTGTCAGATAAATAATAAATAGAAAATAAACTCTCAATGGTATTAATTACATACATAATTTAATTTTAGTAGGATACTCCACGCAAGTGAACTCAAGTACAAATATTTTATGTTATTTTTACGTAATTCATTAATTTTCATTGAAAATATATTCAAATATTACAAATGATATTTGAATTTGTGCGCCATATTTTTACATGCAGCAAAACAAGCGACAAAATAAATATTCGGCTTCTGTTACGACCTTATATTTTGTAACAGTCTAAGTACTGAAACACATTAAAACGACATTAGCATGGATAAGTTATACGTAGCTATTTAGCATTCCTCTCACACACGAACACAACAGTCCACGTGATATCCGTTTGTTGTTGTAATAAACAATATACCCCTAAAATTGTGACATGTGACAGCAGAGTTAAGGTATGTAAATAAATATTTATTAAAATAAATAGCAAAAGTTGTATAAAATATGTTTTTTGTTAACAATATGTTGATGTCGGCAAATCAAGCTGACACGTGAGAACTCAAACACTCGTAGTTCAAAATACATCCGCTAGAGAGCTGCTACCCGTATTCGACACAGTGTGACGTATAGCCGTGACGTCAGCGTTCAAATATTTAAAACAACTTTTAAAATCATATCTCTGATTCTAAATACTTGTAAAGTGTAAACATACACCTACATATTTAATTTGATCTATTCTTTCAAGAGGAAATGTGAAATAACCCCATTACTAGGTACATAATACATATTTGATATTAAATCATTCTTAATTAAATTAGGATAAAATATTAACATTTCTTTATATATGATTGATTGAATATTATTTTATAAAATTGTATCTTAATATTTTTTAATTTCAGACAAAACATTATGCGTCACACATTCACCGATAGCAAACAATATAGTCGAATCAATTTAAAGTACAAAATGATGATTCCACGAATGTATACTCGGATTCATTTATTTTAGGAACAGTATGTTGGTAAAGTATACTAATGTAATTATTTTTAAATACATTTTTATTATTAAACTTGCACGTAATTTATTAGTTCTGTTACAAATTATTAATAAACATTTTTAAATTTCCCAAAAATAAGTGAAAATATAATAAACATGAAAAATTTGGTCATTAATAACCGATTGGGTATGTAGCTATTTCTGAAATATTAGAAAACTAAAACATGGATTATTTTCAAAACTTTCAACATATTTAACCTGACGCGTTGTTATATTATTTTCTTTCACATCCGGCACAATGTGACTAATTATTATATTATAGGTATATTTTCCGATTTCCGAATTATAAGTGGAAGAACCTTCATCATCCCAACACTCAGATGATTGTACGAAGTAATTTTTGGAAACTTGCCAGCGGCATGTTTGAAAATATTGCTGGGTTATGTGAATAGCATAAACTTGGATTGGACAGTGACAAACACTTCAGAACTGTTTATATACATTCAAGTTAAGTAATTAAAAAATCAATTAATATTAGTAAAATTTATTTATACCTATATTTGGAATGTATTTGAATAATCATATTTACGAGTTCATATTCACAAAATTACTGATATTTAAATCTAAAAATCAAATTGCTCCTAAAGCAATATTTGACAGTTGTCATATCGACGCTGACTTTGTAATCAGCGGCGTAGTAATTTGATATTTAGAAATGTCTGCTCATTTTAAATCTGAAAATTGGATATACTAGCATTCATTTAAAAGTTGAAATTTATTTCCGGAGACAAAGAATTTTGTAATAATTACCTTTGCAGTTTAAACACGCGAAAATATCATTTAAAACTGTATTGCATTTTTATTATTATGATTTTCTTGTGCCAAACATAACATTTGTTTAAAATCGTTTAAACGATAATCTTTCAAAAAGAATGACTGTTTCTCAAAAAGAATGACTGTTTCTCAAAATTTGTCACAATCTGATAAAATTACAGATTTATTTTGTAATATTTTTGATCCTATGTTAATTTACAACAGAATATCATGCAAATTTGGAAAATTGGATGTACTAGCATTCATTTAAAAGTTGAAATTTACTTCCTGAGGCCAAAATTTTTGTAATAATTATCTTTGCAGTTTAATCACGCAAAATAACATTTAAAACTGTTCTGCATTTTTATTATTATGATTTTCTTGTGCCAAACATAGCATTTGTTTAAAACCGTTTAAACGATAATCTTTCAAAAGAATGAATGTTTCTCAAAATACTGACACATTCTGATAAAATTACAGATTTATTTTGTAATATTTTTGATACTATGTTAATTCACGACAGAATACAAGTTAAGTAATTAAAATAATTTATAAATATTCATATTTAAAATTTATATTATTGATAAAATTTCAGTTATTTATAGTTGTCAGCTTCTTATATCTTCAAATATTTGGCTTCTATCACGACCTTATATCTTGTAACAATTTAAGTATTGACACACCAAGAAGTCGAAAAAAAAATTGAATAACTTCTTCGAAGAATTTATTAGCTTCGCTATCCAATTTATAGTTGAATAGTTTTTATTTTCATAAGAAACTCTATAATATTAATTTTATTATTTAAATAGTTGTCACAAATTGTTTCTCCTTGTATATATCGGACTGCTAGTTTTTTGATAAAGACTGATGGTATAAACATTATATTATGGGCATATTTCCCGATCTATTTTAAAACAAATATTTATTTATCACAAGTAGAAAGTTACACATTCCCGAAAATAATACAAAGTACGTTTTGTATTTGTATAAATTTCTAAACGACTGTCAAGTATTTCAGAAAAATTATGAAAAAAGTAATAATCTTCTAAAAATATATTTTCGAAATACTTAAGTTTTTTGAAATTTGTTTAATATTCAAGAAAATAGTGCCAAGAAAGAATATTACGTGTATTAAAATTTTCGAATTAAAAATCAAAAATTGTATCTTAATATTTGTAATTTCAGACGATACAAGAATATGAATACTTGGAGAAAACTGAGTCTCTGTTACTTTGCAGATTTAGGCATCATACATTCTTAACAAGCATACCGACAACAAACAATATAGTCGGTTCATTTTAAAGTAGAAATTGATGAATCTACGAATGTATACTCGGATTCATTTTAAAATTGAAAATTTTTGGTGAGTTTGCTTTTCGCAGATAAGTAAATATATTTATATTCAAATTTTACACATCATGCTATATACGCTTATTTATAAGAACTTGTGCCTTTTGTTCAGTACGTAGTATCAATAGCCTAAAAAAAGTGTATCACAAGGTAAGTAATATAACTACAAAATGCAATTTACAAATTTTATTTTAACTATTCTTAAATACAATATTAATAAGTGCAAGTACATTTTACAACATGATTGAGAATAAGAAGTAAAATACATATTGAAGCATATAGGTAGAAATAAATTTATAATAGAACATCTTTTTTCCTTGTCAGCCATGCGTGAATTGTAAATACGTTTTTTAGAGCACATGCCGCGAAATCTCTTCTTGTTGAAATTTTTTTATGATAAAAGCACGAATAAATCGAAGTATATTCATTCTTTGTACGTAGTGATGGCGGCTTCTCCTCAAAGTCATCTATACTTTCTGACAGATCAACTATAGTACATATTTTATCATCTTTAAGTAGTTTCTCCATTAGTTTTCTTTTCTCATTTCCCTTTAAATATATTATACATTCACAGGATAATATATTCTTTATTATATTTGGGCCTGTATAATAAGGTATATGCCCGTCATCCCATGATAAGCCATGGTACGAACGTTCTAACCATCGTATTTGTTTCCGAAGTGAAAAACTGACACCGTTCCATGAACATGGAGGTTGAATCAACATGTGAAATAATTTCGTATCATTTCTTGTCAAAATTGCTATTTCTTTCATAATAAATCGATTATTATCGATTCTAAATCCTTGTATATCAATAATAAACTCTTCCATATTTTATAAACACTGGCACGGCAATCAGGTCATACAGATGACGCGGTTATATAAACTGTGACGAATTTACAAAATCTAGTGGTTTTCAAACAGCGCGAAACCTTGATGCCGCCATACTCTGTACAGAAATATCACATGACTTCTTCTATTCTACGTACTGAACAGAAGGAATGATATAAACTAGGGAAGAACAAAGCAGGATTATAAATAAATATATTATACTTTATTTCGGTACATTATCAGTTTCTAACAAATGTTTAAATTTATTATAATTACTAGGTACATAATACATATTTGATATTAAATCATTCTTAATTAAATTAGGATAAAATATTAACATTTCTTTGTATATGATTGATTGAATATTATTTTTTTTAGATATCAATTTTTTAACATTAGTTATAGAATCTCCAGATGTAAAATATGCTTGGGTATTTATATCTCTGTAATATTCTTCAAAATTAATGGCTTTTAAATAATTCGTTAATACAGTTACAAAATCACATATCTCACAGATTACATTCAGTGACAATACATCTAAAGAAATTTCATTTTGTAGCCATTGTATATAAACTTTATATTCTAATCGAAAAGAATGAAATTCTATGTGATGTATATTATTAGCACTATTTACAATACTTTTTATGTATTTTACAAAATTATTCCATTCTGCTATATTAAATGTAATATTATTTTGTGATGTTTGACGTACAAATTTAATAACAATTTCTAAATTCAGTGGACTTATACCCACTGCTAATATATTTTTGTCATCTATAGTAAACAAGTGTTGATTAAGTAAGCGAGATTTATTGTTTATTATTACTTCTTGCTGAGTCATTTTGCCTTGAAATAGTGTCGTCCTGAAAAGAATAAAATAAAAATTAACAAATTGGAAAACAGAAATGAAAAAAACTTACCCGATTACTAATATTTTCGTTCTGTTTCGATTGTTTATCTAAATTTGATTTCTTCTTCGAAGAATTTACTAGCTTCGATATCCAATTTATAGTTCTATAGTTTTACTTTATTAGAAACTCTATAATATTAATTTTATTATTTAAGTAGTTGTCACAAATTGTTTCTCCTTGTATATATCGGTCTGCTAGTTTTGATAAAGACTGATGGTATAAACATTATTTAAAAGTATTTATTTCTCTTTTGGATTATTCCATGTTACAAATAAGTATGGAGGTGAAGCTATGCCAAATTTTTCTATCATTTCCGACACAATGTGACTAATTATTATACTATGAGCATATTTCCCGATATATTTTTTAAATTCATACTCAGATATCGGTAATGCTGGAATATTTGTACCGTGCGAGCGCTTACCAGGCGTCACCTCACGGACACTCATTGCTAGCGTGGAGAGTGCGCATAATTAATTAATTTAAATATAACCTTACCTAGTTGTTCTTGTTACTGCAAGCATATATCAAATCAAACAAATATCTTCCAAATGAAAACAAAAAAAACCCAGAGAAAGCAAACATACGTCACCACAAATTCCAGGAAGTCATTAAAAAGCAATTAAAAAGTCATTAAAACAGGTCAATAGAAAGCAAACATACGTCACCACAAATTCCAAGGTCATTAGAAAGCAAACATACGTCACCACAAATTCCAGGAAGTCATTAAAAAGCAATTAAAAAGTCATTAAAAAGCAATTAGTCTGCATTCCAGAGAGATCACTGGCGCCAGTTAATGAGTTTTTAATTACCCCCACTAATTAGTCTGCATTCCACGGCGGGAAAGGTGTCATCTAGTACTACTTTGCACTGTGAATTCGCTCTGTAAGTACTACTGACTACTGCTCAATATTTCGATCTTACCTGTACCTATATTGGTAACTAATCAACCCATGTTAATCTGATTAAACAAAAAAATGTAATAATGGGAAAATTTAGCCATAAACTTGCATAAGTTTGCCAAACAAATTTTATTGAAAATTATGTTGCGTATTTTTTTTTGTATTTTTGTACACACTGCACGATTGGGAGATAAATTGAGTGATGAAAATAATAGCTAAATGTTAATATAGTTGAAGTAGTTCACTTAACTGATCAGTCGTGTTTACACTTAACCTATATATATATATATATATATATATATATATATATATATATATATATATATATATATATATATATATATATATATATATATATATGTATATATATATATATATATATACCGTGTGTCCCAAGAAAACCTTGATATAGGCGTTTAACATGGGAAAATCAAAAGTGTCCGGCAGAAAATTAAGCCATGCTATTGAAAATGATAATAGTACTTTACCTGCTGTACGTTATTTAATACTAAATACTGTATTATTAGTGCATAAATTATAGAAAATTATAAATAACTGTCAATAAATATTTGCTTCAATCTTTAATTATGTAATAAAAAATATTTGCAATTGTCATCGTGGCTGAATGGTTAGTATGACTGCTTGTGGTATGAAAGAATTTTGGTGGTTGGGGTTCAAATCCCCATCAAGTTAAACTTTTCATTATTTTTTATTTATTTATGAATTAATTACAGTAGTTGTACACCTTCCCGTCCGCGGAATGCAGACTAATTGTTTTTAATGACTTTTTTAATTGGTTTTTAATGACCTTGGAATTTGTGACGTATATTATGCTCTCGGGGAAAATACGTCATCGTACATTCTCAAGGTCATCCATTAATAAGGCCATTTGAGGTTATTTTTAATTTCCTGGAAAAAATAGGTTATTGTATTTCTGGGAATTTTTTTTTTTTATTGTTGTGTAATTAGATTATTTTATATAACTTTTAATTTGGAAGATATTTGATTGATTTGATATATGCTTGTAATTAAACTGAGATGTTTATTACTAAATTTAATTATGTCGCGGGCATCCGTACCGACACGCAGAGGGACCGCCGAAACGACGCACCGCTGGACCGCGAGCATGACAGATTATTCTAAATTTAAAAATTATTACTGCTGATCAAAAAAAATATTTGAGAAGTGTTATGGCTACGAAGATATAGAAATTTTTAATTTATTTTTAAAAGTGTGAAGTTTTAACGATATTATTACCGCTGATCAAAAAGCAATAAATAAATTTTATCATAATTGGCGGAAAACGAGAAATTGGCATAGCTTAGTTTACAAATAAAAACAGGCGTAGAAGCG